>LR738714.1:685397852-685437239 GCA_902687465.1 Secale cereale
GGGGGGGGGAGGAGATGGAAGATGAACCAAAGTGCTGTTCAAGAAAGAGGAGCCTTACCGGGAAGCAAGCAATATATGAAAGCTAAGTTACCAGAATTTGAGCAGTTCAGATTTTTAAATTTTAAGTTATCTTCCTTGAACAACCACACTTTGTATGGAGAACCTGTGCGCGGAGGAACCTACCCGCGGCTAGCCGCACCCTTATCTTGTTTTCGAGTACGCTCAACGACTTAAGTGAGCTGCGACAAGTTTCGCGCCCTTGCTTCGTTTTCGAGTTCACTCAGCAAGCTAAGTGCGTCGCGACTAGCTGCGGCAAGGTTACTTGCCGGTAAGACCTTGGCCAGCAGGCTGCTCAGAGTCCAGCACTCAGCGCTCGCGGCAAGGGCCCCTTGCCGGCAAGTCCCCTAGAAGCGTAGGGATAAAAGCATACAAAGTAAAGGACCAAAACAAGGGAGATAACACTGCATCAATTGATCGAAATAAGATAATATCTTACAAGGGATAACTTGTCGCAATCACTAATAAGTTCGTGCCCATGGCACACTTTGCAGTAACAAAGGAAATAAAAAGGAAGAGGCCTAATCTACGCGGTCGCCTTCAACCCTGGAGATCTTGTTCACCTTGGCGATAATGTGGGCGACCTGCGCTTTTAGCGCCTCCATATCCGCGTCGGCCGGCAAGCTGAGGAGAACGTTGACGAGGTTTATGCCAGGATTGCGGTACACTATCTTCGTCAGGACGCGCTCCAAAGTTCCCGCACAGAGCTGGCGTGACTCCTCGGCCAGTTGCGTGGGGAGCTTCTTCTGAAGATTTGCAAGAGCCGGCGCGATCCCTCTGAAGAAGAGGCTGAGCTTGGCGCTGTGGGGGAGGTTTGGATCCGGAGAGTATATGAGGTGCTCCACCCTCATCGCCATCAGCTCCTTGTCGATGGCAGCGGCGGAAGCCACCAGGTCTTCGGTCCATACCTCGACGGTCCGGCGGAAGTTCTCAGCTGAAGTGGCGGCGCTCTCCACCAGGGCTCGCTCCTTGCGGAGCTCGTCCTTCAGCTTGGTTTCGCGGTCCCGGACGGCGTCAAGAGAGTCCTTCAGCGTGGAAACCTTCAGCTCCAGATCTGCAATCGAGTCCTTGGCGGCCTTCAGCTCGTCGCCTTGCTTGGAAAGGCGCACCTGGAGTTCGGAGTTAGTGTGGCCATCCTTCTCGCGCTCTATGTTGAGCGCGGTGACCCTATCCGTGCTCGCCTTTAGGTACTCCTCCAGCTGCGCCACCTTGGCCTCGAGGTCTTTCTTGGCGGTCTCTGCGGTGGCTGCGGCAGCTTTCGCTTCTTTCAGTTCCCCGCCAAGGGCCTGCTCCCGGGCGGTAAGTTCTTCCTCGTGAGCGTCGAGGTTGATCTTCCGTTGGGTGAGCTCTCCTTCTCGCCGGGACAGCGCTTCTCCGGCGAGTCGCTACTGCTCCTCGGCCTCAGCCTTCTCCAGGAGCCACTCTTGATATTCTCCAGCGAGCCTCTCGCGCTCCTCCGCCAAGTCGCGGAGAGCCGCCTGGTTGGCGGCGCGGAGCTCCGCGGCGCGCTTCTCCATGTCAGCTGCGGCCTTGGCGGTGAGGGCCTCCCGAGACTCAAGCTTCGCCTGCCTGGCCCGGTAAAGGGCCAGGAGCCGGTGGAGCAACTTCTCCTCCTTGGGCTCGTCACTCCCGCCAGGCGCCTCGACAATCTTCAGCCCCGCGGAGGCGAGGACCTCTCCATCAAAGGCCTCTCCCTCTGCGGGGGCTCGCGACGAGGATCCCCACGGCACCTGAATGAAAACGCCGTTGGGAGCCTCAAGGTAGAACGCGGACTGCTCCTTCCCGGCGGAGGGATCGGCGGCCGGCGCAGCGCTAGACGCTCCTGCCGCCTCCGGGCCGGCAGTGTGGCCGCCGTCCCCCTCCCCGGCCGCTGCATCCGCAGTCGGGGCAGTCTCCTCCGCGGCAGGCTCGGCGGCTCCCGCCATGTCTTCAACGACAGGGGCGTTGCCGCCGTCGCCCTGCGCGCCCTCATCCTCGACAACAATCTCCGTCTCCATCGGCTCTGGGGGAGGAGGATCTGATAGAAGAAGAAGAAAAAGAAAAAGTTCAAGCAAATATCCAAAAAAGACAAGTCCAAGAAGACGAAGTTACAAGACTTACCTTGGCGGACTTCGTCGACGACGGGCTCCCTCGCCGGGGAGCTCTCCCTTGGCGGGGTAGCCGCCCTCGCCGGGCTGCTCGCCCTTGGCGGGGTACTCGCCCTTGGCGGAGCGCTCTCCCTCGCCGGAGAGTTCGTCCTTGGCGGGGACGGCGGGGCCTGCGGCTCCTCGGGAGTGGTCTCCGGACGCACCTGTGGCTGTGGCTCCACCTCTGCACAAGACAATCAAGACAAAACAGAACGACAAGATGTTAGTACAAGACAAAATCCTCAAGCGCGCCCGACGAGCAGAAAAGATCAAGCCCAGGCTTACGCTGGGGGCTGCGCTAGGGGCTGCTCCTCGGAGCAGCGCTCGGGTCCGGCAAGCTCGTCGCCTGCTCGTCCCCTGTCGCCGCGACGGGCGAGTCGTCCTCGACCTCGACCACGGGAACCTTGGCCTTCTTCGCCGCTCGCTGGGCCAGGGTCCTGAAATCAAAGCAAGAAGCAAGATCAGAATCAGCAAAGAAAGAATCAAGACAGAATTGAAGAAGCTATAGAATACAAGTCCTTACTCCTGTTCCTCGTCGTCGTCGTCGTCGCTCAGGGCGGAGAAGTCGAACTCCACCTAAGGCGCGTCTGCACGAGGGGCAGGAGGAGAAGGCTCCCTCGGGCGCTTGGCGGTCCCCGGGGCTGGGGGCTGCGAAGACCCGGCCCCTGTGGACGCCGAGGCCCGGGGAGCAGGTGGAGCAGCCGCTCCGCTCTGAGAAGACCCTCCTCCACTTGGCGCTGACGTACGGGGCGCCTCCGCCGCAGCCTGTGTGCGGGGCGCCTCCGCCGCGGTTGGTGCGCCGGGCGCTCCCGTCGCGGCTTGGCTCCCCCGGGTAGCTCGCGCCGCCCGGCGAGCTGGTTGTTGTCGAGGCGCCTGCGCCCTCGTCGCCGTCGTCGCCTTGCGGAGGCGCTTCAGCGGAGATCGCCTGGGACTTGCCCGAGGCGGGGAGGTCTCCGATTACGAAGAGGCGTCGTCGTTGAGCCCCAGGGACCCACCGGAGTCCTCGCCGGCCCCGACGTCCTCCTCCTCCTCCTCGGCCGGCTCGCTGGGCCCAGCGCCCTGCCCTGCGGCCGTGCTCCCTCCGGCACCTCCGCTCCCTCCGGCGCCTCCGCTCCCTCCGGCGCCTCTGCTTCCTCCGGCAACGTCGCCCCTCGCGGCGGCCTCGGTCACGATCCCGGGGATCCCAGCATACCTCAGAGAGGGGACCCCGGCAAGCTCGTCGGGCGGAAGCTTAAGCAACCTGCGGATCTCTGCCTCCTCTGCTTGGCACGACGCTTCCGCAGCCTCTGCCTCTTCAACTGTGAACCTGAACTCTCCTGCCGCTGCGGCTGTGGCGGCCTCTTCTACCCGGGAAGCTATATAAGCAATCTCCCGATCAGTGGTGTCCCGGGTGAGATCCTTGATCTCCTCCTTGTTCTTCGGCACCTCCACCAAGTTGTCGAAGAAGCTCATGATGGCATCCGGCTTGGGCGCTATCCATGTTGGATCGACGCCGTGCGAGTCGCATGCGGGCATCATTGCGCGTAAGGGGTCCCGGGCCGTGCTGTTGCATAGGGGCACCACTCCCCGGGGAGCTCTAAACCATTCCGGGTGGGCCGGGTCGTGCTTAAAAAGCTCCCAGACCATCCCCTTCAGCTCCAGCGACGTGAAGTTGAAGTTTAGCCCTGGGCGCAGTCTCATAATGTCCGCCGCGTTGCCGTACTCCCATGCTGGCCTCTTCCTCTCCTGTAGAGGGGCAATGCGGCGGCGCAGGAAGTCTGCTCCTACCTCTCCGATGGTCAACTTGGCTACCCGGAGACAAAGAATTCTGACAAGGGCGACGTTGAGCTTGATGTCGTCCGAATCCAGCTCGCTCCAGTCCCTGCCGCGCACTATGGCTGTTGTGCGCGGCGCGGTGAAGGGTTGCGGCTCGTCCTCTACTATCCAGCACCAATCCGCGCGCCACTCCTCCCACTTGCCGCGGAGCTCCCCTTGCAGATAGGATTCCTTCTTGTTCAAGCGGAAGACCCAAGAGATACCCCCGGAGAGGGGAGCGCCGGCCTCTACTCTAGGCGTAAAGAAATGCCTACAAAGCGCTACATTTGGATAGATCCCTATATAGTTTTCGCACAGATGTGCGAAAACCGCCATCGTGAGGATGGCGTTGGGGGTGAAATCTAAGAGGTGGAGGTTGTAGGTGTTCATGATATCGCAGAAAAATTCAGAGAATGGAGGACAAAGGCCGCAGTGGAAGAAAACAGCGAAGAAGAAATACCCGCCGGGGTACATATCCTTGGCGGCGGCGGGATAAACTCTGGTCCGAGGATGCGCCTTGGTCTCCTTGGCCCAGAACAGGTAGTACTTGTTCCAGAGCTCCCGCGCGCTGAGTCTTGGCGCGAAGACGACATTCCTCTTCCGCAGGAGAGCAAGCCTCGCCGCCTGCTCAGATTTCTCTTTCTTGGCCTTCTCCGCCTTCGCCTTCTCGGTCTTCGGGGCCATGGCGGAGGCGGCGAGGGAAGGGGGAGCAAGGAGTCCGGCGGCGCCGCAGATGCGAGAGACGGCGGAGGAGGTGTGGAGGCGGAGCGCAGAGGGGAATTTCTGGAGATGGAAGAAGCAATGAAGACGAAGTAAGGTAACGGCCCCTGCTTCCTCTGCTTTTAAGGGGGAAGTGGGGGACGCTCCGCATTTCCCATTAAAGAACGTGGCCACGTCCTCTCCCACGACGGCGCAATCGATGCGTGCCGTTACGGAGGGACGCGGCGGATCCGGAAGGGGATTCGGCGTGCCGTGGGCCGCGCGTGCCCGTGCACTATTTTGGGCCTGGCCCAACAGCGCTCGGCACCGTGTGTGGCCCAGGCCCGGGGGCTCCTGTCGGTGTACTAAGGTAGGGGTACCTCAGTACCCCAACTTGTGCACGGGCAGTAGCAGCTTCCCGCGGCTGGGCCTACCACGTGCTTGCCGGAGACCTTTCTGATCCATATGAAACCATTCAAAAACAAAGTATACAAAACAGAAGATCGAGGCCCCGGCAAGTGGAGCTTGCCGGGAAGGCCGTCCCAGGCTCAAGATTACCTCACTAGCACAAGACCCTGGCAAGAGGAGCTTGCTAGGAAGACTAGAAGATTACATTTCAGAAGACATGCCTCGGCGCAGCATGCGCCCCGGCAGGGCTCGGGGAGCGACAAGCTTCAGAGCCCGACAAGCTCCCGGGCCCGGCCAGGTCAAGGCCCCGGCAAGGTGCTTGCCGGGGAGAGTTACGCTGTGTGCCCGCGCTCCAGCTCATCGAACCACGCGTCGCCCTGGGGCCATTCCAGGGACGCGTGGTGGATGGCTGTGCAGCCTGGGGGACACGGTGGCACTCCACGGTGACGAAGCTATCACCGTGGCAAACGGAGACGCAAGGGCGGGCGCTTTTGGGGTCGACGGTGACGGGCATTTAATGCTCTTGTCCCCCACTGTCAAAGTAGGTGATGACCACTGTTCATGCACTGTTCATCCACTGTTCCCACACAGTTACAACTACCACCAAAGTTACTTTTTTACCCCTTCTCCTACGTTGACACTTGTTGGTGACCCCTTGAGCTATAAAAGGAGGCCCATGCACAACGTAGAGAGGGTTCGGAACCTAGATCGCTCATTCGCTCGGTGTAGCTAGTTCTTCAAGCTCCCGAGCTCCAACACTCAATAACAAACCAAGCAGGAGTAGGGTTTTACGCATCCATCGCGGCCCGAACCTGGGTAAACTGCCCGCGTGTGCTCCACGATCTGCTCTTTGTGCTCCCTCCGCTCCCTTACCGCACGAACAAGGGGCTCCGGTCCCATAGGTGCTCGTGGTGGACAGTTTCCCCCGACACTTACCAACAAACAGGCGATATATAGAGCAAAAAGTCTCACCTCTTACGAAGTAATCACTAAACCTTTACCTTGATGGACATTGTCCCTACCATGATAGTTTTGTATTTGTGAGGCACATGTAGTGGACAGTCCCATTCTCCAATTTTCACGGTCTCGATATTTTCTATAGAGTTGAGGCCATGCCTCCTGTCGGTCTTCTTTGGAAAATATACCATGTGTTCTTTATCATTCATATTGAAGGTAACCTTCCCTTTATTGCAATCAATAATAGCACCTGCGGTGTTAAGAAAAGGTCTACCAAGAATAATGGACATGCTCCCATCCTCGGGCATGTCAAGCACAACAAAATCAGTAAGAATCAAACAATTAGCAACTTCTACGGGAACATCCTCACAAATACCTATCGGAACAGCAGTTGACTTGTCAGGCATCTGAAGGGAGATATCTGTAGGAATTAGTTTCTCTAAACAAAGCCTCTCGTAAAGAGAGAGAGGCATAACACTCACTCCTGCTCCAAGATCACATAAAGCAGTTTTGACATAATTATTCTTTATGGAGCAAGGAATGGTGGGTATACCTGGATCACCGAGCTTCTCAGGAATCTTTCCACTGAAAGAGTAGTTAGCAAGCATAGTAGATATTGCTTCATTAGGAACTTTTCTTTTATTAGTGACAATATCTTTCATATACTTTGAATAAGGAGGTAACTTAATAGCTTCAGTCAAATGGATTTGAAGAAAAAGAGGTTTAATCCACTCACAAAACTTATTGTAATGCTCTTCTTCTTTGGATTTAATGGACTTACCTGGAAAAGGGCATGGGTTTCTGTACCCATGGTTCTCTTTCCTTCCCATGTTTTCTTGCGATGAAGTCTTCTTTAGTGTACCTCTTACGTTTGTCAGGTGCTTCTTCTTCTCGAACTTCAGGCGATCATTCTTCTCATTATCCTTACCTATAGGTTCAGCACCGTCATCAGTCTCAGCATCGGAGATAGATACACTGTTGGGATCAACAGCTGGCTCTTCATCTGCAATAGGGTCATTAGAATTGTCAGCCTCCTTATGTTTCTTCTTCTTCTTTGGAGAGCCAACAATTTCTTCTTCCTGCATTTGAGAATCTTGCTCGACTCTCCTCGGATGCCCCTCTGGATAGAGAGGATCTTGAGTGCTAGTTCCTCCTCGGGTCTTAATCCCGAAAGCCTCTACCATCGGAGGGTGAGTGGTAGGCTCACACAGCTTCTCAATAGGGGGTAGATTCTTCACATCTTCAGCTTTAATACCTTTCTCTTTAATAGACTTCTTTGCTTCTCGCATATCTTCGGGGCTTAGAACAAACATGCCCCTCTTCTTTGGTGGTGGAGGTGGTTCAGGGACGGACCAATCTTCATGGTTTTTGGCAATCCTGCCCATCAAATCTTCTGCATCTTCCGACGTCCTTTTTTCTGAAAACAAAACCAGCACAACTGTCCAAATAGGACCTGGATTCATCAGTTAGACCATCATAGAATATATCGATTAATTCGTTCTTAGGGACTTCATGTCCTGGTCTAGCCCGAATCAGACCGCAGTACCTCCCCCAAGCTTTAGGGAGGGACTCATCCTGCAACTGTTTAAAGTTATAAATTCTTTGTAAAGCAGCATGTTGCATGTGAGCAGGAAAGTACTTATCAACAAAATAGTGAGCTAAGTCTTGAGGACTCTTAATGGAACCGCATGGGAGTGAATCATACCATGCTTTAGCACCTTCCTTCAAGGAGAAAGGAAGAAGCTTGGTCACGTAAAAGAATCGTATCTTCTCATCTGTGGTAAACAGGCCACCCAACTCACCGAGTTTAGTTAGGTGTGCAATAGCATCATCATTTTCTCTGCCATAAAAGGGGTCAGCTTCAACCATAGGTATAAGTGAAAGATCAACAGAGAAATCATAATCAGGATCATCAATGCATATAGGAGATGTAGCAAATTCAGGATCAGGAACGGTTTTGTTCTTCAAAGAGTGTTTTTCAAACAGTTTCTCAATAACTTCAGGGTCAGAGCCAGAAAACTCTGTCAGTTCCCTGCATAAATCTTCATCAAGCATATAGTAATCATCATCAAGGAGTCTCTCCTTGAGTTTACTCAAATCAGGATAATCATAAGTTTCACCAATAGGGTAGCGAGTAACAGGAATTTCAATTCCAGACTATTTAGCAGCAGCAGCGATCTGTTTCTCAATAGCATAACCAAGTGAACTAATATCATCAACAGTAGTAGAAGGATCATCAAGAGTATCGGGCATAGTAATAGATTTAGTAGGAGCATCATGTGGTGGTGGTGAGGCAAACTTACTCATAACAGAAGGTGAATCAAGTGTAGCACTAGTGCTCAGAACAGTACCTCTTCTTGTAGTGGATAGTAAGATCGGAACCTTAGGGTCTCCTTTCTTACCCATAGCGGATGAAGTGGAGCAGGTAGAATACTTCAAGTAGACTTGTAAATATTGCTATGCTCCCCGGCAACGGCGCCAGAAAACGGTACCTGATAACCCTCAACCGTAAGGGATCGAGATAGTCTTCGCGGGTAAGAATAACCCAATTTATGGATTCGACACACGGGGAGCCAAAGAGTATTTATAAGCTTTGACAGTTGAGTTGTCAATTCAACCGCACCTGAAATATACTTACTTGCAACAAAAGATAAGTGGTAACAATTATATGATAGTGATGATAGTGATAGTAAAAGTAAACAGCAAAAGTAAATAGTAAAGGTAAATGGCAAAAGTAGCAACTAGTGACAAGCAAGATTTAAAACACTGTAGGCTAGGGAGATGGATGGTTGGGCGCTGCATGGATGAGATATATCATGATTCTAACTTGGGGCACGGCACACGGAAAAGTAATGATCATCTAGGCAAATATCAAACATTAGGCATGTATCCCGTAGGTAGTTGTGCGTGCTTGCAATAAGAACTTGCACAACATCTTTTGTCCTACCATCCCGCTACGAACGGGGCCAAAAGGAACTTATGGAGATTAAGGTGCTCCTGTCAAAGAGCACGGGAACAAAGCAATGAACTCAATGGATACATGTAATCCTCAAACTATGGGCCATCCCCTTTGGTGTCCCAAGCTGTCACTTTTGGGATCGCCGGTTCCGAACCGTAATAGGTGCAAACAACATATAGATAGGATCAAGAACACAAATATATTCATGCAAACACATATGGTTCAGATCTGAAATCATGGCACTCGGGCCCTAAGTGACAAGCATTAAGCATAACAAGTTGAAGCAAAGATGATAAACACCATAGTAGATGATAGGCAACATGCCCCCAACGATCTGACAAACTATTACATGATCTAACTCATCCAATCCCTACCACCCCCTTCGCCTACAGCAGGGGATTACTCACACATGGAAGGAGAAGTCATGGAGGGACGATGGACTGGTGATGATGATGACGATGGCGATGATCTCCCCTCTCCGGAGGCCAATTCAGCCTCCAGATTAGCCCTCTCGAAGAAGAACAGAGGGTCACGGCGGCTCCGCGACGAAAACTGCGAAAAGAACTTCTGATCTGGGGTTTCTCCGTCACGAGCTAAAATAGGAGTCAAGGTAGGGCACCAGGGGAGGTGGGGCCCACCCAGGCGACCCCTCGGCGCGGCCAGGGGATGGGCCGCGCCACCAGGGCGCCTGGGCCCCCCCTGGTCCCCCTCTGGTTCTTCTTCTGGCTCCGGGTTCCTTCGGGTGCGTGGATTTTCTGTGATTTTTCGTGGATTTTTCTGAGATACCTACAAATCCGTTTTCCTGCACACAATAAAACCATACAGGCAGCTCTGCTGAAAACAGCGTCAGTCCGGGTTAGTTTAGTTCAAATCATGCAAGAATGAGGTCAAAACAATATCAAAAGTGTTTGGAAAAGTAGATACGTTTGAGACGTATCAATTACGGAACAAGTAAAGAGACTTGCCATGAAGAGATTGAACAAGGTATCTGTATACCGACGATCAAATCTCGGGCAAGTACTATATCGACAGACAAAGGGAATTGTATACGGGATTGATTGAATCCTTGACATCGTGGTTCATCCGATGAGATAATCGAGGAGCATGTAGGAACCAACATGGGTATCCAGATCCCGCTTTTGGTTATTGACCGGAGAGTCGTCTCGGTCATGTCTACGTGTCTCCCGAACCCGTAGGGTCTACACACTTAAGGTTCGGTGAAGCTAGGGTTGTAGAGATATTTGCATGCGGTAACCCGAATGTTGTTCGGAGTCCCGGATGAGATCCCGGACGTCACGAGGAGTTCCGGAATTGTCCGGATGTAAAGAATTATATATAGGAAGTCCAGTTTCAGCCATCGAGAGAGTTTCGGGGGTCACCGGTATTGTACCGGGACCACCGGAAGCGTCCCGGGGGTCCATCGGGTGGGGCCACCTATCCCGGAGGGCCCCATGGGCTGAAAGGGGAAGGGAACCAGCCCATAGTGGGCCGGTGCGCCCCCTTGGGCCTTTCCCCTGCGCCTAGGGTTGGGAACCCTAGGCCGCCGCCCCCTAGAGATCCCATCTCTAGGGCCGGCGCACCCCCTAGGCCCCCCTATATAAAGTGGGGGGAGGGAGAGCAGCCGCACCCTTGCCCCTGGCGCCTCCCTCTCCCTCCCGTGACACCTCTCCCTCCTCCAGTGCTGCTTGGCGAAGCCCTGCTGGAATACCGCTGCATCCACCACCATGCCGTCGTGCTGCTGGATCTCCATGAACCTCTCCTCCCCCCTTGCTGGATCAAGAAGGAAGAGACGTCGCTGCTTCGTACGTGTGTTGAACGCGGAGGTGCCGTCCGCTCGGCGCTACGATCATCGGTGATTTGGATCACGACGAGTACGACTCCATCATCCACGTTCTCTTGAACGCTTCCGCTCGCGATCTACAAGGGTATGTAGATGCACTCCCCTTTCCCTCGTTGCTAGATGACTCCATAGATTGATCTTGGTGAAGCGTAGAATTTTTTTGATTTCTGTGACGTTCCCCAACAGTGGCATCTGAGCTAGGCTTATGCGTAGTATTTTGCACGAGTAGAACACAAAGTAGTTGTGGGCGTAGATTTGTTCAATTCTCTTACCGCTACTAGTCTAATCTTGATTCGGCGGCATCGTGGGATGAAGCGGCCTGGACCGACCTTACACGTACGCTTACATGAGACAGGTTCCACCGACTGACATGCACTAGTTGCATAAGGTGGCTAGCGGGTGACAGTCTCTCCCACTTTAGTCGGATCGGATTCGACGAAAAGGGTCCTTATGAAGGGTAAATAGAAATTTGCATATCACGTTGTGGTTTTGGCCTAGGTAAGAAACGTTCTTGCTAGAAATCTATAGCAGCCACGTAAAAACTTGCAACAACAATTAGAGGACGTCTAACTTGTTCTTGCAGCATGTGACGTGTGATGTGATATGGCCAAAATATGTGATGAATGATATATGTGATGTATGAGATTGATCATGTTATTGTAATAGGAATCACGACTTGCATGTCGATGAGTATGACAACCGGCAGGAGCCATAGGAGTTGTCTTATTTATTGTATGACCTGCGTGTCACTGAATAACGCCATGTAATTACTTTACTTTATTGCTAAACGTTAGCCATAGTAGTAGAAGTAATGTTTGGCGAGACGACTTCATGAAGACATGATGATGGAGATCATGATGGAGGAGATCATGGTGTCATGCCGGTGACGATGATGATCATGGAGCCCCGAAGATGAAGATCAAAGGAGAAAAATGATATTGGCCATATCATGTCACTATTTTGATTGCATGTGATGTTTCTCATGTTTATACATCTTATTTGCTTAGAACGACGATAGTAAATAAGATGATCTCTCACTAAAATTTCAAGAATTGTGTTCCCCCTCACTGTGCACCGTTGCTAAGGTTCGTTGTTCCGAAGCACCACGTGATGATCGGGTGTGATAGGCTCTAACATTTTCATACGACGGGTGTAAGCCAGATTTACACACGCAATACACTTAGGGTCCACTTGACGAGCCTAGCATGTACAGACATGGCCTCGGAACACAAAAGACCGGGTCGAACATGAGTCATATAGAAGGTACGATCAACATGAAGATGTTCACCGTTGATGACTAGTCCGTGTCACGTGATGATCGGACACAGCCTAGTCGATTCGGATCATGTATCACTTAGATTACTAGAGAGATGTCTATCTGAGTGGGAGTTCATTAAATTTGTTTAGATGAACTTAATTGTCATGAACTTAGTCTAAAATCTTTACAATATGTCTTGTAGATCCAATGGCCCACGGTCATGTCACCCTCAACATCAACGCGTTCCTAGAGAAATCCAAGCTGAAAGACGATGGTAGCAACTATACGGACTTGGTCCGTAACTTGAGGATCATCCTCATAGCTGCCAAGAAAACATATGTCCTTGAAGCACCGCTAGGTGACGCTCCCACCCCGGCAAACCAAGGCGTTATGAACGCTTGGCAGACGTGTTGTGATGATTACTCCCTGGTTCAGTGCGGCATGCTTTACAGCTTAGAATCGGTGCTCCAAAAGCGTTTTGAGCACCACAGAGCATATGAGATGTTCCAAGAGCTGAAAATGGTTTTCCAAGCTCATGCCCAAGTCGAGAGATATGACGTCTCCAACGCATTCTATAGTTGTAAGATGGAGGAGAATTGTTCTGTCAGCGAGCACATACTCAAATTGTCTGGGTTGCACAATCGCTTGTCTCAGTTGGGAATGAATCTCCCAGACGAAGCAGTCATTGACAGAATCCTTCAGCCGCTCTCACCTAGCTACAAGAGCTTCGTGATAAACTTCAATATGCAAGGGATGGAGAAGTCCATTCCCGAGGTGTATTCAATGCTAAAATCAGCGGAGGTGGAGATCAAGAAAGAGCATCAAGTGTTGATGGTGAATAAAACCACTAAGTTCAAGAAAGGCTAGGGTAATAAGAATTTCAAGAAGGACGGCAAAGGAGTTCCCGCACCCGGTAAGCCAGTTGCCGGGAAGAAGCCAAAGAATGGACCCAAGCCTGAGACTGAGTGCTTTTATTGTAAGGGAACGGGTCACTGGAAGCGGAACTGCCCCAAATACTTAGCAGATAAGAAGGGCGGCAACATCAAAGGTATATGTGATATACATGTTATTGATGTGTACCTTACCAGTGCTCGTAGTAGCTCCTGGGTATTTGATACCGGTTCAGTTGCTCACATTTGTAACTCAAAGCAGGAGCTGCAGAATAAGCGGAGACTGGCGAAGGACGAGGTGACGATCCGCGTCGGGAATGGTTCCAAGGTTGATGTGATCGCCGTCGGCATGCTACCTCTACATCTACCCTCGGGATTAGTTTTAAACCTTAATAACTGTTATTTAGTACCAGCTTTGAGCATGAACATTGTATCTGGATCTCGTTTAATGCGAGATGGCTACTCATTTAAATCTGAGAATAATGGTTGTTCTATTTATATGAGAGAAATGTTTTATGGTCATGCCCCGCTGGTCAATGGTTTATTCTTAATGAATCTCGAACGTGATGTTACACATATTCATAGTGTGAATGCTAAGAGATGTAAGGTTGATAATGATAGTCCCACATACTTGTGGCATTGCCGCCTTGGTCATATTGGTGTCAAACGTATGAAGAAGCTCCATGCAGATGAACTTCTAGAGTCTCTTGATTATGAATCATTTGACACGTGCGAACCATGCCTCTTGGGCAAGATGACAAAGACTCCGTTCTCCGGAACAATAGAGCGAGCAACCAACTTGTTGGAAATCATACATACCGATGTGTGCGGTCCGATGAGTGTTGAAGCTCGCGGAGGCTATCGTTATGTTCTCACCCTCACAGATGACTTAAGTAGATATGGGTATGTCTACTTGATGAAACACAAGTCTGAGACCATTGAAAAGTTCAAGGAATTTCAGAATGAGGTTGAGAATCAACGTGACAGAAAAATAAAGTTCTTATGATCGGATCGTGGAGGAGAATATTAAAGTCACGAATTTGGCACGCACCTAAGGAACCGTGGAATTGTTTCACAATTGACACCGCCTGGAACACCTTAGTGTAATGGTGTGTCCGAACGTCGTAATCGTACTCTGTTGGACATGGTGCGATCTATGATGTCTCTTACCGACTTGCCACTATCTTTTTGGGGTTATGCTTTAGAGACTGCCGCATTCACTTTAAATAGGGCTCCGTCTAAATCCGTTGAGACGACACCGTATGAACTTTGGTTTGGCAATAAACCTAAGCTGTCGTTTCTGAAAGTTTGGGGTTGCGATGCTTATGTCAAGAAACTTCAACCTGAAAAGCTCGAACCCAAATCCGAAAAATGCGTCTTCATAGGATACCCAAAGGAAACTATTGGGTACACCTTCTACCTCAGATCCGAAGGCAAGGTCTTCGTTGCCAAGAATGGATCCTTTCTGGAGAAAGAGTTTCTCTCGAAAGAAGTGAGTGGGAGGAAAGTGGAACTTGATGAGGTGACAGTCACCCCTCCCGAATCGGAAAGTAGCGCACCGCAGGAAGATGTTCCTGTGGTGCCTGGACCGACTAGGGAGGAAGTTAATGATGATGATCATGAAGCTTCAGATCAAGTTACCACTAAACTTCGAAGGTCCACAAGGACACATTCCGCACTAGAGTGGTACAGCAACCCTATCATGGGAATCATGTTGTTAGACAACGGTGAACCTTCAAACTATGAAGAAGCTATGGCGGGCCCAGATTCCAGCAAATGGCTTGAAGCCATGAAATCCGAGATA
This sequence comes from Secale cereale, assembly GCA_902687465.1. Classification (NCBI taxonomy): domain Eukaryota; kingdom Viridiplantae; phylum Streptophyta; class Magnoliopsida; order Poales; family Poaceae; genus Secale; species Secale cereale. Next base: position 685,412,645 of record LR738714.1, read on the forward strand.
GGATCCATGTATGAAAACAAAGTATGGACTTTGGTGGACTTGCCCGATGATCGGCACGCCATAGAAAATAAATGGATCTTTAAGAAGAAGACTGACGCGGATGGTACTGTGACCATCTATAAGGCTCGACTTGTCGCTAAAGGTTGTCGACAAGTTCAAGGGATTGACTACGATGAGACTTTCTCTCCCGTAGCGATGCTGAATTCCATCCAAATCATGTTAGCAATTGCCGCATTCTATGATTATGAGATATGGCAAATGGACGTCAAAACAACATTCCTTAATGGCTTCCTCAAGGAAGAGTTGTATATGACGTAGTCGGAAGGTTTTGTCGACCCTGAGAATGCTAACAAGGTATGCAAGCTCCAGTGCTCAATTTATGGGCTGGTGCAAGCATCTCGGAGTTGGAATATTCGCTTTAATGATGTGATCAAAGCATTTGGGTTTATACAGACTTGGGGAGAAGCCTGTATTTACAAGAAAGTGAGTGGGAGCTCTGTAGCATTTCTCATATTATATGTGGATGATATATTGCTGATGGGAAATGATGTAGAATTCTTGGAAAGCATAAAGGCCTACTTGAATAAGAGTTTTTCAATGAAGGACCATGGAGAAGCTGCTTACATATTAGGCATCAAGATCTATAGAGATAGGTCGAGACGCCTCATTGGTCTTTCACAAAGCACATACCTTGATAAGATACTGAAGAAGTTCAATATGGATCAGTCCAAGAAAGGGTTCTTGCCTGTATTGCAAGGTATGAGATTGAACACGGCTCAATCCCCGACCATGGCAGAAGATAGAGAAAAGATGAGTGTCATCCCCTATGCCTCAGCCATAGGTTCTATTATGTATGACATGATGTGTACCAGACCTGATGTGAACCTTGCCATAAGTTTGGTAGGGAGGTACCAAAGTGATCCCGGTATGGAACACTGGACAGCGGTCAAGAACATCCTGAAGTACCTGAAAAGGACTAAGGATATGTTTCTCGTTTATGGAGGTGACGAAGAGCTCGTCGTAAAGGGTTACGTCGATGCTAGCTTCGACACAGATCTGGATGACTCCAAGTCACAAACCGGATACGTGTACATTTTGAATGGTGGGGCAGTCAGCTGGTGCAGTTGCAAGCAGAGCATCGTGGTGCATTCTACATGTGAAGCGGAGTACGTAGCTGCTTGCGAAGCAGCGCAGGAAGGAGTCCGGATGAAGGAGTTCATCACCAACCTAGGTGTTATTCCAAGCGTGTCGGGCCCGATGACTCTCTTCTGTGACAACACTGGAGCTATTGCCATTGCCAAGGAGCCCAGGTTTCACAAGAAGACCAAGCACATCAAGCGCCGTTTCAACTCCATCCGGAATTATGTTCAAGATGGAGACATAGATATTTTTAAGGTGCATACGGATCTGAATGTCGCAGATCCGTTGACTAAACCTCTTCCACGAGCAAAACATGATCAACACCAGAACTCTATGGGTGTTCGATTCATCACAATGTAACTAGATTATTGACTCTAGTGCAAGTGGGAGACTGTTGGAAATATGCCCTAGAGGCAATAATAAAAGGATTATTATTATATTTCCTTGTTCATGATAATTGTCTGTTATTCATGCTTGAATTGTATTGTACGGAAACAGTGATACATGTGTGAATACATAGACAGTAACGTGTCCCTAGTAAAGCCACAAGTTAACTAGCTCGTTGATCAACAGATGGTTATGGTTTCCTGACCATGGACATTGCATGTCATTGATAACGGGATCACATCATTAGGAGACTGATGTGATGGACAAGACCCAATCCAAAGCCTAGCACAGATCGTGTAGTTCGTAATGCTAAAGCTTTTCCAATGTCAAGTGTCTTTTCCTTACACCATGCGGTTGTGCAACTCCCGGATACCGTAGGGATACTTTGGGTGTGCCAAACGTCACAACATAACTGGGTGGCTATAAAGGTACACTACAGGTATATCCGAAAGTATCTGTTGGGTTCGCACGAACCGAGACTAAGATTTGTCACTCCGTATGACGGAGAGGTATCTCTGGGCCCACTCGCTAAGACATCATCATAATGAGCTCAATGTGACTAAGGTGTTGGTCACGGGATGATGTATTACGGAACGAGTAAAGAGACATGCCATGACGAGATTGAATAAGGTATCGGTATACCGACGATCGAATCTCGGGCAAGTACTATACCGACAAACAAAGGGAATTGTATACGGGATTGATTGAAACCTTGACATCGTGGTTCATCCAATGAGATCATCAAGGAGCATGTAGGAACCAACATGGGTATCCAGCTCCCGCTGTTGGTTATTGACCAGAGAGTCGTCTCGGTCATGTCTACGTGTCTCCCGAACCCGTAGGGTCTACACACTTAAGGTTCGGTGACGCTAGGGTTGTAGAGATATTTGCATGCGGTAACCCGAATGTTGTTCGGGGTCCCGGATGAGATCCCGGACGTCACGAGGAGTTCCGGAATGGTTCGGAGGTTAAGAAATATATATAGGAAGTCCAGTTTCGGCCATCGGGAGAGTTTTGGGGGTCACCGGTATTGTATCGGGACCACCGGAAGGGTCCCGGGGGTCCATCGGGTGGGGCCACCTATCTCGGAGGGCCCCATGGGCTGAAAGGGGAAGGGAACCAGCCCATAGTTGGCTGGTGCGCCCCCCTTGGGCCTTCCCTGTAATGCCCAGGATGGGACTATACCTCCTACGTGTCGAGGCACGACTTAAAGGTATAAGCCCATTCTGGAATGATCTCAAGTTTGGTATCTTTGCACGACTCATGTAAAAGAGGGATTAAATTGAAAAAGGAGATAGTTGGCTTACACTGGCCACTTCACACAATACATTACATAAGCAAAACATCATTCAAAACATCACAACCCGACTACGGGCGAAGAACCAAAAGAAAGATACCAAAACATAAAGCCACAGGTCTAGATCGAATCCTAGTAGAAACCACTACTGATCGTCGAAAACGTCACAAGCATACGGCCACTCTCTTCATGGAACTCCCGGAAGTACTGATCCATCTCCTGCATCAAACTCGGCTGAACCTGCATCTGGTGTTGTAGTATCTGTGAGCCACGAGGACTCAGCAATCCCATAACCATGGGTATCAAGACTAGCAAAGCTTTATGGGTAGGAAGAGGTAAAGTGGTGAGGTTGCAGCAGCGGCTAAGCATAATATGGTGGCTAACTTACGAGTACAAGAATAAGATGAGCATCTACGCAAACGGTCGCAACTAGTAGTGATCACTAAAGATCCTAACTACATATGAGTCAAACATAACCCCACCGTGTTCTCTTCTCAAGGTGAAAAGAGACAGTCACGGTTACTCACACAGTTGTGTGTTTTACTTCGGATCCTCTGTCAAGTTTTCTACAACCGGACATTAACAAATTTCAATCTGCCACATAACCGCGGGCACGGCTTTCGAAAGATCATAACCCTGCAGGGGTGTCCCAACTTAGCCCATCACAAGCTCTCACGATTAGCTGAAGTGATAAATATAATATCATCACCCCTTATCTTAGGGAAATCCGATCAGGCTCGGCATCCCGGTGCACAAGACATTTCGACAATGGTAAAACTAGTCCAGCAAGACCTCCCGGCGTGCCGACACCCTGATAGTAGCCGCGTGTATCTCGTCTCAGGCCACGACCGGATAGGTGAGCCTACGGGAGCCAATCCTCGAGTTTCCCCGTGGTGGCCCCGCAGTCTCCCCATTTGGGACCAACACCATCAGCACTGGGCCCCCCTGTTATGTAGAATTAAGAACCCGGGGACATGACCCCCTATGCAATTAATTAATTAATTAAGTTTTTATTATGAGCAAATAAAACCAATGTTGGGCCTTGCTGGAGGAGTTTTATTCAAAGTCGAACTGTCAAGGGGTCCCCATCCACCCATCGTGTAAGGAACGCAAAATCAAGGAACATAATGTCGGTTTATCGGCGCCTAAGGTGGCATGAGTGGAACAAAACACCGAGCAAAAGGCCAAGCCTTCCACCTATGCCTAGTATATAGGTGTGTTAATATATATATAACATATTGTGATATGACAACAACAAGTTCCCTCCTGGAACGATCTTCATCTTCACCTGCAACTAACAACGCTATAAGAGGGGCTGAGCAAGCGGGTAACATAGCCAAATAGTGGTTTTGCTAGGAAGGTTTCAAGGTTAGAGGTTTCATGGCAACAAGGAGAGGCTGACATAAAAGATGGGTAGCGCGACATGTAACGATAGCATCGAGACAACTAAGCATGGCAATGGTAGTAAAGGTATCCAAGGGTATGATCATCTTGCCTGGGATTCCGCAAGGAAGAAGAACGGATCCATGAAGAAGACGAAGAAGAGGCCTCACAACTCCGGAACGAAACCGAAGCTAACAAAAGAAGCAACCGGAAAGAAGCAAACAACACGGTAAACACACAAGCATAAACATGGCATACGATGCACAACCAAGTATGATGCATGTCCGGTTTAATTATGCATGGCATGGCAAGTGCACAAACAAAACTACAAGTTAAGTGGAGCTCAATATGCAACGAGTTGCATATTGACTAAACACCACATGTTAATTATTTAATTAACTCTCGTTTATTTACAAGACAATATTAAATGTTTGTTAACATGGCAAGAGGTGAAGCAAAACAAACTACCTATTTAGACCTTTTAAATGACGCCGGAAATAACAACAACAATTCCGGAAAATCCCCATGAGCATGTTTAGCAATTTGAAGCAAACAAAAATTCACACATATAATGTTGTTAACATGATGCGGATGACATGATCAAGTTTATGCAATTTTTAGTAAAAGTTAACATGAAGGGATATGAAGATGATACGGAGTATTAGTCACCATGGTGGAGAAAAAGGCGCCACGACAACGATCCAAAAATGATGCAACGGCAACATCTCGGTTCCGGTAACTCATTGAGAGACCGGTGCAAAAGATAATGGAGAGCGTGTCAAGCAAGAAGAAAGGTGGGGTGATCCCGTCACCGGGTTCCCACGAGTCGGCGACGAGGCAACCGAGGAGCACGACAAAGGACGAAACGGGCACGGTGCACACAAGGGACACATCTCATACAACACATGCATTCATCCACAGGCATCGTCTCGGGGTTATACCTTCGGAACATTCGTTCTCGGAGGGGTTCGAGTTCGTAGAGGGACGTAGTGGAAGTAGTCGTTCTTGCGAGTCATGGTACACGTTCGTAGAGGGAAGTAGTTGTTCCGTTCGTAGTCGTTCACGTTTCCGAAGAGGTACTTGTCGCGGCATCGGACGTCTTTGGGGCGACGGTAGTGGTACACGGTTCGTCGGCGACGGCCGTCATACACGTTCCGTAGAGGTACTTGAGGGGCTTCGCACTTGCCGGTCTCGGTTCTTGCGACGGTAGTGGTACCGCACGTTCCGTAGGGGTACTTGTCGCATCGCCATGTGTAGTCGAGCTTGAAGGTCATCGGCGTCGTGGAAGTAGTGGTACAACTCTGTAGATGTTCGGGGTCGGTGTCGTGGTACTTGGGGGGGGCTCGTTCTCGCGACGGTAGTGGAACTTGGCGTTTCTCCTTGTAGTCGGACTTGACATCGGGCGTCGAGGTACCTGCGGTCTTGGTCACACCGGAAGGAACACTTGGCGAAACCACAGCAACAAAAGAAAAACCCATGCTCGGGCTCCATGGAGACAGCAACAAGGAGATGACGCGGACGAAGCCTTGGGGCGCGAAAACAAAGCAGCGAGGCGAGGATGACGAGGTGGTGGAGGTGCAGGCGCTGCTGAACTTGGCGGCGACGGGTTGCCGCTGCCGGCGCTGGATATGACGATCGGAGAGGCAGGGGCCGCGGGATCCGGCCGCGGAGGAGAGGAGGGGCGCGGCATCAGCGCTGGTGGAGGTCGACGGGGCGACCATGGCGAGGAGGCGGCGGACGAGGAGGCGGGGACTAGCCGGCCGGGCTGCTCCCGCGCTGGAGGGGCGCGGCGCTCGGCGGAAGGGCCCCTAGGCGGCCGGAGAGGCCGAAAAAGGCGGCGCTGGAGGGGCCTCGGGGCGGCGGGCGCGCCGTTGCGGCATTGGCGGGGCGGCGGGCGCGCCTGCGAGGCTGAGGACGGGCGAAAGGTTGCGGGACGAGGGAAAAAGAGGCGCTGGGGCGATGGGGTTCGGGCGAGAGGAGAGGGATCGAGGGAACGAGGGGAAAGGTGCGGCGCTGGGAGGAAGGAGCGAGGGGAGAGGGAGTAGCGCTGCTGCGGACTAGGGTTAGGAGGGGCGATGGGGACTGGGCCTGATGGCTGGGCCAAGAGGGATGGGCTGGCTGGACCTCGGTTGGACAGGCCCAAGAGGCCGGCTGGGCTCTCTTCCTTTTTTTTAAACTGCTGTTGTTTTCCCAAAATAAAACAGAAAACAGCAAAGAAGAAAGAAAAGGAAGGAGGTGTTATGAAAAGTATTAGGGCATGAGGTTAATTTTCCGGACTCGCAAAAATGTTCACGGTCCACGAAAAATAGGAGAGGCAAGAATGCAAGAGATAAAATCGAACTCATTTGAATTAAATTCAAATGATTTGAATTTGAATGGGGGTATTTGAAGAGTCCAAAAATGTTGAGGATTTTGGAGGAACCTCGATAAACGGGAAAAGAAATATAGACAAGGTTTGGAGGCAAGGAATAAGAAAGAGAAGGCATGGGGAAAATATGCAAGTGTGTTGGGTTAATTCCAAACAAATGGAATATTTTATAATATAGCTCCCTAAATATTGGGAGGATATGTTTTAAAGAGAAATCACACTTCCCTCGATTTAAATGGACCGAAGGTCCACACGATTTATTTAGGTGAGATGCAAAGAAAATATGACATGATGGCATGATGACATGATGCAATGCAAAAATAAATAACACAAGCACAAAGAAACACACGGGAGAACCCAGAACATCTGGAATCTCTGGAATCTTCTGGGACGTCGGTCTTCGGGCGTCACATTCCCCCTGCGCCTAGGGTTGGGAACCCTAGGGGTGGGGGGCGCCCACATGACTTGGGGGGGGAAGCCCCCCCACCTAGGCCACCGCCCCCCTAGAGATCCCATCTCTAGGGCCGGCGCACCCCCTAGGCCCCCTATATAAAGTGGGGGGAGGGAGGGCAGCCGCACCCTTGCCCCCGGCGCCTCCCTCTCCCTCCCGTGACACCTCTCCCTCCTCAAGTGCTGCTTGGAGAAGCCCTGCTGGAATACAGCTGCATCCACCACCACGCCATCGTGCTGCTGGATCTCCACCAACCTCTCCTCCCCCCTTGCTGGATCAAGAAGGAGGAGACGTCGCTGCTCCGTACGTGTGTTGAACGCGGAGGTGCCGTCCGTTCGGCGCTAGGATCATCGGTGATTTGGATCACGACGAGTAGGACTCCATCATCCACGTTCTCTTGAACGCTTCCGCTCGCGATCTACAAGGGTATGTAGATGCACTCCCCTTTCCCTCGTTGCTAGATGACTCCATAGATTGATCTTGGTGAAGCGTAGAATTTTTTTGATTTCTGCTACGTTCCCCAATAGTAATTGCTTTACTTTATCACTATGTGCTAGCGATAGTTGTAGAAGCAATAGTTGGCGAGAAGACCATGATGCTATGATGAAGATCAAGGTGTCAAGCCGGTGATGATGGAGATCATGACGATGCTTTAGAGATGGAGATCAAAGGCACAAGATGATGATGGCCATATCATGTCACATATTTTGATTGCATGTGATGTTTATGCATCTTATTTTTCTTAGTACAGCGGTAGCATTATAAGATGATCCCTTACTAAAATTTCAAGGTATAAGTGTTCTCCCTGAGTATGCACCGTTGCGACAGTTGGTCGTGCCGAGACACCCCGTGATGATCGGGTGTGATAAGCTCTATGCTCACATACAATGGGTGCTAGACAGTTTCGCACATGCAGAATACTCAGGTTAAACTTGACGAGCCTAGCATGTACAGACATGGCCTCGAAACACTGGAGACCGAAAGGTCGAACGTGAATCATATAGTAGATATGATCAACATAGAGATGTTCACCATTGAAGACTACTCCATCTCATGTGATGATCAGACATGGTTTAGTTGATTTGTATCACGTATCATTTAGATGACCTGAGGGATGTCTATCGAAGTGGGAGTTCTTTAGTAAAATGATTAATTGAACTTAATTTATCATGAACTTAGTCCTGATAGTTTTTGCATATCTACGTTGTAGATCAATGGCCCATGCTACCGTTCCCTTGAATGTTAATGCGTTCCTAGAGAAAGCTAAGTTAAAAGATAATGGTAGCAACTACACGGACTGGGTCTGTAACTTGATGATTATCCTCATTGCTGCACAGAAGAATTATTTTCTTGATGCGCCGCTAGGTGAAAGGCCTGCTGCAGGAGCAGATGCTAACATTTTGAACGTCTGGCAAGCTCGATCTGATGACTACTCGATAGTTCAGTGTGCCATGCTTTACGGCTTAGAATCGGGACTTCAAAGATGTTTTGAACGTCATGGAGCATATGAGATGTTCCAAGGGTTGAAGTTAATGTTTCAAGCAAATGCCTGAGTTGAGAGATATGAAGTCTCCAACAAATTCTATAGCTGCAAGATGGAGGAGAATAGTTCTGTCAGTAAACACATACTCTGAATGTTTGGATATCATAATCACTTGACTCAGCTAGGAGTTAATCTTCAAAATGATAGTGCCATTGACAGAGTTCTCCAATCACTGCCACCAAGCTACAAAGGCTTTGTGATGAACTATAACATGCAAGGGATGGAGAAGAAATTCCCGAGCTCTTTGCAATGATCAAAGCTGCGGAGGTAGAAATCAAAAAGGAGCATCAAGTGTTGATGGTTAACAAAACCAGTAGTTTCAAGAAAAAGGGCAAGGTAAAGAAAGAGAACTTCAAGAAGAATGTCAAGAAAGTTGCCACTCCCGGGAGAAGCCTAAGTCTGGACCCAAGCCTGAAACTGGGTGCTTCTACTGCAAAGGGACTAGTCACTGGAAGCGGAACTGCCCCAAGTATTTGGCGGATAAGAAGGATGGCAAAGTGAACAAAGGTATATGTGATATACATCTTATTGATGTGTACCTTACTAATGCTCTTAGTTGCGCCTGGGTATTTGATACTGGTTCTTTTGCTCATATTTGTAACTAGAAACAAGGGCTACTGATTAAACGAAGATTGGCTAAGGACGAGGTGACGATGCACGTGGGAAATGGTTCCAAAATCGATGTGATCGCCGTCGGCACGCTACCTCTACATCTACAATCGGGATTAGTTTTAGACCTGAATAATTGTTATTTGGTGCCAAATTTGAACGTGAACATTATATCTGGATCTTGTTTAATGCGAGACGGTTATTCATTTAAATCAGAGAGTAATGGTTGTTCTATTTATATGAGTAATATCTTTTAATGTCATGCACCCTTGAAGAATGGTCTATTTTTGTTAAATCTCGATTGTGGTGATACACAAATTGATAACATTGATGCCAAAAGATGCAAAGTTGATAATGATAGTGCAACATATTTGTGGCACTGCCGTTTTGGTCATATTTGTGTAAAGCGCATGAAGAAACTCCATACAGATGGGCTTTTGGAATCACTTGATTATTAATCATTTTATACTTGCGAACCATGCCTCGGGGGTAAGATGACTAAAACTCCGTTCTCCGGAACAATGGAGCGAGCTAATGACTTATTGGAAATAATAGATACCGATGTATGCGGTCCGATGAGTGTTGAGGCTCGCGGTGGGTATCGCTATTTTATGACCTTCATAGATGATTTGAGCAGATATGGGTATATCTACTTGATGAAACATAAGTCCAAAACATTTGAAAAGTTCAAAGAATTTCAGAGTGAAGTGGAGAATCATCGTAACAAGAAAATAAAGTTTCTACAATCTGATTGCGGAGGTGAATATTTGAGTTATGAGTTTGGTCTTCATTTAAAACAATGTGGAATAGTTTCACAACTCACGCCACCTGGAACACCACAGCATAATGGTGTGTCCGAACGTCGTAACCGTACATTATTAGATATGGTGCGATCTATGATGTCTCTTACCAATTTACGACTATCGTTTTGGGTTTATGCATTAGAGACAGCTGCATTCACGTTAAATAGGGCACCATCTAAATCCGTTGAGACGACACCATATGAACTGTGGTTTGGCAAGAAACCTAAACTATCATTTCTTAAAGTTTGGGGTTGCGATGCTTATGTGAAAAAGCGTCAGCCTGATAAGCTGGAACCCAAATCGGAGAAGTGCGTCTTCACAGGATACCCAAAAGAAACTGTTGGGTACACCTTCTACCATAGATCCAAAGGCAAGATCTTTGTTGCTAAGAATGGATCCTTTCTAGAGAAGGAGTTACTCTCGAAAGAAGTGAGTGGGAGAAAATTAGAACTTGATGAGGTAATTGTACCTTCTCTCGAATTGGAAAGTAGCTCATCACAGAAAATCGTTCATGTGATTCCTACACCAACTAGAGAGGAAGCTAACGATGATGCTCATGAAACTTCAGATCAAGTTACTACAGAACCTTGTAGGTCAACCACAGCACGATCCACACCAGAGTGGTACGGTAATCCTGTTCTGGAAGTCATGTTACTACACCATGATGAACCTACATACTATGAAGAAGCTATGATGAGCCCAGATTCTGATAGATGACTTGAGGCCATGAAATCTGAGATATGGTCCATGTATTAGAACAAAGTGTGGACTTTGGTGGACTTGCCCGATGATCGGCAAGCCATAGATAATAAATGGATCTTCAAGAAGAAGATTGATGCTGATGGTAATGTTACTGTCTAAGATTGACGCTGATGGTAATGTTACTGTCTACAAATCTTGACTTGTCGCGAAGGGTTTTCGACAAGTTCAAGAGTTGACTACGATGAGACTTTCTCACCAGTAGCGATGCTTAAGTTTGTCCGAATCATGTTAGCAATTGTGGCATTTTATGATTATGAAATCTAGCAAATGGACGTCAAAACTGCATTCCTCAATGGTTTTCTTAAAGAAGAGTTGTATATGATGCAACCAGAAGGTTTTGTCGATCCTAAAGGTGCTTACAAAGTGTGCAAGCTCCAGCGATCCAACTATGGACAGGTGCAAGCATCTCGGAGTTGGAATATACGCTTTGATGAGGTGATCAAAGCATATGGTTTTATACAGACTTTTGGAGAAGCCTATATTTACAAGAAAGTTAGTGGGAGCTCTGTAGCATTTCTGATATTATATGTGGATGACATATTGTTGATTGTAAATGATGTAGAATTTCTGGATAGCATAAAAGGATACTTGAATAAGAATTTTTCAATGAAAGACCTCGGTGAAGCTGCTTATATATTGGGCATCAAGATCTCTAGAGATAGATCAAGACGCTTGATAGGACTTTCACAAAGCACATACCTTGATAAAGTTTTGAAGAAGTTCAAAATGTATTAGTTAAAGAAAGGGTTATTGCCTGTTTACAAGGTGTGAAGTTGAATCAGACTCAATGCCCAACCACTGCAGAAGATAGAGAGAAAATGAAAGTCATCCCCTATGCCTTAGCCATAGGTTCTATCATTTATGCAATGCTGTGTACCAGACCTGATGTGTGCCTTGCTATAAGTCTAGCAGGGAGGTACTAAAGTAATCCAGGAGTGCATCACCAGACAGTGGTCAAGAACATCCTGAAGTACCTGAATAGGACTAAGGATATGTTTCTCGTTTATGGAGGTGAATAAGTGCTCTTCGTAAATGGTTACGTCGATGCTAGCTTTGACACTGATTCGGATGACTCTAAGTCACAAACCGGATACATGTTCTTATTGAATGGTGGAGCTGTCAGTTGGTGCAGTTCCAAGCAGAGCGTCGTGGCGGGTTCTACGTGTGAAGTGGAGTACATAGCTGCTTCAGAAGCAGCAAATGAAGGAGTCTGGATGAAGGAGTTCATATCCGATCTAGTTGTAATACCTAGTGCATCGGGTCCAATGAAAATCTTTTGTGACAATACTGAAGCAATTGCCTTAGCGAAGGAATCCAGATTTCACAAAAGAACCAAACACATCAAGAGACGCTTCAACTCCATCCGCGATCAAGTTAAGGAGGGAGACATAGAGATTTGCAAAATACATACAGATCTGAATGTGGCAGGCCCGTTGACTAAGCCTCTTCCACGAGCAAAACATGATCAGCACTAAGACTCCATGGGAGTTAGAATCATTACAATGTAATCTAGATTATTGATTCTAGTGCAAGTGGGAGACTGAAGGAAATATGCCCTAAGGGCAATAATAAAGTTATTATTTTATATTTCGTTATATCATGATAAATGTTTATTATTCATGCTAGAATTTTATTAAATGGAAACTTGATACATGTGTGGATACATAGACAAAACACCATGTCCCTAGTAGGCCTCTACTAGGCTAGCTCGTTAATCAAAGATGGTTAAGTTTCCTAACCATAGACATGTGTTGTCATTTGATGAACGGGATCATATCATTAGGATAATGATGTGACTTACATGACCCACCCGTTAGCTTAGCATAATGATTGTTTCAGCTTTTACTGTTATTGCTTTCTTCATGTCAAATACATATTCCTCCCACTATGAGATTATGCAACTCTCGGATACCGGAGGAGTGCCTTTTGTGCTATCAAACGTCACAATGTAACCGAGTGATCATAAAAATGCTCTACAGGTATCTCCGAAGGTATTTATTGAGTTGGCATAGATCAAGATTAGGATTTGTCACTCCGAGTATCGGAGAGGTATCTCTGGCCCTCTCAGTAATGCACATCATAGGAAGCTTTGCAAGCAAAGTGACTAATGACTTAGTTTCGGGACGATGCATTACGGAACGACTAAAGAGACGTGTCGGTAACGAGATTGAATTCGGTATGAAGATACCGACGATCGAATCTCAGGCAAGTAACATACTGATGACAAAGGGAATAGCGTATGTCATTACGGTTCGACCGATAAAGATCTTCATAGAATATGTATGAACCAATATGAGCATCCAGGTTCCGCTATTGGTTATTGACCGGAGAGGTATCTCGGTCATGTCTACATAGTTCTCGAACCCTTAGGGTCCGCACGCTTAATGTTCGATGATGATTTTGTATTATATGAGTTATGTGATTTGGTGACCGAATGTTGTTAGGGGTCCTGGATGAGATCATGGACATGACAAGGACTCTCGAAATGGCCGATAGGTAAAGATTGATATATAGGACAATAATATTCTGACACCAAAAGTGTTTTGAGTTGTACCAGGTACATATGAGAGTACCGGGGGGTTATCGGAACCCCCGGGGAGAAGTTATGGGCCACATGGGCCTTGAGAGGGGAGCACACCAGCCCACAAGGGCTCGCGCGCCCCCATATGGTAGGAGACCGAGTGGGAGTAGGGAAGAGGAGCGGAGCACCCTCCCTTCTCTCCTCTCCTACTTCCTTCACTTCATCCTTCTTCCCTTTTCTCTCCTATGGAAAACATGGTAAGGGGGAGCGAATTGGACTAGGGGCCCAAGTAGGATTCCACCTACTTGGTGCGCCCTAAGGCTGCTCCCATCCCCCTCCCACCTATATATACGTGGGAAGGGGGTGCCTAGAACACACACCAACAATTGTTAGCCATGTGCGTCGCCCCCCTCCACAGATTACACCCTCAGTCAAATCTTCGTAGTGCTTAGGTGAAGCCCTGCGCGGAGCACATCACCATCACTGTCACCACGCCGTCGTGCTGACGGAACTCGTCTACTTCCTCGACACTTTGCTGGATCAAGAGTTCGAGGGATGTCATCGAGCTGAACATGTGCAGAACTCGGAGGTGCCGTATGTTCGGTCCTTGATCGATCGGAACGAGAAGAAATTTGACTACACCAACCGCGTTGTCAAACGCTTCTGCTTTCGGTTTATGAGGGTACGTAGACACACTCTCCCCCTCTCGTTGCTATGCATCTCCTAGATAGATCTTGCGTGAGCATAGGAATTTTTTAAAATTGCATGCTACATTTCCCAACAAATAGGGAGAAAAGCCACACCCTTCTCTATGCTGATTACTTTAAGGATGGTGCATTCTTCAGGCCACATCAATTTCGTCGCCAATTCCGAATGAGAAGGCATGTGTTCTTCGCGAGGGAATGGGCGCGCATGACCCATACTTTGAGTGCAAAGAGGATGCCCTAGGCAATCTTGGTTTCTCTTCATACCAGAAATGCACTGCGGCTATCTGCATGCTTGCATATGGAATTCCTGGTGATCTTGTGGATGAGTATATTGGTATGAGTGATTCCACCTCTCTCCCCTCAATGTATTGTTTTTGCACGGCGGTGGTGGAAGTGTTCGGCTCTGAGTACCTCAGAGAGCCAACTGTCGCTCATATAGAGAGATTGTTGGCAAACAATGCCAGGAGAGGCTTTCCGGGCATGATTGGTAGTATAGATTGTATGCACTATAAGTGGAAGAATTGTACATTTGCTTGGCAGGGGCAATACAAGGGGCATGTGAAAGGTTTCACTGTTATACTTGAAGTTGTGGCTTCACAAGATCTCTGGATATGGCATTCTTTCTTCGGCATGGATGGTTCTCAGAATGATATTAGTGTTTCAGCGGTCTCCGGTGTTTGCAAGGCTCGCAGAAGGCCACTCCCTGGAGGTTAACTTTGAGGCCAATGGCCACCATTACAAAAAGGGGTATTACCTAGTTGATGGTATCTATCCTCAGTAGTCCACTCTTGTGAAGACCATACCCAACCCACAAGGAGAGAAGAGATAGAGGTTTGCCCAAATGCAGGAGAGTGCTAGGAAGGATGTCGAGCGTGCTTTTGTTGTGCTTCAGTCTCGGTCAGGTGTCGTTCATAACCCTGCATTGACATGGAGCACAAAGAAGCTTTGGGAGGTGATGACTTCTTGTGTGATTATGTACAACATGATCGTGGAGGATGAGCGTGATGATAGCATCTACGACCAAAGGTTTTATTTCCAAGGTGAAAATGTTGAGCCTGAGCATGCACCTCCTGCAACATTTGAACAGTTTGTCGAGTTTCATCGGGAATTGCGTGATTAGCATACTCATGTCCAGCTCCAGGATGATTTGGTTGAGCACATGTGGACTCGCATTGCAACCAGTAGATCTATCAGTTCAATTTCTTTTCATGGAAATAAATTTTGATTGGGTTGTAAAACTATTTGATATTGTTTTATTTTGATTGGGTTGTAAGACTATTTCGGACGCATAACAATTTGCTATGTTTGATTTGAACCATTTGATATGCATCATTTTAATGTGCTAGTTGAATGGACGAGATGGGGCCGCGCGTTGGGAGGACAACCACCGCATCCAGAAATCCAGCCAGACACGATCCCATTCTCATCCCAAACACATAAAACCGGACGAAACGGACGTCCGTTTGAGGTCATGTGTTGGAGTTGGCTTAAGAACAGAGCACGCACAAGCACCAGCGATTTCCAGCCCCACTACACTATCGGGGTTGCCTTCCTTTGCCATTTCACGGAGTAGCAACTCCTCCCGCAGCATGCTGTGGAGGTATACGCTTGGGAGCCACCACATCCGGCGCCCTTGTTTACACACTGCATCCATACCTCTCCCTCCCCTGCTATACGTAATGCAAGGGGAAGGATGACAGAGCTACAGAGCTGGGACATGGCCTGCACATTGGACCGATGCCCCACCTTAGTACAAGATTAAATTGCAAACATATAAGACATTTTTGTGAGCTAGCATTACTTGCAAAAATGTATTATATTGTGAGACAGAGGAAGTATATATCAACATGGTTGTGTGAAATGGAGCATTGTAATTTCGAACGTTGACCGGATCAAGTGTGTTCAGGTTGTTGTAAGCGTTTTCAGGTCAGTGTTACTTGAACTTTCAGACACAAATGTGGATTTATATTTCCTTATATTCGTTGTTGGATGGATATCATATACAACACTGTAATAGTAACCATACAAGCAGTGGCGTAGCCAGACCAGTGTGCTAGGGTGGTCCAATAGTATAAATATACACATAAATGTATGTATTTTCAAAGAAATATTTTTTTACTACACTATATATAAGCTATGGGGAAATTCAGGGTGGTACAAGGACCACCCTGTCCACCCCGTAGCTACGCCACTGCTTACAAGAAATGCAAAGATAACGTGTGGAAACTGATGATTTTTTTTTAAATGGAAAAAGACTTACCATATTCATTAATTAAGAGAGAGGTTAGAAAAGCCTACTCTCTCGGCATAAGGTTTGCATAAGATTACACAACTGAGTTGTGTCCACCGACCCCCAATTCTTCGCCTTGCACCGGATTTTGGCCATGATAACTGTCGAGGTGGCAAATTTGTTGTTGAAGATGATATGAAGCATAAAACAAATTAGTGACTCTAGGTTGCTTTCTTTTCTTCATAACATCACACACTCGCACATCAGTGTCTTCTGAGTAAATTGCATAAAACCACCACTTTGAAGGCTAGGTTTGCAGAAAACACTATGTTACAATTCTTCTGCAGAAAACACCATGTCTTGTGTAATCATTTTGCAAAAACCATAGATCGGTGGATTAGAACACTTTGAGCACGTTTATGTAAGATGGGTCCATTTGTCAGGAGCTGACTTGGATAATAAACGCCACATGGCCACTTGGCTAATAAACGCCACTTGGCTGTCCAACTGCGTCGACCCTTTGATGCACTCATTGGCAACTTCGTGCAGGTGCTGGAGATGCCGTCCCCGCCGCAAAACTTCGCGCCAGTGGCCGGAGATGTAGTCCCTGTGGCGCGGGGGATGGGGGAGGGGGTCTACATTAGACTTTGCAGCCATGCCATCTAAGAGCAAGCTCAACTCCTTCCATCGGCTGCTCTTATTACCATGTATAGCGATACAAGGTGACGGTGACCCGGATAAGGGGCCCCTCGTCACGTTGACTCCCGGCCTGGTAAGCCAGGCCAAGGACCTCATTTGTCGGTTCCGTACCGGACCACTTACGGTGGCCCACATGGCGGATAAACAGAAGCTTCCAGAAGACTTGGCGTACATGACAAGAAGCTAGATTCGTGGAGGATTCTGCCACATCATATTTAGCCGACTAGGATCCTTGTACTCTTGGGTCCCTGGCACACTATATAAACCAGGGTCCTGACTCGTAGATAGACAACTTATAATCTTTCGGTACTTTTTACTCTTGAGAAAGACCAGCGCAATAAAAGAAGAGTGGGCCTTAGGGTATTATCTCCTCTGGAGAGCATGAACCTGGATAAATCATGGGTCGTTGTTACCATGGCAGCAAGTAGCTTAGATTAGGATACTCTACCACTACTGCAGGATGCTGCTAACGCGACACTGCAATCAGAGACCCTTCGACAAAATCGTGTGCGATGCATTAATCGCAAACGACGATGGTGTGAGAAAACCGTCAAAAATGATAAGAACTGTTTGTGATGGTGCATACATCAAACACGGTTAAGATCAGAGTTGTGTGTGCGATATGTGGCATACGGTTGGTCCATACAAACTGTTTGCGATGAGCATAACAACAGAAACGGTCAGCCAGATTAGGGTGTGTGTGCGATATACGGTATACAGTTCACTCGGATGAACTGTTTGTGATTAGGTGATACATCCATTTTGCATCATGTTTTCCAACTGTTACTTATAATGTTTTTATGCACAATAATGTCTTTTGGATTAATTCTAATTCCTTTTCTCTAACAATATGCAAGATTTACATCAAGAGGGAGAATACCGACAGCTGGAATTCTGGACCTGAAAAAGGAACATCAGGCTACCTATTCTGGACAACTCCAAATGAGCTAAAACTTCACGTGGACTTTTTATGAAATATTTAAGAATTATTGGAGCAAATAAGTACCAATGGGGGCCCACCAGGTGGGCACAACCCACCTGGGCATGCCAGGCGGCCCAGGCGCGCCCTGGTGGGTTATGCTCACCCAGGCCCACCTCTGGTGCCCATCTTCTGTATGTAAGCCATTCTGACCTAGAAAAAATAAATAGAAGACTTTCAGGGTGGAGCGCCGCCGTCTCGAGGCGGGACTTGGGAAGGAGAACTTTTGCCCTTCGGCGGAGCGATTCCATCGCGGGAACTTCCCTCCCGGAGGGGGAAATCATCGTCATCATCATCACCAACAACTCTCCCATCTTGGGGAGGGATATCTCCATCAACATCTTCAACAACACCATCTCATCTCAAACCCTAGTTCATCTCTTGTGTTCAATCTTATTACCAAAACTATAGATTGGTGCTTGTGGGTGACTAGTAGTGTTGATTACATATTGTAGTTGATTACTATATGGTTTATTTGGTGGAAGATTATATGTGCAAATCTATTATGCTATTCAATACCCCTCTGATCTTGAGCATGTTTATCACTTGTGAGTAGTTACTTTAGTTCTTGAGGTCACGGGAGAAATCATGTTGCCAGTAATCATATGAACTTGATATGGTCTTCGATATTGTGAACGTCGACTACATGACACTTCACCATATTTGGGCATAAGGGAATGCATTGTGGAGTAGGTATTAGATGATGGGTTGCTAGATGACAGAAGTTTAAACCCTAGTTTATGTGCTACTTCGTAAGGAGCCAATTTGGACCCAAATGTTTAATGCCATGGTTAGATTTTATCTTAATACTTTTCTCGTAGTTGTGGATGCTTGCGAGGGGGTTAATCATAAGTAGGAGGTTTGTTCAAGTAAGAACAACACCTAAGCACCGGTCCACACTGTCAGGGAAACTGATCGCCCACGAACACCTATGGGACCGGAGCCCATTTACGGTACGGCAGGGGGCGGAGGAAGCACGAAGAGCAGATCGAGGCGAGCACACGAGCAGTTTATCTAGGTTCGGGCCGCACGGATGCGTAAAACCCTACTCCTGCTTTGGTGGTTGTATTGAGTTCTTGGCTCGGGAGCGAGGAGAGCTACAGTACACTCTAACCGCTAGCAAGACCGAGCGTGAAAATGATCGATCCCTCCCCCCACGTTGCGCATGGGCCTCGTTTTATACGTTCAAGGGGTCACCGACAGGTGGCAACGTAGTTGAGGGCAAAAGTGTAAAAAGGGTGGTAGATGGAACAGTGCCCCATACCTAACCCTGACGGCAGGGGACAAGGGCATTAAATGCCCGTCGCCGTCACCCAAACAGTGCAAAAAGTGGCCGTCAGGGGCGCCACCGTCCGCCACGACGGTAGCCTTGTCATCGCCGCTTGCCACCGTGTACCCCTGGCTGCACAGCCTTCCGCCACGTGCGCCTGGGATGGTCCCAGAGCGACACGTGGGTGGATGCGCTGGAGCGCGGGTACTGAGTGGAAGCTTGCCGCGGCAAGCATCTTGCCGCGGCTGCAATCTTGTCGTTTCTGGGAGCTTGTCGCTCACCGGGCCTTGCCGGGACGCGTGGCGCGTCACGGCAAGTTTCCTGAAATGGCTTGGTTGGCCTTCCCGGCAAGCTCCTCTTGCCAGGGCCTTGCGCCTTGAGTGGTCTTGTGCCTTGAGTGGCTTTCCCGGCAAGCTCCTCTTGCCGGGGCCTTGTCTCTTTAACTTGAATACTTTGTTCTTGAATGGCTCCAAAGGAATCGTAAAGGACCTTGGCGGCCGCCCTGCAAGCCTTGCCGCGGGGCGCTGCAACTGTCCGTGCACAAGTTTAGGATACTAAGGTACCCCTACTTTAGTACACCGACAGGAGCCCCCGGGCCTGGGCCATACACGGTGCCGAGCGCTGTTGGGCCAGGCCCAAAATAGTGCACGGGCACGCGCGGCCTGCGGTATGCCGAATCTTTCTCCGTATCCACCGCGCTCTCCCCAAACGGCACGCGTTGATTGCGGCATCGTGGGAGAGATCGTGGGGGTGTTCTTTAATTGGAAATGCGGAACGTCCGCCCCTTCCCCCCTTATAAGCAGGGGAAACAGGGGCAGTTCGTCTATCCGCCCGTTGCTACTTCAATCCTCAGAGACCTCCACCGATCCCCTCCTTCCCGAAGGCCGAAAGAGAGCAGTGCTCCGCTCCCTCCGCCGCCACCAGCACCACCAGCGGCGTCGACCTCCCCCACTGCCTCCGCCATGGCTCCGAAAGGCGAGAAGGGGAAGTCGGCGAAGTCGGCCGAGGCGCTGCGGCTCGCAGCGATGCGAAAGAAGCGGGCCGTCTTCCCCCCCCCCCCATGCTTACCGCGGTGAAGCTAAGGGATGAATACTACATCTTCTGGTCGAGGGAGACGCGGGCGCATCCGCGCACCATGGTATTCCCCGCCGTAGCTTGCGAGATGTTCCCGAATGGCTACGCATTCTTCGCTCTGTTCTTCTACTATGGGCTCTGCCCGCCCTTTCTCGAATTCTTCTGCGACGTCATGAACACCTACGGGTTTCACCTCCTTGACTTCACCCCCAACGCCGTTCTCACCATGGCTGTTTTCGCACATCTGTGCGAAAACTTTGTCGGAGTCTTCCCCAATGTAGCTCTTTTCCGTCACTACTTCACGCCCCGAGTTGAGGGAGGAGATCCCCTGTCTGGCGGGATCTCCTGGGTCTCGAGGACCCACAAGAAGGAAGTGTATCTGAAGGGAGAGCTCTGCGGCAAGTGGGATGAATAGAGAGCAGATTGGTGCTGGATTGTAGAGGAGAACCCGCAGCCATTCACCGCCCGGCGCCAAACCCCAGTAGTGCGCGGCAACGACTGGAGTGACTTGGCCCCGGAAGACAGCAGACTGAAGATTGCCACTGCCCGTATCCTTCGCCTTAGGCGTGCCGGGCTGACTGTAGGCGCGGTTGGCGCAGACTTTCTCCGCCGCCGCATCGCCCCCCTGCAGGAGAGGAAGAGGCCCGCCTGGGAGTTTGAGAACGCGGCAGATATCATGAGGCTGCGCCCGGGCCTCAATTGGAACTTCACTGTCCTGGAGCTCAACGCGATGCTCCGGGAGTTGTTTAAGTACGATCCCGGCCATCCCGAATGGTTCGTGTTGCCGAGGGGCGTAGTTCGGCTGTGCAACAGTTCAGCGCTCAGCCGCATCCGCGCAATGATGCCGCTGTGCGACTCGCACGGGATCGACCCCACTTGGCAAGAGCCCACCGACGAGGCCGTGCAGCAGTTCTTCGACAACTTAGAAGAAACGCCGGTCCTTTCCGACGAGAAGAAGGGCCTCACCCGCGACACCACCGACCAGGAGATGGCGTATATCGCCACCAGGCTGGAAGAGGCGGCTGTTGCCGCGGCCGCGGGCGAGTTCGGGTACACTGTGGAGGAGGCGGAGGCAGCGGAGGCGGAAAGCCTTGCCGAGCGAGAAGAGTTCCTCAAAGCGGGGAAGCTTGCCGGGCAAGGCGCGGAGACAAGTGAGCCCGCCGAGCAGGGCGTCGGGTCGAGCGGGCCCGCCGAGCAGGGCGTCGAATCGAGCGGGCCCGCCGAGGACACCAGCGGCTCACTGGAGATCGACTCCTCCTCTTCGTCTTTGGGCAGCTCGCCACCACCAGTAGAGCCTCCAGCTCCAAGAAGGCGTCTCCGCAAGGCCGGGGACGTGACGGAGCGGCAGACGGGCCAACAGCCGCCGCACCGCGCGACGCGGGCCACCGCGGCAAGCAAGGCTGCCACGGGAGTGCCTCGCGCTTCTGCGGCAACTGGAGCGGGAGCTTCTTGGACCGCCGCTTCTGCTCCTGTCGTTCCCCACGCCACGGCGGCAGTCGGAGCGGGGTCATCTCAGACCACCGCTCCTGCCCCCGCCAAGCGGCCAAGGGAGCCCACTCCTCCGCCTCCACGCGCCGGGACGCGTGAGCCAGACTTCGACTTCTCTGCGCTCAGCTCCGATGAGGAAGAGGAAGAGTAAGTCTTTGTTGTTTCTTGTATTTCTTTGATTTTCTGTTGTTTCGTCTTGTATCTCTTTCGCCTAACTCTGAACCTGTTCTTTTTCAGAACTCTGGCCCAGAGGGCGGCGAAGAGGGCTAAAGTCCCGGTGATCGTCATCGAGGACGAGCCCGCCGCGACAACAGGGGGTGCGCCTGAGACAAGCTTGCCGGACCCGGCAACTGTTCTTCGGAGCAGCCCCCAGCGCAGCCCCCAGCGTAAGTGTAGTTCATCTTCTGCTGTTAGGCGCGCGTGGGCGCTACTTCTTTACTGATGTCTTTGTTTGTTGATTTGTGTAGGAGTAGAGCAGCAGCACCAAGAGCGCCAAGAGACCGTCCCTGACGTGCCGCACGCTTCGACCACACCGCCAAGGGGAAGCTCTTCGGCAAGGGAGAGTCCTCTGCCAAGGACGGATTCTCCGCCAAGGGCGAACACTCCGCCAAGGGCGAGCTCTCCGGTGAGGGATGGGACGAGCGGCCCTCCGCCGGCGGGAGCTACAACCACGCCGCCGAGGGAGAGCTCCCCGGCAAGGAACCTCACCGAGGAGCCGGCCCGCGCAGGTAACCCCTTCGCTTCATTCTTCCCTTGGACCTTTCTTCTTCTGAGTTTCTTTTTTGGATATTTGCTTGACTGTTTTTCTTTGATTTTCTTCCGTCGGACCCATCCGCAGCCGAGCCAATGGAGATGGAGGTCGTTGTTGACGATGCCGCCGTTGCCGAGGAAATGGTTGGCGCAGACGATCCCGCTGGCGCTGAGGCCGCCGAGGCTGCCGCCGCAGCAGCCGGCGAAGGGGCTGGCGGTCGCACTGACGGCCCTGAGGCCGCAGGAGCGCCGGGCGCTACGCCGACCGCCGAGCCCTCCGCCGCCGCCGCAGCCCCCAGCTCCGACAAGCCCGAGCCAGGCGCCTACCTAAAGGCCGGCAACGATGTCTTCATCCAGCTCCCTTGGGCGTCCATGTCCAGGGCGCCGGTCGAGGGGGAGGTCTTCGACGGGGAGGTGCTTGCCTCCGCCGGGCTGAAGATTGTCGACGCGCCGAGCAGCAGCAGCGAGCCCGAGGAGGAACGGCTGCTACGCAGGCTGCTGTCGTTTTACCGCGCCCGGCAGGCCAAGCTGGAGTCCCGCGAGGCTCTTGCTGCAAAGGCGGGAGCTGACATCGAGAAGCGCGCGGAGGAGCTCCGGGCCATCAACCAAGCGGCTCTCCGGTCCTTGGCGGAGGAGCAGGAGCAGCTTGCCGAGGCGCACAGGCCTTCATCCTCGAGAAGGCCGAAGTGGAGGAACAGCAGCGGCTTGCCGCCGAGAAGCTGTCCACGCTGGAGGGCGAGCTGGCGCAGCGGAAGGTCAACCTCGACGGTCACTAGGAGGAACTTGCCGCGTGCGAGCAGTCGCTTGGCGGAGCTCTCCAAGAAGCGAAGGATACTGCCGCGGCCGCCGAGACCACGAAGAGGGAGTTGGAGACGAGGGTGGCGCAGCTGGAGGCCAACCTCAAGACGAGCGGCAAGGAGGTTGCCGCACTCAAGCTCGAGCGAGAGAAGGACGCCCACAGCCACTCCGAGCTGCAGGTCCGCCTCTCCGAGAAGGGCAAGGAGCTCGCCGTCGCCAAGGACTCCATCGCCGACCTCGAGCTAAAGCTGGCCACCCTAACCCAGACGCTGGACGGAGCCAAGGAGCGGGAGGCGACCCTGAAGGAGGAGATCAGAGCCGAGAAGGCGCTGCTGGAGAGCGCTGCCGTCACCCAAAACATCTTCAAGGAAACAGTGGAGCATTGGACAGAAGGTCTTGTCAATGCTGCCGCGGATATCGACAAGGAGTTGGAGCAGCTAGGGGCAGAGTATCTCGGGTACTCCACCGATGAGAGCCTCCACCCCAGCGCCAAGCTCACTATGTTCTTCAGGGGCGTGGCGACGGCCCTCCAGCAACTCCGGGAGAAGATCCCAAAGCAGCTGGCGGACGAGTCGCGCAGGCTCTGCGCGGGGGCCCTGCAGAAGGTGTTGATGTAGGTGGCCTTCCGCAATCCAGGCCTCAACCTCACCAACGTCCTTAGAAGCTTGCCGTCGGACGCCGACCAAGAGGCGCTCAAGGCCCTTGTCGCACCCATTGTGGACAAGGTGGGTGGCATCAAGAGGGTCGAGGGCGACCGCGCGGACTAGTCTTATCCATTTTCTTCTTTTTCTTGTCGCTGTTAACCATGTTATGAAAAATGGTCTATTAGAACTGCGACAAGTCAACTTTGTATTATAACTCTATTTTGGGTAGGAATTGCAATGTTATTTCCTCTACTTGATCTCCAGCTTTGTATGTTATTGCCCTACGCTTTTAGGGAACTTGTCGGTGCGGGCACCTTTGCCGCGAGCGCTGAGTGCGGAACGTCAGCGGCCCGCTGGCGGTGTCGCCGCCGACAAGAAACCTTGTCGTAACTAGTCGCAGCACGCTTAAGTTGTTGAGCGAACTCGAAAACGAAGTAAGGGCGCGACACTAATCGCAGCACACTTAAGTCGTTGAGCGTGCTCGAAACAAGGTAAGGGCGCGGCTAGCCACGAGTTGGTTCCTCCGCGCACAGGTTTTCCATACAAAGTGCGGTCGTTCAAGGAAGATAACTTAGAAATTTAAAAATTTGATTGCTCAAACTTTGGCAACTTAGCTTTTGTGTGGTTCGCTTCCCGGCAAGGCAAGGCTTTCTTGAATGGCGCTTGGTCCATACTACTATCTCCTCTTCCCC
>LR738714.1:685437279-685487582 GCA_902687465.1 Secale cereale
CCCCCCCCGGCAAACTTGTGCGCGAGGGAACCTTCTTCTCCTTGAGAAAAAAGAAAGAAGAGAAAACAGAGATATGGAGCCTTGCGGCTCGTTATTGCTTACCGGGGGTAGGTGCTGCACAAAGTGTCAGATAATACATGCGAAAGACAAAAAAGCATGAAATGACAAGTCGTGCGGAGCACATAAGTTTTACTGATGCACGGGGTCTGCGCCCGTCTTTGTACAAAGGATTACATGCAACAGCGGCAAGACTTGTACAAAAAGTGGTTGCCGGAGCGGATCACGGCAACCGCGCCTTATGGGTAAAACTTGCGAAGATACTCAATGTTCCAGGAGTTGCTCACCGGAAAGCCATCTTCGGTCTCAAGGCGGACAGCGCCGGGACTAGTGACTCGTTTCACCCGATAAGGGCCTTCCCACTTCGGCGTCAACTTGTTGGAATTCTTGGCGGACTGAACGCGCCGAAGAACAAGGTCGCCCTCCTCGAGACTTCTAGCGTTTACTTTGCGGCTGTGGTAGCGGCGCAAAGCTTGCTGGTATCGAGCAGCTCGTACAGCAGCCTGAAGACGGTCTTCCTCAAGGAGCAGCGCGTCATCTTGTCGCAGCTGCTCTTGCTCGAGCTCATCATAAGCGAGCACTCGAGGTGACCCGTATACGAGTTCCGTGGGGAGAACTGCCTCTGCTCCATAGACTAGAGCAAAAGGTGTCTGTCCAGTGGCTCGATTTGGCGTCGTTCTGATCGACCAAAGAGCCACCGGCAACTCCTCGATCCAGTTTCTTCCGCACTTGTGCAGCGTGTCGAAAGTTCTGGTCTTGAGGCCACGCAGCACTTCAGCATTTGCCCTCTCCGCTTGACCATTGCTTCTCGGGTGAGCAACAGAAGCGAAGCAGACCTTGGCGCCAAGATCTTGGACGTACTGCATGAAGGTGCGGCTCGTGAATTGCATACCGTTGTCGGTGATGATCCTGTTAGGGATCCCGAAACGGCAAACAATCGACCTGAAGAACTTGACTGCTGACTGTGCGGTCACCTTTCTCACTGGTTCCACTTCCGGCCACTTTGTGAACTTGTCGATTGCAACATACAAGTACTCAAAGCCCCCGGCTGCGCGGGGAAAGGGGCCGAGGATGTCGAGCCCCCAGACCGAAAATGGCCAGGATAAAGGGATCGTCTGGAGAGCTTGAGCTGGCTGGTGTATCTGCTTGGAATGGAACTGGCACGCTTCACACTTGGTTACTTGTGCAGTTGCATCCTGGAGGGCTTCTGGCCAAAAGAAACCTTGCCGGAACGCCTTGCCGGCAAGTGCTCTTGCGCCAATGTGGTGGCCACATATGCCTCCATGTATCTCTGCCAACAGCTTCTGTCCATCTTCCCGGGGAATACACTTCAATTTCACACCGTTGAGTCTTCTTCTGTACAGTGTGTTGTCGACGAACTGGTACATACTTGAATGCCGGGCTACTCTCTCTGCTTCTTCTTGATCTTCGGGAAGAACTCCTGTCTGGAGGAAACGGACAATCTGTTGTGCCCATGCTGGAGCTTGTGGCTCGACAACAAGGACTAAAGGCATATCTGCTGCTGAGGGAACATCCGCTTCTACGGTGAGAACCTGCGTCTCAGCCGGAGCTTGATGTTCCCCGGCAAGCTTGTCGGAGCAAAACTTGTCGGGAGCGTCTGCTTCAACGGAACAAGCCCTAGGGCTCGCCGGAGCAGACTGCTCCTCACCATTCTGGGCATTGATCTTGGGAACCTTCTTGGCGGCGGCTTCGGGAAGCTCTACCGGAAAATAGTCGCCAACAATCAACTTCCTCTTCTTGCTCTGTCCAGTTGATGGTGTTACGGACGGTTGAGTCAGCTTGAGCACAAAGATTCCTGGTTCCACAGGTAACTTAAGTGCCGCACACTTTGACAGGCCGTCGGCGATGTCGTTCTGAGCTCTTGGAATATGCTCCATCTGTAGGCCGTCAAAGTGTTCTTCAAGCTTTCTCACTTCGTCGACGTAGGCTTCCATCAACGGACTCTGATAGTTCTTGTTTACTTGGCGGACGACAAGCTGCGAGTCACCCCTGACAATAAGCTTCTTGATCCCAAGGTCTGCCGCGATCCTGAGACCGGCAAGCAAACTCTCATACTTTGCAGTATTGTTTGTCACTTGCTCCTTGGGAAAGTGCATCTGGACCACGTACTTGAGGTGCTCTCCGGTGGGTGCGACGAGCAACACGCCGGCACTGGCGCCTTGTAGCGAGAAAGCACCATCAAAGTACATCAGCCACTCTTTGCTTGCTTCCTTGACGGGGATGCTCGTCTCTGGAGTTTCTTCATCTGGTGTCGGCGTCCACTCTGCTATGAATTCTGCCAATGCTCTGCTCTGGATAGTTGAAGTGCTTTCAACTTGAGGCCAAAGCTTGACAGTTCCAGTGCCCACTCGACAATCCTGCCTGTTGCTTCTGGATTTTGCAGTATCCTCTTTAGCGGGAAGCGAGTGACAACTGTTATCTCATGTGCTTGGAAGTAATGGCGCAGCTTCCTCGAGGCCATGAGAAGGCCGAAAAGCAACTTCTGCACACCAGAATACCTTGACCTAGCCCCCTGGAGAAGGGAACTGACAAAGTAAACTGGGCGCTGCACCATCTCTTCCGTATCTCCTCTTGCATCTGTGCAGATCCATCCTTGTCGGGACCAAAGCTTGTCGGGGAAGCCTCCTGCTTGTCGCTGGGTGTGCTTGCCGTGGTTGCTGGCTCATCGTCTGCCTCCCTCTCCGCTACTAACGCAGCACTAACCACTTGATTGGTTGCCGCTAAATACAGCAACAACTTCTCTTATGGCTTAGGTGCGACAAGTATTGGAGTGGAGGACAGGTACCTCTTCAAGTCTTGCAGCGCAGCCTCCGCTTCCGGAGTCCATTTCATTGGACCTGCCTTTTTCAAAATTTTGAAAAATGGCAGGGCGCGCTCAGCAGACTTAGAGATAAACCTGCTAAGAGCAGCCACGCAGCCGGCAAGTCTCCGTACATCCTTGACGCGCTTCGGTGCTTCGATCTGCTCAATGGCCTTGATCTTGTCGGGATTGGCTTCAATCCCCCTCTGAGACACGAAAAACCCGAGAAGCTTGCCGGAGGGGACTCCAAACACGCACTTCTCGAGGTTAAGCTTGAGCTGGATCTTGCGCAGATTCGCATAGGTTTCATCTAAATCTTGGATCAGAGTAGCCCTGTCCTTGCTCTTGACCACTATATCATCCATGTATGCTTCTACATTTCTGTGTATCTGTGGCTCAAAAGCTGTATGGACTACCCTTGCAAACGTTGAACCAGCATTCTTCAATCCGAAAGTCATGCGTATGAAACAGTAAGTGCCACATGGAGTAATGAATGCGGTCTTTTCCTCATCTTCTTCAGCCATGAAGATCTGGTGGTATCCTGAGTATGCGTCAAGAAATGAAAGCAAATCACATCCAGCCGTGGAGTCAACAATCTGGTCAATGCGCGGCAAGGGAAATGGGTCTTTGGGACAAGCTTTATTCACATCGGTGAAGTCGATACAAAGCCTCCATTTCCCGTTTGCCTTACGCACGACAACAGGATTGGCCAACCATGTAGGATGGAGCACACCTCTGACAAGGCCTGCTGCTTCCAGCTTCTTGATTTCTTCATCTATAAACTCTTGGCGCTCCACTGCTTGTTTCCTAACTTTTTGCTTGACGGGCCGCGCATGAGGACAAACGGCAAGCTTGTGCTAAATTACTTTCCTGGGAACACCGGGGGTGTCAGACGGTTGCCATGCAAACACGTCGACATTCGCCCGCAGGAAAGCAACAAGCGCGCTTTCCTATTTGGGGTCAAGCGTGGCACTTATGGTGAAAGTACCACCAGTGCCGTCCTCCTTGGCGGACACCTTCTTGGTTTCTGGCGGAGCTGCCATCGTCTTCTTACACTTGTCGGTGGAGCTCGATGGAGCGTCCTCGACGGCAGCGCAGCACTCCGAAGAGGTGCGTTTGCCGGAGTGGGCCCCAGAGCTCTTGCCGGACTTGGTCTTCTTCCCCTCGGGAGCTTCAGCGGCAAGTGTCTTGCGTTCTGTTGCGGCTGCTGCTTCCCGATAAATCTTGTCGGCGCAGATAAGGGCATCTTTCTTGTCGCTAGGGACAGAGATGACGCTTATCGGGCCTGGCATCTTGAGCATGTTGTAGGCATAATGAGAGGCTGCCATGAACTTGGCGAGTGCTGGACGGCCAAGTATCCCATTGTAAGGCAATGGGATATCGGCAACGTCAAAGGTGACCCTCTCAGTCCTGAAGTTCAGCTCGCCGCCAAATGTTACTGGCAATGTGATCTTCCCCTTCGGCTTGCTCCTTCCCGGGTTGATTCCTTGAAACGTGCCGGTTTCTTCGAGCTCGCTGTCAGGGATCTAGAGTTTCTGGATCACAGTAGAGGAGATCAGATTCAAGCAGGCCCCGCCGTCAACTAACATCATAGTGACCTTGAGATTGTGGATAGTTGGCGAAACCAACATCGGCAAGCACCCGACCGCGGTTGTGCGATCAGGGTGGTCCTCAATATCAAAGATGATAGGCGTGTTGGACCACTTCAGAAGTTTGCGCGATTCGACAGGTGGTTCTGCCACCTTGACCTCACGCACCCACTGCTTGAGTTGGCGGTGTGAAGTATGCAGAGAAGCACCGCCGTCAACGCACAAAACTTCTGTGGCTTTTTGAAACTCCTGCTCACTGGTTTCTCCATCATCCATGTCCTCGTCGTCGTCGTCGTCTTCGTCCTTGTCGTGGCCACGGGGAGGTCTGTCTCCTTGTCGCTGCTTGGCCTTGCCGCGGCGTCCTCCCCGGCCGTTGAATGGCCGCTTCTTGCCGGATCCTCCATCACCTCCTTGGGCCTTCTCCTTGTCGCGCCGCTCGTACTCAGCTTTCTGCTGCTCGACAAGGTACTCGACCCTCTTGCAGTTCTGGAGATCGTGGCCCTTGGTGCGGTGGATCTTGCAGTACTGCTTGTCGGTGTCGTCCTGCTTGTCGGCGGCCGCCACAGCCTGGCAGTTGGTGCATGCGGCAGCCTCCTTGCCGGAGCTACCAACTTGGGCTTTCTTGGCGCCAGCCTCCTTGCCAGACTGCTCAACGACTAGCACTTCCTTGTTCTTCTTCTTCCTGTTGTTCCGCCGCCGGTTCTTCTTTGCCGGGGCGGCATCCTCACTGTCAGATCCCCCTGCTCCTGCATCCTCCCCGGGGAGTTTCCTCCCCTCCTCAACGCGTGCACACTTGTCGGCCAGGGCGTACAGCTCGCTGACGTCCCTGATCTTGCACATCGCCATCTCCTCCCTCATCCCGCGGTTACGCACGTTCTGATGGAACGCGCTGATAACCGCGGCAGGGTGGACGTCTGGGATGTTGTGCTGCACACGGCTGAACCTCTGGATGAACTTGTGCAGGGACTCTCCTTCCTTCTGGGCAAGCAGGTGTAGGTCACTCTCTTGGCCATGGGGTTTGTGGCCGCCTGTAAAGGCGCCGACAAACTGATGGCAGAGATCTGCCCAAGAAGAAATGGAGTTGTCCGGCAAGTGCATGAGCCAGGACCTGACATTGGGTTTGAGTACCAGAGGGAAGTAGTTGGCAAGGATCTTCTCGTCTCGCCCCCAGCAGCCTGCACCGCGATGGTGTAGATGCTGAGGAACTCCGACGGATGCGTCTTGCCATCGTACTTCTCCGGCACATCTGGCTTGAAGTTTTTCATGCTGGGCCACTGGACTTGCCGTAGCTCACGAGTGAACGCAGGACAACCTACCGCGTACGGCAAGTCGCCTGGTCCCCCTGGCGCTTGCATGTCGACAGTGGGCCAGGCGCGTTGGTCTGACTGACGCCGCGCTTCTCTTCGGCGCTCGATGCGAGTTCGAGCGTCTTCTTGTCGGCGATCATCGAGAACTTGGCGCTGATCGCGGCGAGCTCGCGGATCTGATGACGCAGTGGAGTCGTCGTCGATGTTGATCCGGCGAGTCGGCGATTTTGGCCTTCGGGGCGGAGAGTGCACGGTAGTTGCACCCCCACCGGTCTTGTTGCCATCGGCCCACGCCTGGCTGACTTGCCGCGGCCGTGACGTGCTCGGCTGCTGGGGCGTGTCGCCATTGGCGAAGGCGATGAGACTCTGGATGGTGGCCCTCCAGTCGTCGGCCTTGTCTGCCGCTGGAGGGAAGTCTAGAAGCAGTTGAGCTCGTGCTAGAGCTTCTGCTGGAGTGGCGGGTAGCGGCGGCGAATGGTGCGAGGAGCGGGATATGCTCGGACTTCTAACTACGTTAGAAGGAGCAGTTTCCCGTCCCGGCGTCCGCGCCTTGCTCGTGCCGGCATGTTGGTGTGCATGCTGGCCTTGAGCGTCCCTAGATCCGCCAGCTTGACCTTGGCCCAGCAAGCATATGGTACCTTGAGTACCACGACGCTGCCGGTCCCGCGCCTCCTGAGATGGGCGCGGTGCATGTACGGACGCCGAGGCCTTGGAGTGCGCCCGGTTGTCCGCCTTGTCCTTGGACTTGGCGGCGCCGTGAGTTTCCTCGTCGACGTCCGTTCTTCCGCCGGCGTCTACTCCACCAACCGTTGGCTCCGGCAGTGGTGGGATCGACGCGGACGGACCTGCTGCCTCCGAAGCTTTCTTCTTCGGCGGCATGTTGATGAAGAAATTGAGGATCTAGACCGTGTGCAGGCCGGATCAGGTTCACACAACCTCGACGCACCCCCTACCTGGCGCGCCAAAGATGTTGGGGAAACTAATCGCACACGAACACCTATGGGACCGGAGCCCCTTTACGGTACAGCAGGGGGCGGAGGAAGCACGAAGAGCAGATCGAGGCGAGCACACGAGCAGTTTATCCAGGTTCGGGTCGCACGGATGCGTAAAACCCTACTCCTGCTTTGGTGGTTGTATTGAGTTCTTGGCTCGGGAGCGAGGAGAGCTACAGTACACTCTAACCGCTAGCAAGACCGAGCGTGAAAATGATCGATCCCCCCCCCCACGTTGCGCATGGGCCTCCTTTTATACGTTCAAGGGGTCACCGACAGGTGGCAACGTAGTTGAGGGCAAAAGTGTAAAAAGGGTGGTAGATGGAACAGTGCCCCATACCTAACCCTGACGACAGGGGACAAGGGCATTAAATGTCCGTCGCCGTCACCCAAACAGTGCAAAAAGTGGCCGTCAGGGGCGCCACCGTCCGCCACGACGGTAGCCTTGTCATCGCCGCTTGCCACCGTGTACCCCTGGCTACACAGCCTTCCGCCATGTGTGCCTGGGATGGTCCCAGAGCGACACGTGGGTGGATGCGCTGGAGCGCGTGTACTGAGTGGAAGCTTGCCGCGGCAAGCACCTTGCCGCGGCTGCTATCTTGTCGTTTCTGGGAGCTTGTCGCTCACCCGGCCTTGCCGGGACGCGTGGCGCGTCGCGGCAAGTTTCCTGAAATGCCCTGGTTGGCCTTCCCGGCAAGCTCCTCTTGCCAGGGCCTTGCGCCTTGAGTGGTCTTGTGCCTTGAGTGGCTTTCCCGGCAAGCTCCTCTTGCCGGGGCCTTGTCTCTTTAACTTGAATACTTTGTTCTTGAATGGCTCCAAAGGAATCGTAAAGGACCTTGGCGGCCGCCCGGCAAGCCTTGCCACGGGGCGCTGCAACTGTCCGTGCACAAGTTCGGGATACTAAGGTACCCCTACTTTAGTACACCGACACACACACATATCAAATTATCGAAGTAACGAACACAAATCAAGCCAATATGGTGAAAGTGACTAGATGAAATTCCCATGTGCCCTCAAGAACACTTTGCTTATTATAAGAAACCATTTTGGCATGTACTTTGCCACAAAAGGATTGGGCTATCTTGTTGCATACTATTTACCATTACCGTTACTTGCTCGTTACAAATTATCTTGCGATCAAACTATCTTCACCGACAATTTCAGTGCTTGCTGAAAACCACTTGTCATTTCCGTCTACTCCTCATTGGGTTCGACACTCATACTTATCGAAAGGACTATGACTGGTCCCCTATACTTGTGGGTCATAAAGACTCTTTTCTGGCGCTGTTGCCGGTGAGTGAAGCGCTCTTGGTAAGGAAAAATTATTATTACGTGCTAAAATTTACAGTCACTTGTCGCTATGGAGAACAATCTTTTGAGGGGTTTGTTCGGGGTATCTTCAACTCGAGCGGAAGCATAGTTGCCCCTCAACTTGCTACACCTACTGAAAATATTGAATATGAAATTCCTACGGGTATGATAGAACAACTGCTTGCTAATCCTTATGCAGGAGATGAAACTGAACATCCTGATATGCATTTGATATATGTGGATGAAATTTGTGGATTATTTAAGCTTGCAGGTTTACCTGGAGATGAAGCAAAGAAGAAGGTTTTCCCTTTATCTTTGAAGGGAAGAGCATTGTCATGGTATAGGCTAGCGATGTTAGTGGATCTTGGAATTGGAATCGCTTGAAACTATAATTCCACCAAAACATTTATCCTATGCATCTAGTTCATCGTGATCAGAGTTATATATATAATTTTTTGCCTCTTGAAGGAGAAAGTATCGCTCTAGCTTGGGGGAGGCTTAAGTCAATGTTATATTCATGCCCCAATCATGAGCTCTCAAGAGAAATTATTATTCATAGCTTATATGCTCGACTTTCTCGTAATGATCAATCCATGCTTGATACTTCTTATGTCGGTTCTTTTATGAAGATGACTATTGAGTTCAGGTGGGATCTCTTAGAAAGAATTAAACGCAACTCTGAAGATTGGGAACTCAACGAAGGTAAAGAGTCAGGTATTAAGCTTAAGTTTGATTGTGTTAAGTCTTTTATGAATACGGATGCTTTTCAAAAGTTTAGTACTAAGTATGGACTTGACTCTGTGATAGTAGCCTCTTTTTGTGAATCTTTTGCTACTCATGTTGATCCCTAAAGAGAAGTGGTGTAAGTATCATCCCCGTATTAAAGAAGAAATCAAAGAATCAGTAGTTGCTAAAGAAGAAACTATCATTTACAATGTTGATCCAGTTGTTCCTACTACTTGTATTGAGAAACTACCTTTTCATGTTAAGATAAAGGAGCATGCTAAGGTTTCAACTATGGTCCGTAGAAGTAATATTAAAGCACGTAAACCCCCTGAGCAAATCAAAGTAGAACATAGTGTTGCTATGGTTAAGGATCTCTTGGTCGATAATGTTGATGGGCATGTTATTTACTTCATTGGTGAAGCAGCAAGAATTGCTAAACCCGATACAAAAGAAAAACATAGACCTGTGCTACTTCTCGAGCATGCGTTGTTTTCCCTTCAAGAGGAAAGGGTGATGCGGCACAGTAGCGTAAGTATTTCCCTCGGTTTTTGAAAACCAAGGTATCAATCCATTAAGAAACCATGCGCGAGTCCCTCGTACCGGCACAAACAAATAAGAACCTCGCAACCAACGTGATAAAAGGGGTTGTCAATCCCTTCTCGGTCACTTACGAAAGTGAGATCTGATAGATATGATAAGATAATATTTTTGGTATTTTTGGTATATGTGTTATAGAGATTGAAAGTAAATAATGCAAAGTAAAGTAAATAGTTGATGGAAGATTAATATGGTGAGAATAGACCCGGGGGCCATAGGTTTCACTAGTGGCTTCTCTCATGATAGCAGAATTCTATGGTGGGTGAACAAATTACTGTCGAGAAATTGATAGAAGAGGGCATAGTTATGAGAATATCTAGGCATGATCATTGTATATAGGCATCACTTCGTGACAAGTAGACCGAAACGATTCTGCATCTACTACTATTACTCCACATATCGACCGCTATCCAGCATGCATCTAGAGTATTAAGTTCGTAAGAACAGAGTAACGCCTTCAGCAAGATGACATGATGTAGAGGGATAAACTCAAGCAATATGATATAAACCCCATCTTTTTATCCTCGATGGCAACAATACAATATGTGCCTTGCTATCCCTACTGTCACTAGGAAAGGACACCGCAAGATTGAACCCAAAGCCAAGCACTTCTCCCATTGCAAGAACTATAGATCTAGTAGGCCAAACCAAACCAATAATTCGAAGAGACTTGCAAGGATATTTAAATCATGCATAAAATATTTCAGAAAAGAATCCAATATTGTTCATAGATAATCTTCATCATAAACCCACAATTCATCGGATCTCGACAAACACACCGCAAAAAGATTACATCGAATAGATCTCCTCGAAGATCGAGGAGAACTTTGTATTGAGATCCAAAGAGAGAGACGAAGCCATCTAGCTAATAACTATGGACCCGAAGGTCTGTGGTAAACTACTCACAACTCATCAGAGAGGCTATGGTGTTGATGTAAAAGCCCGCCGTGATCGATGCACCCTCCGGTGGAGCTCCGGAACATGCCCCAAGATGGGATCTCACGGGTACAGAAGGTTGCGGCGGTAGAATTAGTGTTTCGTTTGCTCCCATGATGTTTTCAGGGTATGGGAGTATATGTAGGCTAAAGAGGCACGTCAGGGGAGCTACAGGGGGGGCACGAGGGTGGGGGCGTGCCTACCCCCCTGGGCACGCCCCCTGCCCTTGTGGCCGCCTCTCTCGCTTCCTGGCGTGTACTCCTAGTCTTCTATGTTGACATCGTTCCAAAAATAACTCTCCCGAAGGTTTCATTCCGTTTAGACTTCGTTTGATATTCCTTTTTTGCGAAATACTGAAATAGGCAAAAAAACAGCAATTTGCACTGGGCCTTGGGTTAGTAGGTTAGTCCCAAAAATAATATAAAAGTGTATAATAAATCCCATTAAACATCCAAAACAGAATATATAATAGCATGGAACAATCAAAAATTATAGATACGTTGGAGACGTATCAAGCATCCCCAAGCTTAATTTATGCTCATCCTCGAGTAGGTAAATGGTAAAAACATAATTTTTGATGTGGAATGCTAACCAACATACTTCTCAATGTAATTTTCTTTATTGTGGCATGAATGTTCAGATCCGAAAGATTCAAGACAAAAGTCTATATTGACATAAGAATAATAATACTTCAAGCATACTAACAAAGCAATCATGTCTTCTCAAAATAACGTGGCCAAAGAAAGTTCATCCCTACAAAATCATATAGTTTGTCTATGCTCCATCTTCGTCACACAAAATACTCAAATCATGCACAACCCCGGTTTCAGCCAAGCAATTGTTTCATACTTAATTTTTTTTCAAACTTGTTTAACTTTCACGCAATACATGAGCATGAGCCATGGATATAGCACTATATGTGGAATAGAGTTGTGGTTGTGGACAAGACAAAAGAGGAAGACGGTCTCACATCAACTAGGTGTATCAATGGGCTATGGAGATGCCCATCAATAGATATCAATGTGAGTGAGTAGGGATTTCCATGCAACAGATGCACTAGAGCTATAAATGTATGAAAGCTCAACAAAAGAAACTAAGTGGGTGTGCATCCAACTTGCTTGCTCACGAAGACCTAGGGCATTTGAGGAAGCCCATCATTGGAATATACAAGCCAAGTGCTATAATGAAAATTTCCCACTAGTATGTGAAAGTGACTAAACAAGAGACTCTCTATCATGAAGATCATGGTGCTACTTTGAAGCACAAGCTGAGGGAAATTTGCCCTAGAGGCAATAATAAAGTTGTTATTTATATTTCCCTATATCATGATAAATGTTTATTATTCATGCTAGAATTGTATTAACGAGAAACTTAGTACATGTGTGAATACATAGACAGAACAGAGTGTCCCTAGTATGCCTCTACTAGACTAGCTCATTGATCAAAGATGGTTATGTTTCCTAGCCATAGACATGAGTTGTCATTTGATCAATGGGGTCACATCATTAGGAGAATGATGTGATGGACAAGACCCATCCATTAGCTTAGCACTATGATCGTTTAGTTTTACTGCTATTGCTTTCTCCATAACTTATACATGTTCCTATTACTATGAGATTATGCAACTTGTCGGGGTTTTGGAGTGACATATGCCAACGGATGGCTTATCATGCATGGGGTCAAAATAACATCGCCGGGCTCGGGAAGCGGGATGAGGCGGAACTTAGGACGCCTACGGATCTTACCCAGGTTCGGGGCTCTCCAAGGAGATAACACCCCTAGTCCTGCTCTGCGGGGGCTCTGCGTCATGACTGAAATCACTATGGTAGCTACAAGGCTGCTCCTCGAGCAGTGTGGTTTAGAGGAGGAAGACGAGCAGGGCTAGGCCTCTTCCTCGCTCTAGGAATCGGGGGTGATCGCCAGGGTTCCTTTCTCCCCCTCTCTATCTTCTTCCTAGGGTTCAATCTCGCAACCTTCTAACCCCTCCTCATGGAGGACCCTGGGGGGTTTATATAGGCCTACCCCCCAGGGGTACAATGGTAATCTCGACGGTGTGGCTCCTAGCCGTCAGTGTCTTCCGGTGCCGGCCTTGCCGCCTGCCTGCTGGGGCCCGCCGCCTGTGGGCCCACGTGATTGTCTTTCACTGTAGACGCGCCTCTGATGACGACAGCCTCATCAGGAGGG
This sequence comes from Secale cereale, assembly GCA_902687465.1. Lineage (NCBI taxonomy): Eukaryota > Viridiplantae > Streptophyta > Magnoliopsida > Poales > Poaceae > Secale > Secale cereale. The sequence continues at coordinate 685,449,800 of LR738714.1, forward strand.
AAATGGCTACAGTGTCGCCGTCTCCTGCTGTACACTGCCGCCACGCCCTGTCTTGTCATCTTGATGAGGTTCAGACTTCCAGGGCGAGATTTGCCGCCTGCTACCAGGCGGCCGTCTCCCCTGGCCGTCTGCCAGGGGCGGCTTTTTTATGAGCTACTCGCTGGCCAATGGGGCCAGCCGCCTGCTGGCCCTGCCGTCTGTGAGTAGTGGGATCGAGGCCTCCTCTTACCGGTGCTTGGTCACGAGCAGCGTGGCTACAGTGAACCACCGTTTAGGAGGTACTCATAAGGTACACATTCACTGTAGCTACACCCTTATAGATTCTCCAAGGACATGTTCATCTATAGCCACGTCTCTGCTGCGTGGGGGTCCCCCAGCACGCGTCCAGAGGGAGGGATGTGGGACCGTCTGCTAGCTGGTGGTGTTGGTGCTGCCGCCTGTTGGGTCCCTGCCGCCTGCTGGCCGCCGGCTCCTAGGGCAAGCTGCCCTAGGAGGCGGCCCGATGAGCAGACGGCCGGGGTGGAGCAGGCAGCTATAATTTGTCTTGAAATACCAAGGGTGGTCACCAAGGGTACTGATACGTCCAAAATGCATCACTATTTTATATCGTAAATTATCCTTATTCATTGATATATTTCACATTACGATGATGTTCTTATGTTGTTTTGGCCTATTTTACACAGTTTGCAACTTTCCGGTGCCGAAGCAGCAGACGCAGGATTCAGCGGTAAAAAGTGGACGCTGAGTTGCTGAAGAAGAATACCTCCAAATTACCTAAAAATCGACGGAGGGTATTTTCCAGACGGATCACGAAGGCACGCAAAAGGGCAACCAGAGGGGGGCCACAGGGCGTCCAGGCACCCTGGGGGGGCGGCCCCACCCCTGGCCGCGCCGGGGGCGCCTGGAGCCCCTGGCCCACCTCCGTCTGCCCCCTTTTGCCTATATACTCCTTGTTATCCGAAAACCCTAAAAAGAAGAGTTTTGACGGAGTTCCGCCGCCGCTCCGTGGTGGAAACCTACAGAGAAGAAAAAGCCATCTACGGCGGGCAGATTTCGCCAGGGAGATCACCTCCCGGAAGGGGAGATCATCGCCATCGTCATCACCATCGTCACGGGCATCATCGAGAACATCATCAACATCATTCCCAATATCAGCACCATCTCCATCTTCATCCAAATCTCATCTTGCAATTGCAACTTGTGTTGTAACCCGTACTATCTATCCTCTCTACTCCATCGGTGTTGATTACTACTTTGTGGTGAATGCTATTGAGTTTTGTTGGAGAAATATCATTATGTCCAGATTGTTTATCATCCATTTATCTCCACTGATCATGATCTCTTTTATGTCTTGTGAGTAGTTACCTTAGTTCTTGAGGACATGGGAAAAGTCTTGTTGTTAGTAGTCATATGTTGTTGAAGTAATATGTGTTGTTTGATACTTAAGTTGTGTTGTTATTCTACTAGTGGTGTTGTGTGAGTCGAACACTCAACACTTCGCCTTACTAAGGACCTAGGGGAATACATTGTGTACAAAGAATGCTTACGGTGGGTTGCCGGAGTGACAGAAACCTGAACCCCAGTTCGCACGCTTTTGCACAAGGGAACGATGGATCATCGATCGTATTGTTATTGTTAGGCTTTTGCCTTAAATACTATCTTGTATTTGCGGATGCTTGCAAGGTGTTTAATCATAAGAGTGCACTCATCTTAGTCTAGAGAGTGTACTAGCATAGATCCACCCACTCAACACTTATCAACACATAACATAGTACCGATACAGAATATGGCGAAAGCACATGACTACCTCTCCCGTGTGTCCTCAAGAACGCTTTAGCCTATATAAGTTCAGTTGCTAGGCCTCTCCTTTGCTCAGAAAGGATTGGGCCACTTGTTACTCTTCAGTGCCTTTTACTTTGCTTGCTTTTACTTTCATGTTGCTTATATCAAGAAAACCCCTAAAAAGTTATCTTTCAGTGCTTGCAGTAATTCCTTGCTCAGAATCGCTTATCAATACCTTCTGCTCCTCGTTGGGTTCGACACTCTTACTTATCGAAAACGCTGCAATAGATCCCTTATGGTTGTGGGTCATCAAGTACCGTTTTCTGGCGCCGTTTTCGGGGAGTGTAGCGCTATTGGTAAAGTGAAACTGGTAAGGAAGTTTTTATATTTCTGTTTTATTTATTTTTGCTGTTGCCGCTCTTTGTCCTTATGGACAACCTTGCTATTGGATCGTTGCTTGTGGGAAGACGCCCCACACCTGTGGTGGTTGCTCCTCCCCCTACTGAAATTGTGCCCTATAAAATACCAGCTGGTATTATCAATTATGTTTTGGCTAATCGTTATGCAGGAGACAGACATCTCGGTGAACACTTGCTATATCTGTCACAACTATGTTCATTATTTAAGCTTGCAGGTGTATCAATGGAGTTTGTCATGAGGAAATTGTTCGCCGTATCACTTATAGATAAAGCTTCGGATTGGTATAAGCTTCTCGATAACTCGCACTTGCTTGATTGGCAAGAGCTTATGTCTCTCTTTTACACTAAGTTTTATCCTCTTCATGAAATTCATCGAGACAGGAACTATATCTATAACTTTAGGTCTCGTGACGGAGAAAGCATTGCTCAAGCTTGGGGGAGATTGAAGTCCCTAATGCTCAAATGTCCTATTCATGAGCTCCCCAAGGAAATTATACTTACAAATTTTTATGCCAGGCTTTCTCGTCAGGATAAGGAGATGCTGGATTCCTCCTCTAGTGGGGTATTTCAGACGAAGAGTGTTGAAGAAAGGTGGGATCTCATTGAAAGGATCCAGAGGAATACCGAAGATTGGGAAATCGATAAAGGTATTGAACCCGCTATAAATTATGAGCATGATTATATTGAGAGCTATGTGAAAACTGATTACTTCAATACTTTTTGCTCTAAGATTGGTCTTGATTCCCATCTAATGATTGACTTCTGTAAGGATTTTGCCTTTCACATTGATTCTTTTGAAAAGAAGAGAGACCAGCATCATGAACCTTTCAAAGAGCTACCTGTTGATATTCATGTTGCTGACCCTATTTTGCCTGCGGTATATATGAAAAGCCTCCTTTTCCCGCAAGGATAAGGGAGCACTCTCTTGTGACAGGCGTAATAAATAAAAGTGAGAGAAGAAGTGATGAGCCTGAGGACCAGATCAAGGTCGATCCTCAAGTTGCATTGATTAAAGACATTGTTACTAATGATGTTTTGGATTCCAATGTAAATTTTTGTGCTGTTTCCACTAACCTTGTCACAGCAAAGAATAAAGGCCCAATTTAAGGTACTCCAGTAGTATCTGTTAAAATAGGAGATCACAATTATTATGGGCTACGCGATTTGGGATCTGAATGCTAGTGCTATCACCTATTCACTTTATGAAGAGATCACCGATGAGATTTCCCCTTGTGAACTTGAAGGAGTTGATGTTACCATTCATCTTGCAAACAGAACAACTATCTCTCCTATCGGAATTGTGAGGGACGTTGAAGTCCTATGTGGAAAGGTAAAATACCCTACCGACTTTCTAGTACTTGGTTCAGAGAGGGACATTTTTTGTCCTATTATTTTTGGTAGACCTTTTCTTAGAACTTGTGGAGCTATAATAGATTGCAAGAAAGGTAAAGTTTCTGTTGAATTCAATGGCGAGCCATATGAATTTAATTTTTCTAAGTTCTCTAAGCAGCCTCGTGGTACCGATTTACCTAGTGATGATAAAATTATTGAAAATATTGCTTCTATTGCTATTCCCCCTAATGATCCTTTGCAGCAATATATGGAGGACCACGAGAATTATTTGCATATGCAGGAAAGAAATGAACTAGATGAAATATTCTTGAGACAACCTGCTATCCTGAAGCACAACCTTCCGGTTGAACCTTTAGGAATTTTATCAAAACCAAAAGAAGACCCGGTGTTCGATCTTAAACCTCTTCCCGATACGCTCAAGTATGCTTATTTAGATGAAAAGAAAGTATATCCTGTTATTATCAACTCTAACCTTTCAGGATATGAAGAAGAGCGACTATTGGAAGTACTTCGTAAGCACTGGGGTGCAATTGGCTATACCCTTGATGACCTTAAGGGGATTAGTCCATCTATCTGTCAACATACTATCAACCTTGAGCCTGATGCTAAACCAGTTGTTGATCATCAACGACGGTTGAACCCGAAGATGATGGATGTTGTAAGAACTGAGATTCTCAAGCTTCTAGCCACAGGTATTATCTACCCTATAGCTGATAGTAAGTGGGTAAGACCGGTACATTGTGTTGCTAAGAAAGGAGGTACAACTGTGGTTCCTAATGATAAGAATGAACTAATACCTCAGAGAATTATTATTGGATATAGAATGTGTATTGATTACAGGAAGCTGAACAAGGCAACCAGGAAGGATCACTACCCGTTGCCGTTCATCGACCAAATGCTTGAATGGTTATCCAAAAATACCCACTTTTGTTATCTCGATGGTTATTCTGGTTTCTCTCAAATTCATGTTAACACTACTGATCAAGAGAAGACCACTTTTACTTGTCCCTTTGGTACTTATGCTTACACGCGTATGCCTTTTGGTTTATGTAATGCCCCTGCTAATTTTCAAAGGTGTATGTCTGCTATCTTTCATGGTTTCTGTGAGGATATTATGGAAGTCTTCATGGACGATTTCTCCGTCTATGGAACTTCCTTTGACCATTGTCTCCACAACCTTAATAAAGTTTTGCAGAGATGTGAGGAGACAAATTTGGTACTCAACTGGGAGAAGTGCCACTTCATGGTTAACGAAGGAATTGTTCTTGGTCACAAGATTTCCAAAAGGGGAATTGAAGTGGACAAGGCCAAGATCGAAGCAATTGAAAGGATGCCCTATCCAAGGGACATCAAAGGTATTCGTAGTTTTCTTGGTCATGCTGGTTTCCATAGAAGATTTATTAAAAACTTTTCTAAGACTTCGAGGCCCCTCACTAATCTTCTCCAGAAGGACGTTCCTTTTGTATTTGATGAAGATTTTAAGGAAGCTTTTGAAGTTCTTAAGAAAGCTTTAATAACCACTCCTATAGTACAACCACCTGACTGGAATTTACCTTTTGAGATTATGTGTGATGCTAGTGATTTTGCTGTTGGAGCTGTTTTAGGACAAAGAGTTGATAAGAAATTGAATGTTATACATTATGCTAGTAAAACCCTTGATAGTGCTCAAAGGAGTTATGCTACTACTGAGAAGGAATTCTTAGCTGTAGTATTTGCTTGTGATAAGTTTAGGCAGTAGATTGTTGATTCCAAAGTTATTATTCATACTGATCATGCTGCCATTAAGTACCTCATGACAAAGAAGGATGCCAAGCCAAGGCTTATCAGATGGGTACTCCTTCTTCAAGAATTTGATTTGCAGATTGTTGATAGGAAAGGAGAAGACAATCCGGTGGCGGACAATCTTTCAAGGATGGAAGATATACCGCATGATCCCATCCCAGTCAACGACAGTTTTCCAGACGAGCAACTTGCCGTTGTAAGAGTACAATCTCTTTCCGATCCTTGGTTTGCAGATTATGCTAATTTTATCGTTGCAAAGTATTTGCCTCCAGGTTTAACATTTCAGCAAAGGAAGAAGTTCTTTCACGATTTGAGGCACTACTTTTGGGATGACCCACATCTTTTCAAAGAAGGCCCCGACGGGATCGTGAGAAGATGCATACCGGAACATGAGCAGAAGGACATTCTCAGACAGTGTCATGATAGTCCCTATGGAGGACATCATGCCGGTGAGAGGACTGCACATAAGGTTCTTCAATCAGGTTTTTATTGGCCTACTCTCTTTAAGGATGCTAGAAATTATGTTTTAGCCTGTGATAAATGTCAGAGAGTTGGTAACATTAGTAGAAGGAATGAGATGCCTATGAATTACTCACTAGTGATTGAACCTTTTGATTGCTGGGGTTTTGATTTTATGGGTCCTTTTCCTTCTTCGCACAAGTACACTCACATTTTAGTAGCTGTTGATTATGTGACCAAGTGGGTTGAAGCAATCCCCACTGAAAGTGCTGATCACAAGACATCTTTGAAAATGCTCAAAGATGTGATTTTTCCTAGGTTTGGTGTACCTAGGTATCTCATGACTGATGGAGGATCACACTTCACGCATAGAGCTTTTAGAAAAGCTTTAGCCAAATACGATGTCAATCATAGAATTGCTTCACCGTACCATCCTCAAACTAGTGGGCAAGTTGAGCTCACCAATAGAGAGATTAAGTTGATCTTGCAGAAGACAGTAAACAGAAATAGAAAGGACTGGTCAAATAAGTTAGGAGATGCTTTGTGGGCATATAGAACTGCTTACAAAAACCCCATGGGCATGTCCCCCTATAAGATGGTGTATCAAAAACCCCATGGGCATGTCCCCCTATAAGATGGTGTATGGCAAGGCTTTCCATTTGCCATTAGAGTTAGAGCACAAAGCTTTCTGGGCAGTTAGAGAGCTTAATGCTGACCCAAAGTTAGCTGGTGAGAAGCGTCTCATGAACTTGACTTCTCTAGATGAGTGGAGAAGTGAAGCTTACGAGAGCGCTAAAATGTTCAAGGAAAAGGTAAAGAAGTGGCATGATAGGAGGATTCTGAAACGTGAATTTAATGTTGGTGATAAAGTTTTGTTGTTTAGATCCCATTTCAGGTTTTCTCCAGGCAAACTACTTTCCAGGTGGGAAGGGCCATTTCATATTGAAGAAGTCTATCGGTCTGGTGCAATTAAGATTAACAATTTTGAAGGCACCAAACCTCAAGTTGTGAATGGGCAAAGACTTAAGCATTACATAGCAGGAGACCCTGTCAATGTTGATGTGAATATGATATACACAACAACTCACGAAGAACATGTTGCAGCCCTGTTTCAGACGCCAGCAGAAGCAGAATAAAGAAAAGGTATGTATTACGGTAAGGAAACATTGCGAACTGCCATAAAAGTTCCATATTATGAGTTTTTGCAAAATTAGTAAAATTCTAAGCCTAAGTGGAGCCGGAGACAAGCTCCAGGGGGCCCAGGCGCCCCCCTGGCGCGCCCTACCTCCTGGCCGCGCCGGGAGGTCGCCTGGGCACCCGGGAGTCCGTCTCCGACCCCGCTTTAGCCTGTTACCTTCATTTCTATGCATAAATTTTTGCTATATATTTGTCCGGATTGTTCCGGCAACGTATCTTGCGATTTCGTGTGTTTTCTTTTCGATTTGTTTCTGCCAGGGAATCTTTCAACTGAATCTAGGTGCCATGGCTTCTCCAAGTTCCCCCAAGGACAAGTTCATCGTCAACGTCATCAACCCTTACCTCGCTGAGGTGAAGAAGCACCCTCAGGTTGTTCGGATGGAGGACGGTGTCCTCCATCAAGAAGATCTGAAGGGACCTATCAAGGAGGGGAGCATCCAGGCCAGGCTAGAAGAAGTGGAGCAAGAAGTCTTCAAGTACAAGAAGATGATCGAGCGTGGTGTTGAAGCTAACTTTGACATCATCAACGAGCTGAAGACCTACTTCATGAAGGAGATGTGGAAAAGCATCACCGCATCTGAAGAAAGAATTGAAGAACTCGAAGGGCAAATTTATGATCTACATCACCAGAACTGTGAGTATGAACTAAGGTTTATGCGCATGGGTATGGGTGCTGCATGCAGGATTCAGGACACAAACTTCTCATATGAGACTGGAGAACCCCTTCCATGGAAGCGCTTCGCCGAGGACTACGCGATCAACGTCAACAAGAATGAGGAGTGAAATCTCCTTGGGTAACGGCATTCCCTTGGCTTGTTCCAAGCTTGGGGGAGTGCCCGGTATCTTTATCTTTATCTTTTGTCTTTTAGAGTCAAGTAGAGTCGTATCATGTCTAGGGAGGTTATTATATGAAATAGGTGTGTGCATTGAGGTCTATCACTCCTTCGGTGGAGAGATTGTATCCGTGAGTGTGGAGTCGTCTATGATGGAATATTAATGAGAAGTCTATAGGTTCCTTTGCTGCACTCGGTATTCTCTTCACGCAATCGACCTTATATGATGATTCTTATGGGGAGTATTGACCTTATATCAGGTATGGCTGTGAAAACTTTATTTAATCTTGGCAAACATAGCTTTGGTTGTAACAACAAGCATGATTTTCTTAAAGTATCGACATAGCCAAAACCTTTACGTTATTATGCTTGAAGTGTTATGCTGACAAGGAAGACAACTTGATGTGTTATGCTTATTTCAATGTTTATGCTTTATATTGCTTTGCATCTTAGTCATCATCAATTGTCTGTTCTCTCAAAACCTTTGCTAGCCTAACTCTGTACTAAGCGGAATTCTGCTTGTGCATCCATACCCTTAAACCAATACCTTCCATATGAGTCCACCATACCTTCCTATTCGTGGTATTCCACTACCACCTCCTAAGTATAGAATTTATGTGTTATCCTTAAATGTTCAAAATCTTTTATTTTGTGCCTCTGTTTTAGCTCATGAGGAAGTAATAGTTAATTCATGATCTTTTTAAGTTGGACAAGTTTCACCCCGGGATTGCATGTCTAATCTGCAAACCCCTAATACGAGAAGGAACTGGCAAAGAGTGTGCCCGGCTCATTAAAAAATATACAACAAACAAACCCTCCTTCACGCTTTGTTCATGAGAAATCAGAAAACTTTGGCAGTGATAAACAAAGGAGATTAAGGGGATGTGATCGTCCCCGTACGGGAGCCGTTCCTCGAAACTTGTCCAACTCGAGAAGTAATTGAGTTATCTATTAGCATTCGTTGACAAATCATGCACCTCTCAAAACTTGTTTTCATTCTGTTTGATTTAAGGATAGCACATGAGTTTTCCCTACTTCCCTAGAGCAGGGCCTATCTCTTAGTTTTAGGTAGAGTCAGTTATTCCTACTTCCTTCTATTCTTAAAGGGAGCAGACATTTGATGTTGACGAGGATTCATTCATATAAAGTTGCATTAAGATTTGTCATATCATATCCTTGTTGACATTATCGTTTGATAAGTAAGTTGTTTGTCAAGCCCAGCTAAGGCAAACATCTTCCTTTATGTTAACACTTTCACTTCTTGCCTAATAACATGTTCTTTCAAAAGCTTCAATTAATCTCATCAAAACATAAAGAGAAAGAGAAGAAGTAAAACCTAGTAGTTATTCTTTGACCAAAGGACATGTTTGCCATGATTTAATGAGTTTCCTTAGCCCTACTTCCGAATATAAGTGTTACCACTCTTTTATAAGGGCCTTATGAGTTGAAGATTGCTGTTGAGGATATTTGAGTTGGTGAAGAAACTCTGATGCTTCTTATCCGTATTCTATTTATCGACACTTCACTCTCTAAACTTGTGGACAGGTTTACCGAGCTCACTATTCGCTTGGGGACAAGCGAAGTCTAAGCTTGGTGGTGTTGATACGTCCAAAATGCATCACTATTTTATATCGTAAATTATCCTTATTCATTGATATATTTCACATTACGATGATGTTCTTATGTTGTTTTGGCCTATTTTACACAGTTTGCAACTTTCCGGTGCCGAAGCAGCAGACGCAGGATTCAGCGGTAAAAAGTGGACGCTGAGTTGCTGAAGAAGAATACCTCCAAATTACCTGAAAATCGACGGAGGGTATTTTCCAGACGGATCACGAAGGCACGCAAAAGGGCAACCAGAGGGGGGCCACAGGGCGTCCAGGCGCCCTGGGGGGCGGCCCTATTCCTGGCCGCGCCGGGGGGCGCCTGGAGCCCCTGGCCCACCTCCGGCTGCCCCCTTTTGCCTATATACTCCTCGTTATTCGAAAACCCTAAAAAGAAGAGTTTTGACGGAGTTCCACCGCCGCTCCGTGGCGGAAACCTACAGAGAAGAAAAAGCCATCTCCGGCGGGCAGATTTCATCGGGGAGATCACCTCCCGGAAGGGGAGATCATCGCCATCGTCATCACCATCGTCACGGGCATCATCGAGATCATCATCAACATCATCCCCAACATCAGCACCATCTCCATCTTCATCCAAATATCATCTTGCAATTGCAACTTGTGTTGTAACCCGTACTATCTATCCTCTCTACTCCATCGGTGTTGATTACTACTTTTGGTGAATGCTATTGAGTTTTGTTGGAGAAATATCATTATGTCCAGATTGTTTATCATCCATTTATCTCCACTGATCATGATCTCTTTTATGTCTTGTGAGTAGTTACCTTAGTTCTTGAGGACATGGGAAAAGTCTTGTTGTTAGTAGTCATATGATGTTGAAGTAATATGTGTTGTTTGATACTTAAGTTTTGTTGTTATTCTACTAGTGGTGTTGTGTGAGTCGAACACTCAACACTTCGCCTTACTAAGGACCTAGGGGAATACATTGTGTACAAAGAATGCTTACGGTGGGTTGCTGGAGTGACAGAAACCTGAACCCTAGTTCGCACGCTTTTGCACAAGGGAGTGATGGATCATCGATCGTATTGCTATGGTTAGGCTTTTGCCTTAAATACTATCTTGTATTTGCGGATGCTTGCAAGGTGTTTAATCATAAGAGTGCACTCATCTTAGTCTAGAGAGTGTACTAGCATAGATCCACCCACAAAACACTTATCAACACATAACATAGTACCAATACAGAATATGGCGAAAGCACATGACTACCTCTCCCATGTGTCCTCAAGAACGCTTTAGCCTATATAAGTTCAGTTGCTAGGCCTCTCCTTTGCTCAGAAAGGATTGGGCCACTTGTTACTCTTCAGTGCCTTTTACTTTGCTTGCTTTTACTTTCCTGTTGCTTATATCAAGAAAACCCCTAAAAAGTTATCTTTCAGTGCTTGCAGTAATTCCTTGCTCAGAATCTCTTATCAATACCTTCTGCTCCTCGTTGGGTTCGACACTCTTATTTATCGAAAATGCTGCAATAGATCCCTTACGGTTGTGGGTCATCAGGTACCCATGGTCAATATCTCTGACACAACTCCCGAATACCGGAGGAACACCTTGTGTGCTATCAAACGTCACAACGTAACTGGGTGATTATAAAGATGCTCTACAGGTGTCTCCGAAGGTGTTCGTGGTGTTGGCATAGATCAAGAATAGGATTTGTCACTCTGAGTATCGGAGAGGTATCTTTGGGCCCTCTCGGTAATGCACATCATAATAAGCCTTGCAAGAAAATGACTAATGAGTTGGTCATGAGATGATGTATTACGGAACGAGTAAAGAGACTTGCCGGTAATGAGATTGAACTAGGTATTGATATACCGTTGATCGAATCTTGGACAAGTAACATACCAATGACAAAGGGAACAATGTATGTTGTTATGCGGTTCGACCGATAAAGATCTTCGTAGAATATGTAGGAGCCAATATGGGCATCCAGGTTCTGCTAATCCAGATGACTCCAAGTATCAATATGGATGCGTATTAAAAGTGGGAGCAATTAGCTAGAGTAGCTCCATGCAGAGCATTGTAGACATAGAAATTTGCGAAATACATACAGATCTGAATGTAACAGACCCGCTGACTAAACTTCTCTCACGAAGCAAAACATGATCACATCTTAGTACTCTTTGGGTGTTAATCACATGGCGATGTGAACTAGATTAATGACTCTAGTAAACCCTTTGGGTGTTGGTCACATGGCGATGTGATCTATGGGTGTTATTCACATAACGACGTGAATTATCGGTATTAAATCACATGGCGATGTGAACTAGATTATTGACTCTAGTGCAAGTGGGAGACTGAGGGAAATATGCCCTAGAGGCAATAATAAAGTTGTTATTTATATTTCCTTATATCATGATAAATGTTTATTATTCATGCTAGAATTGTATTAACCGGAAACTTAGTACATGTGTGAATACATAGACAAAACAGAGTGTCCCTAGTATGCCTCTACTAGACTAGCTCATTGATCAAAGATGGTTATGTTTCCTACCATAGACATGAGTTGTCATTTGATCAACGGGGTCACATCATTAGGAGAATGATGTGATGAACAAGACCCATCCGTTAGCTTAGCACTATGATCGTTTAGTTTTACTGCTATTGCTTTCTCCATAACTTATACATGTTCCTATGACTATGAGATTATGCAGCTCCGAATACCGGAGGAACACCTTGTGTGCTATCAAATGTCACAACGTAACTGGGTGATTATAAAGATGCTCTACATGTGTCTCCGAAGGTGTTCGTGGTGTTGGCATAGATCAAGAATAGGATTTGTCACTCCGAGTATCGGAGAGGTATCTCTGGGCCCTCTCGGTAATGCACATCATAATAAGCCTTGCAAGCAAATGACTAATGAGTTAGTCACGATATGATGTATTACAGAACGAGTAAATAGACTTGCCGGTAACGAGATTGAACTAGGTATTGAGATACTGACGATCGAATCTCGGACAAGTAACATACCGATGACAAAGGGAACAACGTATGTTGTTATGCGGTTCGACCGATAAAGATCTTCGTAGAATATGTAGGAGCCAATATGGGCATCCAGGTTCCGCTATTGGTTATTGACTGGAGAGATGTCTCAGTCATGTCTACGTAGTTCTCGAACCCATAGGGTCCGCACGCTTAAACATTTGTTGACGATATAGTATTTAATGAGTTATGTATGTTGGTGACAGAATGTTATTAGGAGTCCCGGATGTGATCACGGACATGACGAGGAACTCCGGAATGGTCCGGAGATAAATATTTATATATGGGATAATAGTGTTTGACCTCTGGAAGGGTTCTGGAATTCACCGGAAGGGGTTCCGGATGTTTCCCGAAATGTTTGGGTACGAGAACACTTTATTTGGGCCAAAGGGGAAAGCCCACGAGGCTTTAGGAAAGTGCAAAAGGAAGTTTTGCGGAGACCAGAGGCTAGACGCCAGGAACCCTGGCGTCTAGGGGGTAGACGCCGGGAACCCTGTCATCTAGCCCTGGAGTCCGAGTGAGACTCTTTCCTTTCGGGCAAAATCGACTTTGAGGAGGCTTTTGCTCCAAGTTTCGACCCCAGGGCTCAACATATAAATAGAGGGGTAGGGCTAGCACCCAAGACACATCAAGATACACCAAGCTGTGTGCCGGCAACCTCGACCCTCTAGTTTATCCTCCGTCTAGTTTCTGCAGTGCTTGGCGAAGCCCTGCAGATATTATTCTTCATCAACAACCGTCACCACGCCGTCGTGCTGCCGGAACTCATCTACTACTTCACCTGTCTTGCTGGATCAAGAAGGCGAGGACGTCATCGAGATGAACGTGTGCTGAACGCGGAGGTGCCGTACGTTCGGTACTAGATAGGGACGGATCATGAAGGTGTACGACTACATCAACCGCGTTGATAAACGCTTCCGCTTTCGGTCTACGAGGGTACGTAGACACACTCTCCCCTCTCGTTGCTATGCATCTAGTAGATAGATCTTGCGTGATCGTAGGAAATTTTTTGAAATACTATGTTCCCCAACACAAGCGTGGAAAAAGATAGTTGCATTGTCCCTTCTTTTCTTCTTTTTTTGGGCCTTTCTTTTTTTTCTTTGGCCTTTCTTCTTCTTTTTTCCTTTTTATTTCTTTGGGACAATGCTCTAATAATGATGATCATCACACTTATATTGATTTACAACTCGGTACTAGAACAAAGTATGACTCTATATGAATGCCTCCGGCGGTGTACCGGGATCTGCAATGAATCAAGAGTGACATGTATGAAAGATTATGCATGGTGGCCTAGCCACGAATACGATGTCAACTACATGATCATGCATGGCAATATGACAATGATGAAGCGTGTCATAATGAACGGAACGGTGGAAAGTTGCATGGCAATATATCTCGGAATGGCTATGGAAATGCCATGATAGGTAGGTATGGTGGCTGTTTTGAGGAAGGCATATGGTGGGTGTATGGTACCGGCGAGAGTTGCGCGGTACAAGAGAGGCTAGCAATGGTGGAAGGGTGAGAGTGTGTATAATCCATGGATTCAACATTAGTCATAAAGAACTCACATACTTATTGCAAAAATCTACAAGTCATCAAAACAAAGTACTACACACATGCTCCTAGGGGAAGGGTTGGTAGGAGTTAACTATCGCGCGATCCCGGCCTCCACACAAAGGATGACACTCAATCAAATACCTCCTGCTTCAAATTTGTCACACAACGGTTACCATACGTGCATGCTACGGGACTTGCAAACCTCAACACAAGTATTTCTCAAACTCAAAACTACTCTACTAGCATGACTCTAATATCACAATCCTCATATCTCAAAACAATCATCAAGTATCAAACTTCTCATAGCATTCAATGCACTTTTATGAAAGTTTTTACTATACCCATCTTGGACGCCTATCATATTAGGACTAAATTTATAACCAAAGCACATTACCATGCTGTTCTAAAAGACTCTCAAAAAGATATAAGTGAAGCATGAGAGATCAATAATTTCTACAACATAAAACCACCACCGTGCTCTAAAAGATATAAGTGAAGCACTAGAGCAAAACTATCTATCTCAAAAGATATAAATGAAGCACATAGAGTATTCTAATAAATTCCAAATCATTAGTATCTCTCTCAAAAGGTGTGTCCAGCAAGGATTATTGTGGTAAACTAAAAAGCAAAGACTCAAATCATACATGACGCTCCAAGAAAAACACATATCAAGTGGTGAATAAAAATATAGTCTCAAGTAAAGTTACCGATAGACGAAGACGAAAGAGGGGATGCCTTCCCAGGGCATCCCCAGGCTTAGGCTTTTGGTTGTCCTTGAATTTTACCTTGGGGTACCTTGGGAATCCTCAAGCTTAGGCTCTTTCCACTCTTTGTTCCTTAGTCCATCAAATCCATACTCAAAACTTGAAAACTTCACAACACAAAACTTAGCCAAAAATCTCGTGAGCTCCGTTAGTATAAGAAAACAAACCACTAATCAAAGGTACTGTAATGAACTCATTCTTTGTTTATATTGGTGTTAAACCTACTGTATTCCAACTTCTATATGATTCATACCCCCCGATACTACTCATAGATTCATCAAAATAAGCAAACAACACACAAAAAACAGAATCTGTCAAAAACAGAACAGTCTGTACAAATCTGTAACTTTCGAATACTTCTGTAAACATAAAAAAATCGAAATAAATTGGTGGACGTGAGGAATTTGTCTATTAATCATATGCAAAAAGAATCGACTAAAAAGCACTCTTAAGTAAAAATTGGTAGTTAATCTCGTGAGCGCTAAAGTTTCTGTTTTTTTACAGCATGATCGCATACACTTCACACAAGTCTTCCCAAAGGTTCTACTTGGCACAAACACTAATTAAAACACAAAACCACATCTAAACATAAGCTAGATGCAATATTTATTGCTAGACAGAAGCAAAAACAAAGAAAATAAAATTGGGTTGCCTCCCAACAAGCGCTATCGTTTAACGCCCCTAACTAGGCTTGAGAATTCAATGATGCTCACATGAAAGATAAGAATTGAAGCACAAAGAGAGCATAATATATCATTTGAAAATCACATCTAAGTCTAACATACTTCCTATGCATAGGCATTTTATAGGAAAACAAATTAGCAAGACAAGCAAGATCTAGCATATGCAAGGAAGAAGAAAGAAACAATAGCAATCTCAACATAACGAGAGGTAATTTGGTAACACGAAAATTTCTACTACCATATTTTCCTCTCTCATAATAATTGCATGTAGGATCATAAGAAAATTCAACATGAAAGCTATCACATAACATATTCTCAACATGATCCACATGCATGCGAAGTTGACACTCTTCCAAAATAGTGGGATTAACATTAACTAAAGTCATGACCTCTCCAAACCCACTTTTATCAAAAAATTCATAAGATTGAACATTCTCCAAATATGTGGGATCTAAAGTTGACACTCTTCCAAACCCATTTTCAATATTATTGCAAACATTATTATCAATCTCATATTCATCATGGGGCTTAAATAAATTTTCAAGATCATAAGAAGAATCACCCCAATCATGATCATTGCAACAAATAGTAGACATAGCAACAATAGCATCCCCAAGCTTAGGGTTTTGCATATCATTAACACAATTGACATTAATAGAATTTACAATAGTATCATTGCAATCAGGTTTTTCATTAAAAGAACTATTGTGAATCACTTCATAATTTTCTTCTTTCAACGCCTCATCACAATTTTTAGATTCGTGAATTTCAAGCAAAACCTCATAAAGATAATCTAGTGCACGCAGCTCACTAGCAATCGGTTCATCATAACTGGATCTCTTCAAAAGATTAGCAAGTGGATGAGGATCCTGATACGTCTCCAACGTATCTATAATTTTTGATTGTTCCATGCTATTATTTATGAAGTCTTGGATGTTTAATGGGCTTTATCATTCACTTTTATATCATTTTTGGGACTAACTTACTAACCCAAAGGCCCAGTCCAGATTGCTGTTTTTTGCCTATTTCAGGGTTTTGCAGAAAAGGAATATCAAACGGAGTCCAAACGGAATGAAACCTTCACGAGAGATATTTTTGGAGAAAATCACGCACGCGGAGCTTGGGGATCAAGTCAAGGGACAGAGAGGTGGCCCTCGAGGATGGGGGGCGCGCCCCCCTTCCCAGGGCACGCCCCCTGCCTCGAGGCCCCCTCAAGTGGCCCCCGATGCCCTCCTTCTTCCTATATAAGTCCACATACCCCAGAAACTCCATATACAGAGAGAAAAACCTAATTCCACCGCCGTAGCTTCTGTTCCCGTGGAGATCCCATCTTGGAGCTTATTTCGGAGCTCCACCGGAGGGGGATCCATCACAGAGGCCTTCATCATCATCATCATCGCCCTCACCATGATTTGTGAGTAGTTTACCACAGATCTTCGGGTCCATAGCTAGTATCTAGATGGCTACTTCTCTCTCTCTCTCTCTCTCTCTCTCTCTCTCTCTCTCTCTCTCTCTCTCTCTCTCTCTCTCTCTCCGGATCTCAATACAAAGTTCTCCTCGGTCTTCGAGGAGATCTATTTGATGTAATCTCTTTTTGCGGTGTGTTTGTCGAGATCCGATGAATTGTGAGTTTATGATCAAGGTTATCTATGAAAGATATTTGGTTCTTCTCTAAACTTTTTTTGTGTTCTCATAATATCCTTGCAACTCTCTTCGAATTATTGGTTTGGTTTGGCCTACTAGATCTATAGTTCTTGCAATGGGAGAAGTGCTTGGCTTTGGGTTCAATCTTGCGGTGTCCTTTCCCAGTGACAGTAGGGGCAGGAAGGCATGTATTGTAATGTTGCCATCGAGGATAAAAAGATGGGGTTTTCATCATATTGCTTGAGTTTATCCCTCTACATCATGTCATCTTTCTTAAGGCGTTACTCTGTTCTTATGAACTCAATACACTAGATGCATGCTGGATAGCGGTCGATGTGTGGAGTAATAGTAGTAGATGCAGAATCGTTTCGGTCTACTTGTCTTGGACGTGATGCCTATATACAATGATCATGCCTAGATAGTCTCATAATTATTCGCTTTTTTATCAATTGCTCCACAGTAATTTATTTACCCGCCGTAGAATATCGCTATCATGAGAGAAGCCACTAGCGAAAACTATGGCCCCGGGTCTATTCTCAGCATATCAATCTACTTCTACTTTACTTTTACCGCTTTTATTTGTTGTTTTATTAAACCAAAAATGCCAAAAATATAAACTATCATCTCTATCAGATCTCACTCTCGTAAGTGCCGTAAAGGGATTGACAACCCCTTATCGCATTGGTTGTGAAGTTCTTATTTGTTTGTGCAGGTGCGAGGGACTCGCGCGTGGTCTCCTACTGGATTGATACCTTGGTTCTCAAAAACTGAGGGAAATACTTACGCTACTATGTTGCATCTCCCTTTCCTCTTCGAGGGAATACAACGCAAGCTCAAGAGGTAGCAAGAAGAAATTCTAGCGCCGATGCCGGCGAGGCTTACGCAAAATTCATATACCAAGTACCTATCACAAACCCTTATCCTTCGCATTACATTTTTTTGCCTCTCATTTTCCTCTCCCGCACTTCAACATTGCCGTTTTATTTGCCCTTCTTCTGTCATGTGTTTGCCGTCCGCTTGCCTCTTGTTTGCTTGTGTGCTATGTGCCCTCTATTAGCTTGCATCTTCGCTTGCTAAATTATGGATCCTCATCCACTTGCTAATCTCTTTAAGAGATCCAATTATTTTGAACCTATTGCTAGTGAGCTGCGTGCACTAGATTATCTTTATGGGGTTTTGCTTGAAATTTATGAATCTGAAAATTGCGAGGAATTGTTAAAAGAAAAAGTGATTCATGATAGCTTGTTAAATAAAAAAGCATGATTGCAATGATTTTATTGTAAATTCTATTGATGTCAATTGTGCTAATGATATGCAAAACCCTAAGATTGGGGATGCTTATTTTGTTATGCCGACTACTTGTTGCAATGATCATGATTGGGGTGATGATTCTTACGATCTTGAAAATTTATTTAAACCCCATCATGAATATGATTGATAATAATGTTTGCCACAATATTGAAAGTGGGTTTAAAAGAATGTCAACTTTTGATCCCACTACTTTATATATTGATCAATCTTATGAGTTTTTTGATAAAAGTGGGCTTGGAGAAGCAATGACTTTGTTCTATGTTAGTCCCACTATTTTGAATGAGTGTCAACTTTGCATGCATGTGGATCATGAAGAGAATATTTTATGTGATAGCTATATTGTTGAATTTGATTATGATCCTACATGTAATTATTATGAGAGAGGAAAATATGGTCATAGAAATCTTCATGTTACTAAATTACCTCTCGTATGTTGAGATTGTTATTGTTTCTTTCTTCTTCCTTGCATAGGCTAGATCTTGCTTGTCTTGCTAATTTGTTTGCCTATAAACTGCCTATGCATAGGAAGTATGTTAGACTTAGATGTGTTTGCCACATTTTTTATGATGCTCTCTTTGTGCTTCAATTCTTATCCTTCATGTGAGCATCACTGAATTCTCAAGCCTATCTTAATGGCTATAAAGAAAGAGCTTGTTGGGAGGCAACCCAATTTTATGTTTTTTGTTTTTGTTGCTGTTAGGGAATAAATATTGCATCTAGCCTCTGATTAGATGTGGTTTCATGTTTTGTTTAGTGTTTGTGCCAAGTAGAACCTTTGGGAAGACTTGTGTGAAATTTATATGATCTTGCTATGAAAAACAGAATCGTTAGCGCTAGCTAAAGTAGTCGTGGGATTTTACTGGAGGGTTCTTTTTAGTTGATTCGTTTTGCAGATGATTGGTAGACAAATTGCTCAAATTTACCAATTTAGTTTGAATTTTTTGGAGTTCCAGAAGTAGGCGAATCCTGCAGATTACTACAGACTGTTCTGTCTTTGACATATTCTGTTTTTCGTGTGTTGTTTGCTTATCCCGATGCATCTATGAGTAGTATTGGAGGATATGAACCATAGAGAAGTTGGATTATAGTAGGTTTAACACCAATATAAACAAAGAATGAATTCATTGTTGTACCTTTGAGTGGTGGTTTGCTTTCTTTTACTAACGGAGCTCACGAGAATTTTTGTCTAAGTTTTGTGTTGTGAAGTTTTCATGTTTTGAGTATTGCTTTGATGGACTATGGAACAAGGAGTAGCAAAGGCCTAAGTGTAATGCCCCAGATGTAACACTTTCCAATTATGGCATTATATGAAACTTTGACTTCATAAATTCCATTCTGGGCTCTTCTTTCATTTCGGGTTTCTTCGTTTTGTCATGTGTGTGTGTGCATTTCATCCATGTCATGTTGTCATGTGCATTGCATTGCATTCGCGTTGTCACTTGCACCCGGTTCCAGTCGCCTCTTCCCGTTGTCCGTTTCGAGTTCCGACGCTCACACACGTGCCCGTGGCACCCCCGAGTACTTCTTTCTTGTGAGACCGTGTAACGTTTCCGGAATGAGGTGAGACTTGTCGTGCGATGTTGTTTTGGTAGGTGTAGGCCGCCTGTCAAGTTTCATCGCGTTTGGAGTTTATTTGGTACTCCAACGGTTAACCTAGTAGGCTAAAAGTACCTCTTCTTTAAGGCCCAAGACCCCCTCCACAACAGCCCACAAACCCAGCACAACCACTCTCATCCTCTAGGTCGTCGGATCGTGATCACGTGGCCGAAAACCGCTCCTCATATGGAGTTTCCTAGCTCCCAGAAACTATAAAACAGTCCACATCCCCGAAATCCCGGTGCAACCCTAATTTTCCTCGCCCTCCGCGCGCCGGACACGTCCGCGCAGCCGCCAGACACGTACGACCCGCTGCCACCTCACTCCAACCAACCAGAGGCCGCCGCGTCATCCCCGCCGCCAGGTGGCGACCCCCGATTCGTCGGGCCACCTCACCCTCATCCACCGCGCCGCCACCTCAGCCTGCGGCCCCGCCGACCTCGCCGGACGCCGCCGCCGACCTTCGCCGGACCACCGCCGGAGTTCCGCCAGACCACCGCCGGAAACACCCTGGCCTCCCGCACCCCGCCGCCGTTGCCCCGCGCCGCCGCCGGCTCGGGCGCGCCGCGCCGTCGCTCGCCTCGACCGCCGCCGTCGGGCTCGGGCGCGCCGCCGCCCGCCTCTACAACTCCGGCCGCGCCGCCACCCTCCGGCCGCCGCGCCGCCACCCTCCGGTCGACCCTCAGTCCGCGCCGCCGCCGCCCCGGCCGCCACCACCGCACCATCTCGTCGCCACTCCAGCCATC
Source organism: Secale cereale (assembly GCA_902687465.1). Classification (NCBI taxonomy): domain Eukaryota; kingdom Viridiplantae; phylum Streptophyta; class Magnoliopsida; order Poales; family Poaceae; genus Secale; species Secale cereale. The sequence goes on from LR738714.1 coordinate 685,470,527, forward strand.
TCCTCCGTCTCCGGCGCCAACTCCGGCGAACTCCGTGGGTCTGGACGAGATCCACCACTCCGTGATCCAAACACCGCCCCGCAGCCCGAATCCCTCCATCCCGCACGGATCCATCCATGTTTGACTTTTAGAGGTATAAAAAACCACTAAGTCCCAGATCTACAATAATTTGTTGCCTCCTTTGCATGGCTGTAACTTTGTGCTCGTAGATCCGTTTTGTGCACATGATATATCAAAATGGTCGTGGTGATGTGATCTACATTTTGTTCCATTGTGGCATGCTTGTTTGAGATCATCTAGATGTCCAAATCTTCGTGACAAGAGTGCTACTTGTTATAAACTGTTGTTACTTGTTATTTTGTTTCTATGTTTGCTTGATGCCCCACTCAATTCCATGCTTTTTTTGGAGGGGCCAATGATCATTTCTTGTTGTCCATGTTTTTGTCTATCCATCCATGCCCTCACTTTAACATATGGCTTGCGGTAGCTTATTTATTTCTTGCTCTCAAGTTGCTATAAATTATATCTGTCAGGTTTTTAACAGCATGATCAATTTGGTGTAGCTTGTTGCTATTGATCCATGCCTCCCATGGAGTTGCTCCAATGGAATTGTTTGTTCTAGTATATGTCTACTTCTTGTCCATGATTATTGTCATCATGTTTGGGTGCTGTAGAGTATATATTTCTTGCTCCAAAGTTGCTATGTGGCTGTTAATTTCAGCTTTGCATTGTATCTTGTTTCGTGTGTAAGTGTTGAACCGTTGCTCCGTTTTGAGCGTGCCCTATATGAAACTTGTGTGATTTTGCATGTAGAATCATAATATCATGTTGTTTACATGTTTTGAGTGTGTTTGATTGATGTTTGGGTGCATCTTGCACCGTTGCCATGCTTGTCTTGTTTTGCTAATATCTTCTAGACCGTAGCTCCGAATTAAACAAACTTTATATGAAACTTGACTAGAATTTCGTGTAGATCATCATGGTGCATGTTAACTTGAATTTTAACAACTTTAACTTCAGGTTTGTTCAGATCTGGACCAATTTCAAAATACGCATATGAGGACTTACCGGATTTGCTATATGTTGATTCCGGCCTCATTTAAACTTGTGTTTTGTGTTGTTCATGTGTGCTTCATCCCTTGCCATGAAATGCATCATACCTGCATCATGTTGAATGTGCATTGCACCTTGTTTGATGTGGTTCCATGTTGTGTTCTTGTGTTGAGTAGAGCCGGGAGCCGAGAACGAGAACGAGGTTCCTACCGAGGTTGAGTGCGAGGAGCCGTCTTACGATCCCATCGACGACTCGACAGGCAAGATGACCTGACCCAGATATCATTACTATCTTTGCCTATTGCTAGATGTCTCGCTCTTTAGCTTATTGCCTCGATGCCCATGTTTGTTTGTCAGCCTCCTATTGTAACCATGAATCTGTCTAACCACCCAACCTAGCAAACCTGTGTTTGGCTACGTAAGCTTCGCTCCGCCCCTCTTATAGCATTGTTAGTTGCAGGAGAAGATTCGAAGATTCTTGCTTAATGTTGAAGTTATTGTTGGGATATCACACTATATAATCTGTTTAACTAAATCATCTATATATTGGTAATGGGTGGAAGGCTAAGCCTCTTGCTTGGTGTTTTGTTCCACTCATGCCCCTAGGAACCGTATAAACCGGTGTTATGTTCCTTGATTATGCGTTCCTAACACGGTTGGGGTTATGGGACCCCCTCAATAACCCGCTTAGCGCTAAAGCTTTTCCAGCAAGGCCCAACATTGGTACTCCATTTGCCTAACAACTAAAACTTGCCGAGAGAGTAATTAACCCGAGGATTTATTAATCAACCCCCTGGGCCAGTGCTCGTTCTGAGTGTTGGTCCAAACTAGAGCCACTTGTGGTGCCACCCAGTTCGCTGGGGTCTTCGGTTGCTGTACGTACTGCTCATCCGGTCGTGGCCTGAGACTAGATACGCGCGGCTACTATGAGGGTGTCGGCACACCGGGAGGTCTTGCTGGATTAGTTTTACCTTAGTCGGAATATCTTGAGCACGGGATTCCGAGAACACTCGGGTCTTCCCACCTTGGAGTTGCGACTCCGCAGACCGTGAGCTTGTGATGGGCTAAGTTGGGACACCCCTACAGGGTTTTGAACTTTCGAAAGCCGTGCCCGCGGTTATGTGGCAGATGGGAATTTGTTAATATCCGATTGTAGAAAGCTTGACACCATGTTCAGAATACACTACCAGCGTGAGTAACCGTGACGGTCATTTTCCAAAAGGGGTTCGGGAAGTGAACACGATGGGGTTATGTTTGACGTGCTTAGATAGGATCACTTAGTGATCACTTTGACGCTCGTGGCACTTCTCTTCTCGCTCTAAACACGTAAGCTAGTGCTAGTGCAGCTGCAACCTTTATTTCTTCAGCCTTGTTCCACACCCAACGCTTAGATAGTTTTGCTACCCGGGAACGGGATTGCTGAGTCCTCTGTGGCTCATAGATTCTACACAACACCAGATGCAGGTACTATGGTGAACTACACAGGTGACGGCACAGAGCTGTACTGGGAGTTCGATGAAGATCGTGGGCGATACTACGTGTACTATCCCGATGATCAGTAGTGGCTTCTACTAGGGGCGATCGGACCTTGTGGCTTTATTTTTTGGTATCTTTCATTTGGATCTTCGTCCGTAGTCGAACTGTGATGTTATTTGGATGATGATTGTTTATGCAATGCATTGTGTGACGTGGCGAGTGTAAGCCAACTACTCTTTTACAATTTCATCCCTCTTTTATATGAGTTGTGCAAAGATACCATACTTGAGATCATTCTAGTATGAGATTATGCCTTTAAGTCGTGCCTCGACACATGGGAGGTATAGTCTCATACTGGGCATTACACTAATCTTGGGGATTCCCATGGCACCCCAAGTAAATTCAAGATAATCAAAAGCCTAAGCTTGGGGATGCCCCGGGAAGGCATCCCCTCTTTCGCCATCGGTAACTATACTTGGAGCTATATTTTTATTCGCAACATGATATGTGTCTTGCTTGGAGTGTCTTGTATAATTTGAGTCTTTGCTTGTTAGTTTGCCACAATCATCCTTTCTGGACACACCTATTTGAGAGAGTTAAATATGACCTAGAAATTGTTAGAACACTCTATGTGCTTCACTTATATCTTTTGAGTTGAATAGTTCTTGCTCTAGTGCTTCACTTATATCTTTTAGAGCACGGTGGTGGTAATATTTTGTAGAAATTTTTGAACTCTCATGATTCACTTAGATCTATTTTAGAGTCTATTAAAACAGCATGGTAATGTGTTTAGGCTAAAGAAACTAGTATTCACATGATAAACATCCAATGTCAATGTAGTAAAAAAATTCACACCAAATGTATTTAATAGAATGAGATGTTGGATGCTTGATAATTGTTTTGAGACTTGAGGATAGTGATATTAGATTCATGCTAGTGGAGTTATTATGAAATTGAGAAATACTTGTGTTAAGGTTAGTAATTCCCGTATCATGCACGTATGGTGAACCGCTATGTGACGAAGTTAGAGCATGAGGTATTTGTAGAGTGCCAACCTTTGTGTGGAGGTCGGGGGCGCGCGATGGTTAAATCCTACAAACCTCCCCCCTAGGAGCATGCGTTGATTGCTTTGTTTTGATGACTCGTAGATTATTGCAATAAGTATATGAGTTCTTATGACTAATGTTGAGTCCATGGATTATACGCACTCTCACCCTTCCACCATTGCTAGCCTCTCTTGTACCGCGCAACTTTCGCCGGTGCCATAAACCCAATATATATCCTTTCTCAAAACAGCCACCATATTGTCCCTCAAAACAGCCACCATACCTACCTATCATGGCATTTCCATAGCCATTCCGAGATATATTGCCATGCAACTTTCCACCGTTCCGTTTATATGACACGCATCATATTGTCATATTGCCATGCATGATCATGTAGTTGACATCGTAGTTTTCGCAAAGCTACCATGCATAATTTTTCATATATGTCACTCTTGATTCATTGCATATCCCGGTACACTGCCGGAGGCATTCATATAGAGTCATACTTGTTGTAGTATCGAGTTGTAATATCGAGTTGTAATAAAAAGCGTGATGATCATCATTATTAGAGCATTGTCCCATGTGAGTAAAGGCCCATAAAAAAAGATGGCCCAAAAAAAATAGAGAGGGGCTAATAAAAAAATAGAAAGCCCCTCCAAAAAAAATGAGAGAAAAGAGAGAAGGGACAATTGCTACTATCTTTTTTTCCACACTTGTGCTTCAAAGTAGCACCATGTTCTTCATGATAGAGAGTCTCATGTTTAGTCACTTTCACTTACTAGTGGGAATTTTCATTATTGAACTTGGCTTGTATATTCCAACGATGGGCTTCCTCAAATGCCCTAGGTCTTCATGAGCAAGCAAGTTGGATGCACACCCACTAGTTTCTTTTGTTGAGCTTTCATTCATATTTAGCTCTAGTGCATCCGTTGCATGGCAATCCCTAATCACTCACATTGATATCTATTGATGGGCATCTCCATAGCCCGTTGATACGCCTAGTCGATGTGAGACTATCTCCCTCCTTTTTTCTCTTCTCCACAACCACCTCTATTCCACCCATAGTGCTATATCCATGGCTCACGCTCATGTATTGCATGAAAGTTGAAAGGTTTGAAAAGATAGAGTATGAAAACAAATGCTTGGCTGAAATCGGGGTTGTGCATGATATGAATATTTTGTGTGATGAAGAGGGAGCATAGCCAGACTATATGTTTTTGTAGGGATAACTTTCTTTAGCCATAGTATTTTGAGAAGACATGATTGCTTTGTTAGTATTACTTGAAGTATTATTATTTCTTATGTCAATATAGACTTTTATCTTGAATCTTTCAGATCTGAACATTCATGCCACAATTAAAGAATTACATTGAAAAACTATATTGGTTAGCATTCCACATCGAAAATTCTTTCTTTATCATTTACCTACTCGAGGAGGAGCATGAATTAAGCTTGGGGATGCTTGATACGTCTCCAACGTATCTATAATTTTTTATTGTTCCATGCTATTATTTATGAAGTCTTGGATGTTTAATGGGCTTTATCATTCACTTTTATATCATTTTTGGGACTAACCTACTAACCCAAAGGCCCAGTCCAGATTGTTGTTTTTTGCCTATTTCAGGGTTTTGGAGAAAAGGAATATCAAATGGAGTCCAAACGGAATGAAACCTTTGCGAGAGATATTTTTGGAGAAAATCACGCACGCGGAGCTTGAGGACCAAGTCAGGGGACAGAGAGGTGGCCCTCGAGGGTGTGGGGCGCGCCCCCCTTCCCAGGGCGCGCCGCCTGCCTCGAGGCCCCCTCAAGTGGCCCTCGGTTCCCTCCTTCTTCCTATATAAGTCCACGTACCCCCAAAAACTCTATATACAGAGAGAAAACCCTAATTCCACCACCGTAGCTTCTGTTCCCGTGGAGATCCCATCTTGGAGCTTGTTCCGGAGCTCCACCGGAGGGGGATCCATCACGGAGGCCTTCATCATCATCATCATCGCCCTCACCATGAGTTGTGAGTAGTTAACCACAGACCTTTGGGTGCATAGCTAGTATCTAGATGGCTTCTTCTCTCTCTCTCTCTTCGGATCTCGATACAAAGTTCTCCTCAGTCTTCGAGGAGATCTATTCGATGTAATCTCTTTTTGCGGTGTGTTTGTCGAGATCCGAGGAATTGTGAGTTTATGATCAAGGTTATCTATGAAAGATATTTGGTTCTTGTCTGAACTTTTTATGTGTGCTCATCATATCCTTGAAAGTCTCTTCGAATTATTGGTTTGGTTTGGCCTACTAGATCTATAGTTCTTGCAATGGGAGAAGTGCTTGGCTTTGGGTTCAATCTTGTGGTGTCCTTTCCCAGTGACAGTTGGGGGAGCAAGGCATGTATTGTATTGTTGCCATCGAGGATAAAAAGATGGGGTTTTCATCATATTGCGTGAGTTTATCCCTCTACATCATGTCATCTTTCTTAAGGCGTTACTCTGTTCTTATGAACTCAATACACTGGATGCATGCTGGATAGCGGTCGATGTGGTGAGTAATAGTAGTAGATGCAGAATCGTTTCGGTCTACTTGTCTCGGATGTGATGCCTATATACAATGATCATGCCTAGATAGTCTCATAATTATTCGCTTTTCTATCAATTGCTCGACAGTAATTTGTTTACCCGCCATAGAATATCGCTATCATGAGAGAAGCCACTAGAGAAAACTATGGCCCCCGGGTCTATTCTCACCGTATCAATCTACATCTACTTTAGTTTTACCTCTTTTATTTGCTATTTTATTAAACTAAAAATACCAAAAATATAAACTAGCATCTCTATCAGATCTCACTCTCGTAAGTGAGCGTAAAGGGATTGACAACCCCTTATCGCGTTGGCTGCAAAGTACTTATTTGTTTGTGCAGGTGCGAGGGACTCGCGCATGGTCTCCTACTGGATTGATACCTTGGTTCTCAAAAACTGAGGGAAATACTTACGCTACTGTGTTGCATCTCCATTTCCTCTTCGAGGGAATACAACGCAAGCTCAAGAGGTAGCAGATCCATAGATAGATTTTCAGCAAGCGAAGATGCAAGCTAATAGAAGGCACATGGCAACACAAGCAAAGAAAAAGGAGAATGGAAAAAGGGTAAATAAAACGGCAAAGTTGAAGTGGGGGAGAGGAAAACGAGAGGCAAAAGGCAAATAATGTAAAGCGAGGGATAAGGGTTTGTGATAGGTACTTGGTATATGACTTTCGCGTAGATCTCCCCGGCAACGGCGCCAGAAATTCTTCTTGCTACTTCTCGAGCTTGCGTTGTTTTCCCTCGAAGAGGAAACAGTGATGCAGCACAGTAGCGTAAGTACTTCCCTTGGTTGTTGAGAACACAGTTATCAATCCAGTAGGAGACCACGCGCGAGTCCCTCGTACCTGCACAAACAAATAAGAACCTCACAGCCAACGCAATAAAAGGGATTGTCAATCCCTTCTCGGTCACTTACGAAAGTGAGATCTGATAGATATGATACGATAATATTTTTTAAAATTTTTGGTGTAGAGAATTAAAGTAAATAATGCAAAGTAAAGTAAATAGTTGATGGAAGATTAGTATGATGAGAATAGACCCGGGGGCCATAGGTTTCACTAGTGGCTTCTCTCGTGATAGAAGAGCGCACAGTTATGATAATATCTAGGCATGATCATTGTATATAGGCATCACGTCCGTGACAAGTAGACCAAAACGATTCTGCATCTACTACTATTACTCCACACATCGACTGTTGGGTAACGTTGCATGGGAAACAAAAAATTTTCCTACGCTCACCAAGATCAATCTAGGAGATGCATCTACGAGGGGAGAGTTGGATCCACATACCCTTGTAGATCGCTAAGCGGAAGCGTTCAAGAACGCGGTTGATGGAGTCGTACTCGTCGCGATTCAGATCGCCGAAGATCCTAGCACCGAAGCAACGGTGCCTCCGCGTTCTTCACACGTACAGCTCAGGGACGTCTCCTCCTTCTTGATCCAGCAAGGGGGAAGGAGAGGTTGATGGAGACACCGGCAGCACGACGGCGTGGTGGAGATGGTGGTGGAGGATTCCAGCAGGGCTTCGCCAAGCACTGCGGGAAAACGAAGATGGATGTGGGAGAGGGAGGGCAGCGCCGAGGCACGAACGTGTGTGGCTGCCCTCCCTCTGCCTCTCTTTATATAGGGGGGAGAGAGGGGAGGGGGCGCCCTAGGGTTTCCCCTAGGGGCCGGCGGCCAGGGCAGATGGGAAGGGGGCGGCGCCCCCTGGGGCTAGGGTTTCCCCCCCAGGTGCCTTGCCCCCCAAGCCTAAGGGGGTGCGGCAGCCCTAGGGGGGTCCAGCCCCCTTGGCGCATGAGGAGAGGGCCCAGGGGGAGGCGCACAGCCCTATGAGGGCTGTTGTGTCCCCCCTTTGTGGCCCATTAGGCCCGAAACTCCTTCCGGGACCCCCGAAACCCCTTTCGGTCATCCGCCGACTTCCCGGTGCTCCCCGGAACACTTCCGGACTCCGATCACTCTCATCCTATATATCAATCTTCGTCCCCGGACCATTCCGGAGACCCTCGTCACGTCCGGGATCTCATCCGGGACTCCGAACAACCTTCGGTAACCATGCACTGTTCTCACTAACAACCCTAGCGTCACCGAACCTTAAGTGTGTAGACCCTGCGGGTTCGGAAACCATGTAGACATGACCGAGACACTCCCAGGTCAATAACCAATAGCGGGATCTGGATACCCATATTGGTTCCCACACGTTCCTCGATGATCTCATCGGATGAACCACGATGTCAAGGATTCAGGCAATCTCGTATACAGTTCCCTTTGTCTCGTCGGTATGTTACTTGCCCGAGATTCGATCGTCAGTATCTCTATACCTAGTTCAATCTCCTTACCGGCAAGTCTCTTTACTCGTTACCGTAATACATAATCCCGTGACTAACTACTTAGTCACTTTGAGCTCATTGAGATGACGTATTACCGAGTGGGCCCGGAGATACCTCTCCGTCACACGGAGTGACAAATCCCAGTCTCGATCCATGTCAACTCAACAGACACCTTCGGAGATACCTGTAGAGTACCTTTATAGTCACCCAGTTACGTTGCGACGTTTGGCACACACAAAGTACTCCTACGGTGTCAGTGAGTTACATGATCTCATGGTCATAGGAACTTATACTTGACATGCAGAAAACTATAGCGATAACTGATACGATCAAAACCTATGTTTAACGTTTGGGTCTCGTCCATCACATCATTCTCCTAATGATGTGATCCCGTTATCAAATGACAACTCATGTCTATGACCTGGAAACCGCGGTCATCTTTGATCAACGAGCTAGTCCTGAAGAGGCTTACTAGGGACACAAAGTTTGTCTATTTATCCACACATGCATTTGAGTTTCCAATCAATACAGTTATAGCATGGATAATAAACGATTATCATGAACAAGGAAATATAATAATAACTCTTTTATTGCCTCTAGGGCATATTTCCAACATCGACAGCTATCCGGCATGCATCTTGAGTATTAAGTTCATAAGAACAGAGTGACGCATTAAGCAAGATGACATGATGTAGAGGGATAAACTCAAGCAATATGATATAAACCCCATCTTTTTATCCTCGATGGCAACAATACAATACGTGCCTTGGTGCCCCAGCTATCACTGGGAAAGGACGCCACAAGATTGAACCCAAAGCCAAGCACTTCTCCCATTGCAAGAACTATAGATCTAGTAGGCCAATCCAAACCAACAATTCGAAGAGACTTGCAAGGATATTTAAATCATGCATAAAAGATTTCAGAAAGGAATCCAATATTGTTCATAGATAATCTTCATCATAAACCCACAATTCATCGGATCTCGACAAACACACCGCAAAAATATTATATCGAATAGATCTCCTCGAAGATCGAGGAGAACTTTGTATTGAGATCCAAAGAGAGAGAAGAAGCCATCTAGATAATAACTATGGACCCGAACGTCTGTGGTAAACTACTCATAACTCATCGGAGAGGCCATCGTGTTGATGTAGAAGCCCTCCATGATCGATGCCCCCTCCGGCGGAGCTCCGGAACAGGCCCAAGATGGGATCTCACGGGTACAGAAGGTTGCGGCGGTGGAATTAGGGTTTTGTTCGCTCCCACGATGTTTTCAGGATATGGGAGTATATATAGGCTGAAGAGGCACGTCAGGGGAGCCACAGGGGGCTCACGAGGGTGGGGGCGCGCCCCTGCCCTCGTGGCCACCTCTCTCGCTTCCTGGCATGTACTCCAAGTCTTCTGTGTTGATATCGTTCCAAAAATAACTCTCCCGAAGGTTTCATTCCGTTTGGACTCCGTTTGATATTCCTTTTCTGCGAAATACTGAAATATGCAAAAAATAGCAATTTGCACTGGGCCTTGGGTTAGTAGGTTAGTCCCAAAAATAATATAAAAGTGTATAATAAAGCACATTAAACATCCAAAATAGAATATATAATAGCATGGAACAATAAAAAATTATAGATACGTTCGAGACGTATCAACCGGTTGTAGGCATGCATGTTGTCTCTCTTAAAATAGGAGATCATTGTTATCATGGCTTACATGATATAGGTGCTAGCGTAAGTGCTATTCATTTTACTCTATATCAAGAAATTATGAATAACATAGCACCCACTTAAATAGAAGACATAGATGTTACTATTAAACTTCCCAATAGAGATATCATCTCACTCCACTTGGGATTGTTAGAGATGTTGAGGTCTTCTGTGGGAAACCAAAATATCCTACTGGTTTCCTAGTCCTTGGTTCCCGACAAGATGACTTTTGTCCCATAAAATTTGGTAGACCTTTCTTGAACACCATCAATTCTACTATAGATTGTACTAAACAAATTGTTCGTGTTAGCTTCAATGATGAGTCTCATGAGTTTAATTTTTTCAAGTTTAGTAGAAAACCTCATAAAAAAGAATTGCCTAGTAAAGATGAAATAATTGGTCTTGCTTCTATTGTTGTACCACCTACTAAACCTTTAGAGCAATATCTACTAGACCATGAAAATGACTTGCATATGCATGCAAGGAATGAGATAGATAGAATTTTCTTTGAACAACAACCTCTGCTTAAGCACAACTTACCTATTGAAACTCTTGGAGGCCCTCCTCCACCTAAAGGTGATCCTGTGTTTGAATTAAGGGTATTTTATTTCTGTGCCCCTGGTTCGTTAGTTTCCAATCAATACAGTTATAGCATGGATAATAAACGATTATCATGAACAAGGAAATATAATAATAACTCTTTTATTATTGCCTCTAGGGCATATTTCCAACAGTCTCCCACTTGCACTAGAGTCAATAATCTAGCATTACAAGGTAATGAATCTAACACCTATAGATTCTTGGTGTTGATCATGCTTAGCCCGTGGAAGAGGCTTAGTCAACGGATCTGCAACATTCAAATCCGTGTGTACTTTGCAAATGCTTATGTCCTCCTCCTTGACTGAATCGCGGATGGAATTGAAGCGTCGCTTTATGTGTCTGGTCCTCTTGTGAAACCTTGGTTCCTTGGCTAGAGCAATGGCACCAGTGTTGTCACAAAACAGAGTCATTGGGTTTAGTGCACTAGGCACAACTCCAAGATCTGTCATGAACTCCTTCATCCAGACACCTTCCTTTGCCGCCTCCGAGGCAGCTATGTACTCCGCTTCGCATGTAGAATCGGCTACCACGCTTTGCTTGGAACTGCACCAGCTTACCGCTCCCCCGTTGAGAATATATACGTATCCGGTTTGAGACTTAGAGTCATCCGGATCAGTGTCAAAGCTTGCATCGACATAACCCTTTACGACGAGCTCTTGATCACCTCCATAAACGAGAAACATTTCCTTAGTCCTTTTCAGGTACTTTAGGATATTCTTGACCGCTGTCCAGTGATCCATACCAGGATTACTTTGAAACCTTCCGGCCATACTTATGGCAAGGCTGACATCTGGTCTTGTGCACAGCATTGCATACATGATAGAGCCTATGGCTGAAGCATAGGGGACGACACTCATCTTTTCTCTATCTTCCGCAGTCACTGGGCATTGAGTCTTACTCAACCTTGTACCTTGCAATACCGGCAAGAACCCCTTCTTGGATTGATCCATTTTGAACTTCTTCAAAACTTTATCAAGGTATGTACTTTGTGAAAGTCCTATCAAGCGTCTTGATCTATCTCTATAGATCTTGATGCCCAATATGAAAGCAGCTTCACCGAGATCCTTCATCGAAAAACTCTTGTTCAAATACCCCTTCACGCTATCCAAAAATTCTATATTGTTTCCAATCAGCAATATGTCATCCACATATAATATTAGAAACGCTATAGAGCTCCCACTCACTTTCTTGTAAATACAAGCTTCATTATAAACTTGTACAAACCCAAACGCTTTGATCACCTCATCAAAGCGAAGATTCCAACTCCGAGATGCTTGCACCAGCCCATAAATGGAACGCTGGAGCTTGCATACTTTGTCAGCATTCTCTGGATCGACAAAACCTTCCGGTTGTATCATATATAACTCTTCCTTAAGAAAATCGTTAAGGAACGCTGTTTTGACATCCATCTGCCAAATTTCATAATCGAAATATGCAGCTATTGCTAACATGATTCGGACGGATTTAAGCATCGCTACGGGTGAGAAAGTCTCATCGTAGTCAATTCCTTGAACTTGTGAAAAACCCTTTGCCACAAGTCGAGCTTTATACACGGTGACATTACCGTCAGCGTCCGTCTTCCTCTTAAAAATCCATTTATTCTGAATGGCCTTCCGACCTTCAGGTAATACTTCCAAATTCCATACTTTGTTTTCATACATGGATCCCATCTCGGATTTCATGGCCTCTAACCATTTGTCGGAATCCGGGCCCACCATCGCTTCTCCATAGCTCGTAGGTTCACCGTTGTCTAACAACATGACCTCCAAGACAGGGTTACCATACCACTCAGGTGCAGTGCGTACCCTTGTCGACCTACGAGGTTCGGTAGTAACTTGATCAGAAGTTTCCTGATCATCATCATTGGCTTCCTCTTCAACCGCTACAGGCTCCACAAAAACATCTTTCTGTGCTGCGCAACTCTCTGGTTGAAGCAGAGGTTCAATAACCTCATCAAGTTCTACCTTCCTCCCACTCAATTCTTTCGAGAGAAACTCTTTCTCGAGAAAGGACCCGTTCTTAGCGACAAACACTTTGCCCTCGGATCTGAGATAGAAAGTGTACCCAACTGTCTCTTTTGGGTATCCTATGAAGACACATTTGTCCGCTTTGGGTTCGAGCTTTTCTGGCTGAAGCCTTTTGACATAAGCATCGCAACCCCAAACTTTGAGAAAAGACAACTTAGGTTTCTTACCAAACCATAGTTCATACGGTGTTGTCTCAACGGACTTAGATGGAGCCCTATTTAAAGTGAATGCAGCTGTCTCTAACGCATATCCCCAGAACGATAGTGGCAAATCGGCAAGAGACATCATAGAACGCACCATATCTAATAAGGTTCGATTACGACGTTCGGACACACCATTACGCTGTGGTGTTCCAGGTGGCGTCAACTGTGAAACAATTCCACATTTTCTTAAGTGATTGCCAAACTCATAACTCAGATACTCACCCCCTCGATCAGATCGTAGGAACTTGATCTTCTTGTTACGATGATTCTCAACTTCACTCTGAAATTGCTTGAACTTTTCAAACGTTTCAGACTTATGCTTCATTAAGTAAATATACCCATATCTACTTAAGTCGTCAGTGAAGGTGAGAAAATAACGATATCCACCGCGCGCCGTGACACTCATCGGGCCACACACATCAGTATGTATGATTTCCAATAAGTCACTTGCCCGTTCCATTGTTCCTGAAAACGGGGTCTTAGTCATCTTGCCCATGAGGCACGGCTCGCATGTGTCAAGTGATTCAAAATCAAGAGACTCCAAAAGTCCATCAGCATGGAGCTTCCTCATGCGTTTCACGCCGATATGACCCAGACGGCAGTGCCACAAGAAAGTGGTACTATCGTTGTCTACTCTACATCTTTTGGCATCAATGTTATGAACATGTGTATCATCACTATCGAGATTCAATAAGAATAAACCCCTAACTTCGGGTGCATGACCATAAAATATATTACCCATATAAATAGAACAACCTTTATTCTCTGATTTAAATGAGTAACCGTCTCGCAATAAACAAGATCCAGATATAATGTTCATGCTCAACGCAGGCACTAAATAACAATTATTCAGGTTCATAACTAATCCCGATGGTAATCGAAGAGCGAGCGTGCCGACGGCGATCACATCAACCTTGGAACCATTCCCCACGCGCATCGTCACTTCGTCCTTCGCCAGCCTCCGTTTATTCCGTAGTTCCTGTTTAGAGTTGCAAATGTGAGCAACCGAACCGGTATCAAATACCCAGGCACTACAACGAGAGTTGGTGAGGTACACATCAATAACATGTATATCACATATACCTTGCTTGTTGTTGTTGTTGGCCCCCTTCTTGTCTGCCAGATACTTGGGGCAGTTCCGCTTCCAGTGGCCGTTCCCCTTGCAATAGAAACACTCAGTCTCTGGCTTGGACCCAGCCTTGGGTTTCTTCACTGGATGAGCAACTGCCTTGCCACCCTTCTTAGAGTTACCCTTCTTGCCCTTGCCATTTTTCTTGAAACTGGTGGTTTTATTGACCATCAACACTTGATACTCCTTCTGGATGTCTGCCTCAGCGACTTTCAGCATTGAAAACAGCTCGGCGATGGACTTGTTCATCCCTTGCATGTTATACTGCTGCACGAAGCTCTTGTAGCTAGGTGGGAGTGACTGGAGAATTCTGTCAATGATAGCCTCCTCCGGGAACACAAGTCCCAGATCAGCTATGCGGGTATAGTACCCAGACATCTTCAGCAAGTGCTCACTGACAGACGAATTCTCCTCCATCTTGCAAGCAAAGAATTTATCGGTGGTCTCATACCTCTCGATCTTAGCATTCTTTTCAAAGATGAACTTCAACTCCTGGAACATCTCATATGCTCCATGACGTTCAAAACGCCTTTGAAGTCCTCCTTCCAAGCTATACAACATGGCACACTGCACGACTGAGTAGTCATCCGAGCGCGTCTGCCAGGCGTTCATAATGTCCACAGAGGCCGGAGCGGGGGGTTCACCTAGCGGTGCACTTAGGACATAAACCTTTTGGGCAGCTGTGAGGATGATCCTCAGATTGCGGAGCCAGTCCACAAAGTTGCTCCCATCATCTTTCAGTTTAGCTTTCTCTAGGAACGCATTAAAATTCAGGGGAGCTACTGCGCGAGCCATCTACAACAAAAGATTTGCAAAGACATTTTAGACTATTGTTCATGATAAGTGAGTTATTACCTAATCAAATTATTTATAACTCCCACTCAAATTGACATCCCTCTGGTCATTCGAGCGTGACATGATCCAGATCCACCAACCCAAGTCCGATCATCACGTGAGATGAGGTGGTGTCAATGGTGAACATCTACATGTTGATCATATCTACTATATGACTCATGCTCGACCTTTCGGTCTTCCGTGTTCTGAGGCCATGTCTGTACATGCTAGGCTCGTCAAGTCTAACCCGAGTGTTCTGCATGTGCAAAACTGGCTTGCACCCGTTGTATGCGAACGTAGAGTCTATCACACCCGATCATCACGTGGTGCTTCGAAACGACGAACCTTCGCAACGGCGCACACTCGGGGGGAACACAATTTTATCTTGAAATTTTAGTGAAGGATCATCTTATAATGCTACCGTCGTCCTAAGCAAAATAAGATGCATAAAAGGATTAACATCACATGCAAATCATAAGTGACATGATATGGCCATCAACTCGTGCTTTTTATCTCCATCTCCAAAGCACCGGCATGATCTCCATCGTCACCGGCGCCACACCATGATCCCCATCATCATGATCTCCATCATCGTGTCGCCATCGGGGTTGTCGCGCGCCCACCATGCTCTTACTACTATTACTACCGTTTAGCGATAAAGTAAAGCATTACAAAGCGCTTAATGATTGACACGCAGGTCATACAAAAATTAAAGACAACCCTATGGCTCCTGCCGGTTGCCGTATACATCGACATGCAAGTCGATATTAACTATTACAACATGATCATCTCATACATCAAATATATCTCATCATGTCATTGGCCATATCATATCACATACATACCCTGCAAAAACAAGTTAGACGTCCTCTAATTTGTTGTTGCATGTTTTACGTGGCTGCTATGGGTATCTTGAAAGAACGCTTCTTACCTACGCAAAGCCACAACGGTGATATTTAAGTTGCTATTTAACCTTCTACAAGGACCGCCTTGTTCTATTCCGATTCAACTAAGATAGGAGAGACAGACACCCGCCAGCCATCTTATGCAACAAAAGTCACATGTCTGTCGATGGAACCGGTCTCATGTACGTGGACATGTAAAGTTGGTCCGGGCCGCTTCATCCCATAATACCGCTGAATCAAGAAAGACTAAGGAGGGAAGCAATCTAAACATCAACGTCCACAAACCCTTTTGTGTTCTACTCGTGAAAGCATCTACGCAAGATCCTAGCTCTGATACCACTGTTGGGTAACGTTGCATGGGAAACAAAAAATTTTCCTACGCTCACCAAGATCAATCTAGGAGATGCATCTACGAGGGGAGAGTTGGATCCACATACCCTTGTAGATCGCTAAGCGGAAGCGTTCAAGAACGCGGTTGATGGAGTCGTACTCGCCGCGATTCAGATCGCCGAAGATCCTAGCACCGAAGCAACGGTGCCTCCGCGTTCTTCACACGTACAGCTCGGGGACGTCTCCTCCTTCTTGATCCAGCAAGGGGGAAGGAGAGGTTGATGGAGACACCGGCAGCACGACGGCGTGGTGGAGATGGTGGTGGAGGATTCCAGCAGGGCTTCGCCAAGCACTGCGGGAAAACGAAGATGGATGTGGGAGAGGGAGGGCAGCGCCGAGGCACGAACGTGTGTGGCTGCCCTCCCTCTGCCTCTCTTTATATAGGGGGGAGAGAGGGGAGGGGGCGCCCTAGGGTTTCCCCTAGGGGCCGGCGGCCAGGGCAGATGGGAAGGGGGCGGCGCCCCCTGGGGCTAGGGTTTCCCCCCCAGGTGCCTTGCCCCCCAAGCCTAAGGGGGTGCGGCAGCCCTAGGGGGGTCCAGCCCCCTTGGCGCATGAGGAGAGGGCCCAGGGGGAGGCGCACAGCCCTATGAGGGCTGTTGTGTCCCCCCTTTGTGGCCCATTAGGCCCGAAACTCCTTCCGGGACCCCCGAAACCCCTTTCGGTCATCCGCCGACTTCCCGGTGCTCCCCGGAACACTTCCGGACTCCGATCACTCTCATCCTATATATCAATCTTCGTCCCCGGACCATTCCGGAGACCCTCGTCACGTCCGGGATCTCATCCGGGACTCCGAACAACCTTCG
>LR738714.1:685487795-685501075 GCA_902687465.1 Secale cereale
TTATTGCCTCTAGGGCATATTTCCAACATCGACAGCTATCCGGCATGCATCTTGAGTATTAAGTTCATAAGAACAGAGTGACGCATTAAGCAAGATGACATGATGTAGAGGGATAAACTCAAGCAATATGATATAAACCCCATCTTTTTATCCTCGATGGCAACAATACAATACGTGCCTTGGTGCCCCAGCTATCACTGGGAAAGGACGCCACAAGATTGAACCCAAAGCCAAGCACTTCTCCCATTGCAAGAACTATAGATCTAGTAGGCCAATCCAAACCAACAATTCGAAGAGACTTGCAAGGATATTTAAATCATGCATAAAAGATTTCAGAAAGGAATCCAATATTGTTCATAGATAATCTTCATCATAAACCCACAATTCATCGGATCTCGACAAACACACCGCAAAAATATTATATCGAATAGATCTCCTCGAAGATCGAGGAGAACTTTGTATTGAGATCCAAAGAGAGAGAAGAAGCCATCTAGATAATAACTATGGACCCGAACGTCTGTGGTAAACTACTCATAACTCATCGGAGAGGCCATCGTGTTGATGTAGAAGCCCTCCATGATCGATGCCCCCTCCGGCGGAGCTCCGGAACAGGCCCAAGATGGGATCTCACGGGTACAGAAGGTTGCGGCGGTGGAATTAGGGTTTTGTTCGCTCCCACGATGTTTTCAGGATATGGGAGTATATATAGGCTGAAGAGGCACGTCAGGGGAGCCACAGGGGGCTCACGAGGGTGGGGGCGCGCCCCTGCCCTCGTGGCCACCTCTCTCGCTTCCTGGCATGTACTCCAAGTCTTCTGTGTTGATATCGTTCCAAAAATAACTCTCCCGAAGGTTTCATTCCGTTTGGACTCCGTTTGATATTCCTTTTCTGCGAAATACTGAAATATGCAAAAAATAGCAATTTGCACTGGGCCTTGGGTTAGTAGGTTAGTCCCAAAAATAATATAAAAGTGTATAATAAAGCACATTAAACATCCAAAATAGAATATATAATAGCATGGAACAATAAAAAATTATAGATACGTTCGAGACGTATCAACCGGTTGTAGGCATGCATGTTGTCTCTCTTAAAATAGGAGATCATTGTTATCATGGCTTACATGATATAGGTGCTAGCGTAAGTGCTATTCATTTTACTCTATATCAAGAAATTATGAATAACATAGCACCCACTTAAATAGAAGACATAGATGTTACTATTAAACTTCCCAATAGAGATATCATCTCACTCCACTTGGGATTGTTAGAGATGTTGAGGTCTTCTGTGGGAAACCAAAATATCCTACTGGTTTCCTAGTCCTTGGTTCCCGACAAGATGACTTTTGTCCCATAAAATTTGGTAGACCTTTCTTGAACACCATCAATTCTACTATAGATTGTACTAAACAAATTGTTCGTGTTAGCTTCAATGGTGAGTCTCATGAGTTTAATTTTTTCAAGTTTAGTAGAAAACCTCATAAAAAAGAATTGCCTAGTAAAGATGAAATAATTGGTCTTGCTTCTATTGTTGTACCACCTACTAAACCTTTAGAGCAATATCTACTAGACCATGAAAATGACTTGCATATGCATGCAAGGAATGAGATAGATAGAATTTTCTTTGAACAACAACCTCTGCTTAAGCACAACTTACCTATTGAAACTCTTGGAGGCCCTCCTCCACCTAAAGGTGATCCTGTGTTTGAATTAAGGGTATTTTATTTCTGTGCCCCTAGTTCGTTAGTTGTACTCATTCATCCCAACGCTCTTAACTTTTGCTCACTTTTCCTCACTCCCTTGCACAAAACCCTCAGAACACGTTACAATGGACGTTGCCGTCAGGTCAATGCCTTTGACCATTAACTCTGATGAGTGGTGCCGCGTCCACCTTTGACCGTGAACTCTGACGAGTGGGGCCACTCCCGCGCCGCCCTGGATAAACCTGTATAGTGGTTTCGTATGCTGACCGTATAGTGGTATTCGTATATGTTGGTGCATGCAACTGACCGCGGTCGTGGGGTAGCACGTGTCCATGGGACATGCCCGAAACGTCCCATCGTATAAAGAGGGGGAACCACCTCCCGGCGCATCGCCCCTACCATTTCCCCCAAATCCCCTCCCTACCACATCGCCTTCCTCTCCCCCACAGTGTTGTCTCGCTCTCCTCTAGTGCCTCCACTGCACAGTCTTGCTCTCCCCACCGCATCCTCTTCCTCACATTCATCGCCTCCATCTGTCCGATGGCAAACGCTCGTGGTGACGCCGGCGCAGCGTCCGAAGATGTAGTGGAACTGCAGGGCGCGGTCACCGCGGATGAAGTGAAGGACATTGGCGGCGTCCACGGCGGTGTAGGGAAACTCGCAACCACTACGGATGTGGAGAAGGAGGTGGCGAGCTCTGCCTCAACGCTGCCGGAGTAGAACGTGATGGTGTCGAGCGGCGCAGTCCATCCCGATGCGCAGCCTGACGAGGAACAAGAGGTATTTGCACTTGCTTGTTAGTTGCAATATTTAGAATATTAGCTTGTAGAGTTAGTTGCATTGGTTAGATTGTGATTTGCACGGTAGTACAGATGGTTAGAGTAGTTGGTTTGACGTATGGGACGGGGTTTTCTGTATGGGTGGGATGGGGGTTTTGTACTAGGATTTTTGGATTACATTCGTTGCAAAAATGCTAGATAGATCTGTATGAGAGATAGGGATCTCTGTGATTCAATGCTACACAGATGTATGCTTATTAGATTTATTTTTAATGCTACACAGATTGGGGTTTTTAATGCTACATACATGTATGCTTATTAGATTGGGTCCCTATTAGATTTGTTTTTGAATGCTACGTAGACCGGGGTTTTGAATGTCATATGCCCAAATGGAATTCATTGATTAAGAAGTTATTTGATTCATTAGTATATAAATTTGTCCACAATATGTAGTTATATTAGCTCTGTTATTCAATGTGTGTGCATGACAATGGAAAATGCAAATAGAATCATAGTATATTTGCCCTATGATCAATGTGTCATGTGTGCATATCTAAATTTTCAATTGGTTTCTGTATTTACTAGTGATGGATGTAATTGTATATTTAGGAGGATGATGGTTGGTGGGAAAAGAGGAAGCTGGACCTTACTGAGTTCAAGGACCCGTACGATCCAGGGTATAGTGACGACGAAGAGTGTGAGGTAAGCCTACTTGAAATTTAGATTGTTCATTTAGTTCCTTTGACATGGTGTATATGAATCTATAATGTATTAATGTAATTCATTCGTGTGTGAAGTATGTCTCTGGAGAAGATGTGGACGTGAACGACGGGAACTTCGCATCCTTCAAAGCAAAGGAAGAGGAGAAGATCAGGGCCAAGGGAGATGATTACTACTACAAGCGTAAGACCAACATTTGGTGCTGCCCCTACTACACCACCAAGCCAAAGCCAAAGTCCGGCCGCTTCGTTCACCTTCTAGCTCATGCAGAAGATGTAGCCATCCACGGCGATGACTACAAGATTAGAGGGGCAGCATGCTGCCCTCACGAAAGTCCTGACTCCCCTTCCCAAGTGATGTGCTGATTTGATGATGTGTTTTAATTACTTTTGGTTGTTTGGTGAGGTTTATGGGTGAACTAGATGTGTTCTATATGGATGGTATGGTACTATGATGTGTTCTATATATGCATTTGGCTATCTATATTGGGTATTTGTCTGTTTTTAAATTTTTCTGCTATGATTTGTTCCGGTGTTTATTTTCAAAGTGTAGGTGCTGCAGTGATCACACATGTTGTTTTAGTGTTGCTTCACTGATTAGACATGCTGCAAAGAATAAGAAAAAAGAGCAAATAGTCCATCATTTTATCAAATATTCCAATAACAGAGGAAAAAAACAACATTTCAATGAAGATGTAATGATTTTTGTAATAAAGAAGTATTATCCTAATTATTTGTCTCATGTTTATTAATCAAATGCATGCTTTTTCCCACCAGCATGTCTCATTATACGATGTTTTGAACTGACATTCGACAGGACTATATAAATTCAAAAAATGACAAAAGAAAAACTTTGGCAACCTATCTATGTTTGTGTAGGAGATCATGTGTCTAAAATTTTCACACATGATCAGCGCACAAGTCCGAAATAAACCTGCACACAAATTTTTCACACATGATCAGCACACAAGTCTGAAATAAATCCTCCTCTCCCTGAACTCTATGAAATGTTGTACGTGATAACTCATATGTGTGAAGGTTTTTCCATGAAAATGACCATAGACCAAGTTTATAATTTTTTGTTGGTAACATATCCTATAAGACAACATTGTGCGTAGATTTTATAGTTTTAAAAATTTTAAAAAAAATTAATGGTGCTCATTTGACCTCGATCGTGCCAGCTAGTTTTTTTCCAAATGTCAGTATACCAAGTTTAGTATTTTTCCTCGTAGTGTGTCTTATAAAACGACGAACGGCGAAGGCTTCATATTTTTTTTTGATTTTTTAAAAATCAGTTATGCTTAGTCAAAGCCTTGAAAACCTCGTTGACCAGTTCAAAACCCCTCTAAACCCCGCGGGGTTTCGCCTAACCCTAGGTCTGAACGTCAGCTGTGCGATCATACCCTGGCGCCAAGCGACAACCTTCAGATGTGGTATTCTAGATGGAATTCGGTGGGCAGGCTGCGTGCCGGCTCCGTGCCTTTGGATCACATGGACGGCTCCGCATCGTTGCATTGTGGGATCCGCGAGAGGCGACCCTGTTGGTTGTGCTCAGCTACTCGCTCACCACTGACTCTGCGAAAGAAAACCGACTAAAACTTGACAAGCCATTGGGGTTTGACTGCCACGTTACGGAGGTGCGAAGTCACCGCACGCTGTATAAGTGCTCGGCTGTGGTGGCACTACACGCAGGGAACGGTGCCCTGGCTCATGGGATGCTGACTTTCGCCATGCTCGCCGTTCGCTAACAGTAGCAGGGGTGCAGGCGGTTGTGGTTGACGTACACGGCAAAATGGCTTTGGATGCTCGCGTGAAAAGCTAGCTAACTCATCTGGCTAGACACACGTACTTGACGTTGTTCCCTTTGATTTGTACCGGCTAGAACACGCGAGTCATGACTTGTTTGTTCGTGTTCATGGTGCACGGAGTTGTGGTTGAGCCACCGTGGTGGCCATCGACGTGCTTGTTGGAGGAGTTAGAATGAAGGCCCCATGAGTCCGCATGGACTAGCGGTGAGAAGGCAACAAGCAGTAGCAAGAGCACACGCGAATGGCGCTTCCGGTGCTTGCGCGGGTGTTCTTGCACGCGTAGAGGTGTAGCACGTGTGACTTCTGATCATCGGGGACAAGGTGTTCCACCGTCATGTGGCCGCTGCATAGGTACACCTCCTCTCCTCCGTGCGGTACACGGCGGCGAACATCGGCCCGGCAATGACGGTGCTGGTCATGTTCCCCACCGGACATGGCGGTATGGCGCTCAAGTATACAATGATGTGGCAACCCAAATGTCAAATTTTAGTTAAAACCATGTCCACGTAGGATGAAAGCCACCGAGAGTGATACGAGGGACTAAATTTATCGGGACAGGCTAGAGGCCAGTCGACTGAAACTATAATTTGTGTCAGTCGACTGGCCACAAAATTGCTTCAGTGGATAACCGTACATCTTCAGCGGCAGTGAGACGCTAGGTTCGAAGAGCTGACCGTCCCGGAGCAGTGCAGTGTGGAGAGCTGGCCGACGATCATGTGCATGCACTCTGCCTTGCCGGCCGTAGCTCCGTTGATTCCTGCAGAATGTGCACTGCAGGAGCATTAGGTACACATCGGTTTTTTTAACCAGTAATCAAAAGAAGAAAAATGGACGGTCGTCTAAAGTTTGGATTTGTGTAGTATCACCTTTAAGAATAAATGGAAAAGGCTAAAGTCAAACAAGAAAAAATGAAGTTTCCTAAGAAAAGATTAAAAAAATGACAAAATTTGCACGTAATTTACACAGACATTGCACATTTTCATAATATGCAAAATAAGCATATACTAGTGAAAGTTTTGCAAAACAAAATTGAAGTTTTCTTAGAATGAATTAGTGGCATTGTTATTACTATTAAATAGAGAAAATTCATAAAATCAAAATAACAAAGCTTTATAAGGAAAATGAATTAGAGACATTGGTATTACCCTTTAAGAAGAAATAAAACAAGATTAATGGTAATAAATTGCACACAATTTGCATAGAATTTGTGCATTTTATAATATGAAAGAATAAACATATAATAGTTGAATTCTTGGAAAAACATCATCAAATAAGAAATAAATTAGTGGCTTTGGTATTACCCTTAAAAAATCTATACCTACTAATAAAGCAAGGTGATATTCTTAGTTTCATCCCGCAATTTAATTGGTTTCGAATGTCTTCCATATTTATCTGAGGTGGTACTAATATGTCCATCGGTGTAGATTCGATTAATTACGTTTTCCTGTCCGTCATGGGCTTTGACTCTCATGGGCCGACATTGTGAGCAGCGGCTTTGCCCGGCCGAGATTGTGGAACGCAGCCAAAATGAGACCTCTTATACGCCGCCCGTGTACGTCGGAACGTCGCGGCTTCACTGAAGCGGTGCGCACACGGGCCAGCCCAATTATCACGTGGTAAGCAAAAGTTCAAAGAATGGTATTACCCTTTAAGAAGAAATAAAACAAGATTAATGGTAATAAATTGCACACAATTTGCATAGAATTTGTGCATTTTATAATATGAAAGAATAAACATATAATAGTTGAATTCTTGGAAAAACATCATCAAATAAGAAATAAATTAGTGGCTTTGGTATTACCCTTAAAAAATCTATACCTACTAATAAAGCAAGGTGATATTCTTAGTTTCATCCCGCAATTTAATTGGTTTCGAATGTCTTCCATATTTATCTGAGGTGGTACTAATATGTCCATCGGTGTAGATTCGATTAATTACGTTTTCCTGTCCGTCATGGGCTTTGACTCTCATGGGCCGACATTGTGAGCAGCGGCTTTGCCCGGCCGAGATTGTGGAACGCAGCCAAAATGAGACCTCTTATACGCCGCCCGTGTGCGTCGGAACGTCGCGGCTTCACTGAAGCGGTGCGCACACGGGCCAGCCCAATTATCACGTGGTAAGCAAAAGTTCAAAGAAAAATATAAAAGAGATCATTAGGTATCGACCTCCCGACCTCACGGTTGTTTCAAGCGAGGGTAGCCAGCCAGACTAGCGACCACGAACAACATAATCACAACGCCACCCT
This sequence comes from Secale cereale, assembly GCA_902687465.1. Classification (NCBI taxonomy): domain Eukaryota; kingdom Viridiplantae; phylum Streptophyta; class Magnoliopsida; order Poales; family Poaceae; genus Secale; species Secale cereale. Next base: position 685,495,046 of record LR738714.1, read on the forward strand.
AAAAGTAGAAAGGACAGCGGCAAGTCCTCAAAAACATTCAACATCTTTACAATATACGTTGAACAAAATTCCAAATATGGTGAAACTTTTTGTAAAAATATACTGAACAAATTTAAAATATATAAATGAACATTGTATAGTATACATTGAACAATTTCTTAATATACGATGAACAAAATTGAAATACAGGATGAACATTTTCTAATATATGTTGAACTATTTTATCATAGATAATGAACATTTCTTACATGATGAACATTTTTATAATGCAAGGTGAACTATTTCATAATATACGATGCACATTTTCTTAATACGGTGAAGATTTTTGTAATACGTGGTGAAATTTTTATATAATACACAATAAAGAGAAGAAGAACAGAAACAGAAAATAAAAAAGAAAACGTAAAAGAAAGATAAATGAAAGGAAAAAAGGAAATAAAAAAACGGAACAAAAGAGTGAAAACCCTGGAAGCCAAAAACGAAAAAAATAAAACTGAAGAAACAAGGAAACAGCAGCAAAACCAAAATCCGTAGGTGGGCCGGCCCAAGTGATGTCTCTCTTCAGCGAAAGCTCGTCCTTTTGACGCCTGCGGGCGTCAAATAGGATCCCGCGCCAAAAGTAGCTTATTTTCATCGGGATCGAACTCATGACCTGCGTTTCATCTCAATGTGCATAGCCAATTAAAAGTCAGCAATTTATATGTGTGTATGAATTGCCGGAAAAATAAGCGGAGCTGCCTCGAGAATCTTAGAAATAAATGATTATCTGCAATTATAAAGACAAGAAAGGAAAGAATAACACCAAGAAAGAAAAAACGCAAACGAAGGAGTTAACTCCACGGGAGAAAGATCGGATGGAGGCTTAACCCAGCATAGAGGGAATGTTTTAATTAGTGCAGCTTGATTGCTTTCCTACTTACAAGGGGAGATGCAGATCTAAAAAAAAAAGCAAGATACACGCGGGCATAATTACAGTGGCTGATTGCTTTCCTATTTAAAAAGCGGGCATATATGCACATAATTTATTACTGGGAAATCCAATGCTAAATTAACTTATTTTATATTTGCACTTTCCATTATTAATAAGATTTTTAGATAAAATCAAGCGTATTAATTGTACAATTTTGAACAAAAGTTGTAAGTTCCACAATGTTCGTCCTTGGTTCCTCATTTTAGCTAATTTTCTTTTTTTCCCTTTTGGTGAAACTCTGGTAGACACGAAGACAATTACATTATGTTTACACTATCACAAGAACAATCATTAGAGAGGAAACTAACCTTTTTTGGCGGGGTGAGTAACAATATTTGTGACTTTTTAAGATATGGAATGCACTAGATTTTTTTTTCAAAATTGTTACCTTCCTCTATCGATATTCATATAGTATTTGTCACAGTTGGACAGAAGAAGGGACACTTTGTCAAAGTTGACAAGAAGAAGGTACGCGTGGAGCAATTTGGTGAAATGAACAAGATCTAACAATTCTCACTAAATTTGAATCCACACCAAAAGTTTGTCCCGTTGCAACGCACGGGCATTTGTGCTAGTTAAACTAAAACTAAATTAAAATCATTAATTTTTCTAAGCAACTGTATTAGTGACATTAGTATTATCCTTTTAGAAGAAACAAAATGAAAAAAATCTTTTGAAAACTTGGACACGTCTTTACATTCAAATTACTTTTTTTTTGGTAATATGTAAAGAATAAGAATATAATAAATTTACACTTATACTTTATAGTTTGTGTGTATACATATACACTCACCCAAGAGCCAACACCGCACAAATACCCATATAGAATAAAAAACAACCAAAAAATAAGAAAGGGAAAACAAATAAAAAATGAATACAAACATAAGAAAAAGAGGCAATAAGTAAAAGGCCTCAAGAATTGCACACAATTTACACAGAAATTATGCATTTTTATAATATGGAAGAATAAGCATATAGATAGTGAAATTTTCGCAAAAGAGGAAGTTTAGTAAGATGGAATGAATTAGTGACACCGGTTTACCACTTAAAAAGAAATAAAATGAAAGAAAAATTAAAATTAAATCAAAACAATAATGAAGTTTTTCTATAAAAGAATGTATTAGTGTGATTGGTATTACGCTTTATGAACAAAGAAAACAAAAAACATGCACACAACTTTACACTAAAATTGCACTTTTTGTAATATGCTACGAATACACACGTAATAGTGCAATTTTTAGAATCTAGTATAATTTACACATATATTCATTTAGTACATGTGTGCGTACTTACACATAATAATAATAATAAATAAATGACATTTTCTAAGAAAAAATAAATTAATTGTCTTGGTATTACCTATAATGATTTTTTTCCTCCACTAGTCCTGGCCTGTGACTGTTGTTTCATCGTAGAGTGGTTTAGTGTAGGGAACAAATGTGCCTGCAGGTCCAGCAAGTGATATTAAACACAACTCTCATTCCTAACCCCCTCATTCGAAGCATGACCACTTGAGAACCAAGAGGAAGAAACTTTTCGTCATAGTCCGTATTCCATCGTATTGGATTCTTTTGACAATAATTTTATTATTGACCCTATTGTTTATTCATTAAAATATGTGAACATAACAGGCAAAATAGAGTTTCTGCTGCTTATTGAATTTGTCCGAAATTGGTTCATTTTAATGGTTACACTTAATGATGTGTCTATGCAATAATTTGCTTAGCTGCATGGTCGAAAGCTTTGTGTATCGTGGAAGGTTGCATTCAAGACAATGATATTTGTGTTAAAAGGAAGTGTATGTCCTGCACTGTTAGAGGGAGATGGAAGGCCTTGAAGTGAAGAGGAGGCAAATATGTTTCTGTTCATTGTTTATTAGTCCTTGATTTTGAAAGCATTCTAGATCCGTTGATTTCTATACCCAAGCAGTGCCGAATGTCAAATATTTGTATTGCGTGTAGTTTTATTCACCATTGGCAATTATCAATTGCTGGTTTAGTATAGAGAAATGAATAATCTTGTGAGGATGGGAGAACAAAGCAGGGATTGGAGGACTCATGGATTCTTCGACGCAGGACATGGACAGTGGTCACAACAGACTGTGAAGTGAAAAATTGGCTAGGAGGACTGGATGATGGTAAATGCTGAAGCGAAACTACTCTATGGCCGACACACAGTGGGCAATTTTGAGACGACGCCTGATCCAGCGGCTGTGTGAAACTTGCTCCTACTCATACACGGTTGGATCCATATTATCGTCCAAACATCGTCTGCACATTGTCGTCCGTGTAGCAGCTCTCATGCTGAAGTAGTCCGAGGAGAAAAAAGCTGAAGTGAACCTCACAAACTTTTTTTTAGCAATCTAGCATGGCCCAATTATGGAAGTATTATACACTTTTGATTATGTGTTATATTTATCCACATGCATGCAGTTGAGATCAGTGATGCTTTTTGCACAAATTTCACCATTATTATATTTCGATTGGTGACCCCATAGAAACACAAAAGAATATAATGGACAACTATTAACCATTCCAGTCGAAATCTCAAGATTGGCTTGAAGAAACTATGTTGTTTGAGGTGGGTGTTTAGTGCTTTTCTTTTATTTTTCATCAGATATGAAGTTACAAACATTTTAAACATCATAGTTAATTCTTCAATGGCGATAGAGAATAAAGAGTAAACGTGCGGCAAAGCGTGCTTTTCTTACTAGTACTACATGAAGTGTGGCACAACATCCAGGAACTTAAAACACACACAAAAAGTTCCATTGCACGACGCAGGAGAGAACAAAATCCTGGCAAGTGTGGTTTAACAAACAAAGAAATGAATACTACATGAAGTGTGGTACGACAGCCAGGAACTTAAAAACACACACACACAAAGTACTACATGAAGTGTGGTATGACACACTAGTAAAAGATGCAGTTGCAGTCCCTAGCACAGGAAAAATTCTTATGGCAATAGTTACAAATCATATTATGCAACACCAGGAAGTGTATCCACAAAATAGGATGATGCACATTCTCATCTACCTGAACATATTAGACACATCGAAAAAGAATTGGTCCATAAACTTGTGAAGTAGAAAGTAGCAGGACTACCCGCAAAAAAACAGAGTAGCAGGGCAAAAAAAAAGTGAAAACATGAAAGCAAAAAAGTGAATATGAACGACGATCGATACACCAATAAACATGACCAGTAGAGCATGATGGGACCAGTTACTGAACCAGAAATAATTTAGGGAGGAATTAACAAATTAACTGACCAAACAGAGAATGGATTATTGCATCAAGATGCTAACAGTACATGCAGCAGATTAGGGAATCCTACAACAGTACAGAGAACATTTAATGTTCATTGAAGAAACAGAAACCAACTAACAAATAGAGTGTAGAATGTTAGGCAGTAAGTACAGACATAGTAGATGCATATGGATGGAAAAGTGGCAAAAATAGCACACATGCGCACATTACAAGGTCCAAATCTCAAGATTGGCTTGAAGAAACTATGTTGTTTGAGGTGGGTGTCTAGTGCTTTTCTTTTATTTTTCATCAGATATGAAGTTACAAACATTTTAAACATCATAGTTAATTCTTCAATGGCGATAGAGAATAAAGAGTAAATGCGCGGCAAAGTGTGCTTTTCCTACTAGTACTACATGAAGTGTGGCACAACATCCAGGAACTTAAAACACACACAAAAAGTTTCATTGCACGACGCATGAGAGAACAAAATCCTGGCAAGTGTGGTTTGACAAACAAAGAAATGAATACTACATGAAGTGTGGTACAACATCCAGGAACTTAAAAACACACACACAAAGTACTACATGAAGTGTGGTATGATACACTAGTAAAAGATGCAGTTGCAGTCCCTAGCACAGGAAAAATTCTTATGGCAATAGTTACAAATCATATTATGCAACACCAGGAAGTGTATCCACAAAATGGGATGATGCACATTCTCATCTACCTGAACATATTAGACACATCGAAAAAGAATTGGTCGATAAACTTGTGAAGTAAGAAGTAGCAGGACTACCCGCAAAAAAACAGAGTAGAAGGGCAAAAAAACAGAGTAGAAGGGCAAAAAAAAAGTGAAAACATGAAAGCAAAGAAATGAATATGAACCACGATCGATACACCAATAAACATGACCAGTAGAGCATCATGGGACCAGTTACTGAACCAGAAATAATTTAGAGAGGAATTAACACATTAACTGACCAAACAGAGAATAGATTATTGCATCAAGATGCTAACAGTACATGCAGCAGATTAGGGAATCCTACAACAGTACAGAGAACATTTGATGTTCATTGAAGAAACAGAAACCAACTAACAAATAGTGTAGAATGTTAGGCAGTAAGTACAGACATAGTAAATGCACAGGGATGGAAAAGTGGCAAAGATAGCACACATGCATCACTAAATAGCACATTACAAGGTCCAAACTAGTGTACCTTTAACATGCCAATAAAAGGGTAAGAGAAGATATCAGCAAACATATATCTTGCGTTTCTGTTTTATTCTGGGATCATGTTCTTCCCTATATACTTTTGTAAAACTAACCTGCAGCAAGACAGGCTTAATGATGTCTCAAAAAGCCGCATCGTCGTGACACAAATTTGAAAGAGCTTCAGATGTCGAGCCTAGCAGAGTACAAGAACCATAGAGGCGATGCTAAGGGCTAACCATAGGCTTCAGGATGTATAGTTTATAAGTAAGTTTCGCGTGTTAGCCCTATTGCAGTCTTTCGATTTCGTCCAAAAGAAAACATTGCACACTACAGGCTCCGAGGAATGGTCTATAAAAACTTTAAATTTGGAAATATTTTTTCATCCAAAATCTTCATCTTTGATGGATGAATCTAACAAAGACTAAAAAGGTGAAAAAGGCAAGCCCAGGGAACAAATAAGACAATGCACACCAAAAATTGTCCAGAAAGCAAACTAGTTTCCATAACAGACTGGTAAGTGAAGATAATTTAATGATGTTCAGGTAACTGAAGATAACTGATGATAATTGAAAAAGATAGCAGGCTAGGAGAGCTACAGG
>LR738714.1:685505377-685637050 GCA_902687465.1 Secale cereale
GGGGGGGGGCGAAGAACACATTGAAGCACACAGGAGACATAACACAAAAATATTTCAAGTCTTGAATATTGTAGCGATATCAAACATGTAACAGTATAAGCTATACAATAAAAAGATACATTTCTACTAGTTTGAATGCAGATCTACGCCCCCCAGCCGGTCGATCGAACAAATCAATAATCTCATTAACATTGAACTTTGCAGCTATTTCCTTCCCAATGTATACAACCATGTAAGGTCGAAGAAAATCGTCACCCATTTTACTCCGGAGACGCGTCTTGATAATCTTCATTGCTGAAAAAGCTCTCTCCGCAGTTGCAGTTGACACCGGGAGAGTGATGACCAAGCACAATATCTATAAACCATTGGATACACAGAGGCTTTACCTGTTTTATGCAATGCAACGGTCAAATCAACCAGTGATGACGAAGATATCAGCTCTGGATGGTTGCAAACATCTAACTGATAGTGTGGGAGTTGTGACTCCAGGCGAGCCTGCTCTTGATTATAAAAATCCGCTGGATAGAATTTTTCCACAAGCCTGCAAATCAAGGTTGTCAGAATCGTGATTTTGAATCGGATCGGACCTCCGATGGTAGGATCGCAAATCATAGAATCTTCACTATCAGGATCGTAGAAACGTAGATTCTATGAACTAAAATCGTAGAATCACAGGGGTTAGTTTGGATCATAAAGTCGTAGAATCGTATAACAGAATCGCGATTCTGACAACCCTGCTGCAAATCTTTGATATGTCAAATGAGTCATGCCTTGGATCCAAGGATGCACAGAGTGTCATTAGCTCTGTAGTCTGAACGCTAAAACGGTCATTTAGCTCAACCAATTGTTGATCTATCGCCACATTGAACACATCTGCTTTGTAGTGGTGAAGCACCGTGATGTTATTATGTTTATTCCGAGACTTAGTCACATCAACATACCTGTAAATTACAAATACAGTATATGTGTTAGAGTAAAGCATATGTGATTATTATTATTCTATTATACAGTAGAGGAAAGGGACATACTTGCGACTCATATCGGGGATCTCAACTTTATGCTTCACACAAAAGGTCTTAACCTCCTCTATGAGAGGTTCCCATCCTTCTTCTCTTAGATCAGCGAGGAGCACCTTAGTGTTAGAGAGTGTATCTAATGCATTCAAAATGTCCATAGATTTCTTCTGGAGTGTTTGGCACAAGACATCTGTGATTTTCATAATCCTCTCCATGAGGTGCAAAATGAACACAAAATCAAAAGAAACAATTATCTTTAGGGCGCCTCCAGCATCTCCACGGGAATATTGTGTCACCGAACGATCATTCGCTATACTTCGTAGGACTATAATTGTGGCACCAAACATCTTCCTCAAGCTCCGAATTGACTTGAAGTGTGAACTCCATCTAGTGTCTGCTGGTCTCTGTAAAGAACCTATCTGGTTTGCCCCTTTTCCCGTATCAAGATCCCCCAGTTCAATTTCACGTGCAATCTGGGCAGCTTGATTTGCTAGTAACTCATCATTACATTTAGGTGAAGCACTAACAACATTTATGACAAAATTGGTATGCACTTCATGTACCTCTCGTGATGCTGCAACAAGGGCCAATTGAAGCTGATGCGCCATACAATGAATGTAATATGCATAAGGGCACGCCTTCAGAATTAAAGCCTTCAATCCGTTCCACTCCCCTCGCATATTACTGGCCCCGTCGTAGGCCTGACCTCTGATATCTTCCACATTTAAATTGTTATCTGCTAGAACGGTGCAAATTGTCTCCTTGAGAGTCAATGCAAGAGTGTCATTCACATGAATGACATCAACAAAACGCTCCTGTATGAACCCTTCAGTGTCGGGAAACCGAAGGACCAATGCCATTTGCTCTTTCTTAGATTCATCGCGAGCTTCATCAACCATTATACAGAATTTGCTATCACCAATTTCTTCTCTAATTGTTCTTTGCACCTTTCGAGAAAGTATACCAAGAATTTCCTCTTGAACCTGATGAGATGTGTACTTTGCATTTCTAGGAGCATTTTCCAAGACAACATCTTTCACCTCCTTGTTATAAGAAGCCAAAAGTTTTACCAGTTCTAGGAAATTACCTCAGTTAATGGATCCCGGAGATTCATCATGCCCTCTAAAAGCACAAGCCTGGAATGTTAACCACCTGCATCATATCATATAATTGTTTTGTTAGGATACTACAACATATAATATTTTAATTATTGTAACAGAAGATGGAAGAAAAATATTACTTACCGGATGGAATCAATTGTAACTTTGAGCCTCAGCCTTGCATCTAAAATCGTTTTTGCGGATGATTTCCCAAACACCTTATCAATATGAGTCATGATGTTTTTAAAATTATCATAACAACGAACTGAGAAGTTATGGGCTGAACCAGCATCTTTACCCATATGAGTTAAAAAAGCACACTCTTTCCCATTATTCACCTCCTTCCACCTATCAAAGCCCAACACAGTAAATGTTTCTGAGCCGCACTTCCCAATCGGCTTTCTTGAGAAGAGGAAACAATGGAAGCAATATGCACGCTTTGTGTAAGGTGAATACTCGAGCCATTCAAAACCCTTGAACCAGTTGTACTGGAAACGCCGGCGATGTTTCGGTGGATCATCATTATATGGATACTCTCTCATGTATGGCATGTATCGGCCTTCAGAAATATAGAATTGGCGTGCTTCATTTTGCTTATCAAGAGGGAGTTCCCAAATCTGTTTGCGCTTTCCAAGGTCTCGCTCGAATGGTGTGCTTCCGATTCTTTGTTGTTCTAGAACTTCTACTTCTATAGATGACTCAATATTTTGCTCGAGGGGTGGCATATCAACTGAACTGAGATTCAGGACATTATGGTCAGTGGGTTGCTATGTGACATCAACCTCCACTGTTGCATTTGCATTTTCAGCTGTAGAGTTTGAAGTAATTGGCTTGAAATATTTACTTATCGATGGTGTTTTCCTCTTCCTCATGACCTATGCAGTTCTTATATTAGTACAAAGCAGATAAGTAATCTGGAATTGATCTGACAAGTGCCAAAATATATTAAGTCACTAACCACTAAGTAGTAAGTACTAACAATTGATAATTGATTTGTTGAATCAAACTGACGAGTGACAATAATACCTCCTTCGCTGATCACGGGACAAGATCAATTAAGAATTCGGTATGGGCTTGTGACGATCCCGTGCGGCTTCCTGTACTCGATTGATGCGCGGTCGGCGGCAGCTTCGCGAATCACTGAATTAGCAATCGACGACGGGCGAAACACGACGGCGCGACGCCCGGCGGCCGGCGTCAATGAAGTCCTAGCGTCGGCTAGCGGCACGTCGCGGACGAAAGAGTCCAGGTCTCTAGGAAGCTAGTCGCGTGCGTGTCGTTCATCATTGTCTGTTGATCGATTGAGATGGTGAATGGCAGGATGGGTACCAGCGTATACATGGGTCGTGGTATGCAGCCTTGGCCCATGGCCCTTCTTGCGTTTTGGGCTTGACATGAGTTTAGCCCATGCATGACTTTGCTAATGGCCTGATGGCCGGATACTTAAGCCTGAACTATTAATACTAGTCCCCGCTGCAGTTTGTTGGGGGGGCCCGCTCGCCCCCCAGTGCCTTCGCCTCTGTATCATCATGCAACCCCAATTTCTTGTAGACCGAATAGGGCATAAGATTTGCCACAACACCACCATCGATGAGCATCCTAGCAACTGGCGATCTGTTAATATAACCTTTGAGGTACAATGGCTTCAAGTGTTTCACCGGTTTCTTTTGGATTGCCTTGTTTATAAAATATAGGGGCACTGTTGATCCTAGTGTGTGTGTGTGTGTGTGTGTGTGTGTGTGTGTGTGTGTTGTGCAGTCCAAAGCTTATCTATAGAATGCACACATCTAGGGGGAGCCTGTCTATATTTTATAGATTTTGGGTTTTCTTTTGCTCATTTTTTTATCCCTATGTGCAAATCCCATATTGTCATCAATCCACCAAAAAGGGGGAGATTGTAAGGGCATATTTCTCCCTATGTGGTTTTGGTGATTGATGATGGCACATTTATGGACTATTCCTGTGCGTTGAGCATTTCAGATATCTCATGTCTATGCACAAGATGATTCGATGGCCCTCGGAGCCTATTGAAGACGGCGGTTCTCTATGTTTCTTTCTGATGGATTTGAGTCGTAGGAAAGTCGTACTATTAAGAGGAGGTCCGCTCCGGAAAGGTTAGGGTGGAATCAACACGTACACATCTGTTCCTTTGCACCACCTTTCCTTCGCTTTGATGGAGCACCATCCGTTTATCCTTATCTCTGCAATATGGAGACTGCCAAGTGTTATAGCCTCTCTGGCGTGCGGTAGTATTGCTCAAGGGAGAAGTAGTACCGCAGGGGCTTGCGGTAGTACCGCTCAGGCAAGCGGTAGTACCGCTTCTTGCGAGCGGTAGTACCGCTGTCTCCAGCCCAAAACGCTGGCACATGCGGAAGTAGGCGCAGATGTAATTTTTTACTTCCGCCAATACGCGGTAGTACCGCTCCCGGTGAGCAGCAGTACCGTGTCGGATTATTGCACAGCTCCAACCTCAGCGAAAGTTGCTACGGAAGCAATTTATTTCTTCCGTGCACTTCCCAACGCCAGTTGAGCCATGCCTTACGGTAGTACCATAGGGGCGCGCGGTAATACCGCTCCGACAGTTCTACCGCTCGTTGCCCAGTGCAACAGGACCTCATCTGGCCTCTATCGCGTGAGCGGTAGTACCACACCGCGCTGCGGTAGTACCACGTCTCGCGAGCCGAGTGAGAGGGTAACGGTTGGATCTTTTCCCCCACTATATAAAGGGGGTCTTCTTCCCCAAGAAGACCACCTCTTCCCTCCCCAAGCTCCATTGTTGCTCAAAGCTCCATTTTTGCCCGATCTCTCTCCCTAGCCAATCAAACTTGTTGATTTTCTAGGGATTGGTTGACAAGGCACCGATCTACACTTCCACCATCTAATCCCTTGCGGATCTTGTTACTCTTGGGTGTTTGAGCACCCTAGACGATTGAGGTCACCTCAGAGCCATATTCCATTGTGGTGAAGCTTCATGGTGTCGCTGGGAGCCTCCAATTAAGTTGTGGAGATAGCCCCAACATTGTTTGTAAAGGTTCGTTTGCCGCCTTCAAGGGCACCAATAGTGGAATCACGACATCTCGCATTGTGTGAGGGCGTGAGGAGAATACGGTGGCCCTAGTGGCTTCTTGGGAGCATTGTGCCTCCACACGACTCTAACGGAGACATACTTCCTCTCAAAGGGAAGGAATTTCGGTAACACATCCTCGTCTCCACCGGTTCCACTCTTGGTTATATCTTACCTTTACTTGTGCAAGCTTATATTGTGTTGTATCCCTTGCTTGCTTGTGTGCTTGTTGTTGTTGCATCATATAGGTTGCTCACCTAGTTGCATATCTAGACAACCTATTTTGATGCTAAGTTTAATTTGGTAAAGAAAAGCTAAAAAATGTTAGTTGCCTATTCACCCCCCCTATAGTCAACCATACCGATCCTTTCAATTAGTATCAGAGCATCGTCTCTTTATTAAGGACTTTACCGTCCAAAGAGTATGTGTGACACCATAGTCGAGGAGGAGGAGCATTCCGACGTGAATCCGTCCTCGTCTATGACCGATGGGGGATCCTTGGTCTCTCATGAGGAGTTCAATGCGGCTTTGGATACATTGAAAACCTCCATGACGACCAAGGTCAAAGGCATGTTTAAGAATTTTCTTGAAGGCCTTAAATTATCCACCGCACCGTTGGAAGCGGTTGATCCCGCTAACAAGGTGGCGGATGCTACCTTGAATAAGGAGGAAGTTACTAGTGGCTAAGCTCATTTGCCTAGTTGTAAGAATGGGAGTGGAACCTTTGCACATGTTGAACCTCCCCTTACCTATGGAGGACCGGTTCCCTTGACTCATATGAATCATGTTGGTGCTGTTGGGGATCGTAGCAGAAAATCAAAAAATTTCCTACGCATCACCAAGATCTATCTATGGAGTAATCTAGCAACGAGGGGAGGGGGAGTGCATCTACATACCCTTGTAGAGCGCGGTGCGGAAGTGTTGCAAGAATGCGGATGAAGGAGTCATACTCGTAGCGATTCAGATCGCGGTTGATTCCGATCTAAGCGCCGAACAACGGCGCCTCCGCGTTCAACACACGTGCAGCCCGATGACGTCTCCCACGCCTTGATCCAGCAAGGAGAGAGGGAGAGGTTGGGGAAGACTCCATCCAACAGCAGCACGACGGTGTGGTGGTGGTGGAGGAGCGCGGGACTCCAGCAGGGCTTCGCCAAGCACTGCGAGAGACGAGGAGGGAGAGAGGTAGGGCTGCACCAAGCGAGAGAGGTCAAACCGTGTTATGGGCAGCCCCAAACCTCACATATATATAGGGGGGAGGGAGGGGCGGTGCTCCCTTTAGGGTTTCCCACCCCTAGGGGTGCGGCCACCTCAGATCCCATCTGAGGGTGGCGGCTAGAGGGGGAGAGGGAGAGGGGGGCGCACCAGATTGGGCCCTAGGGTTTGCCCCCCTCCCCTCTTGGAGGCGCCTTGGGCCCTGGTGGGGGGCGCACCAGCCCACCTGGGGCTGGTCCCCTCCCACACTTGGCCCACACAGCCCTCTGGGGCCGGTGGCCCTACCCGGTGGACCCCCGGGACCCTCCCGGTGGTCCCGGTACGCTACCGATAGCGCCCGAAACTTTTCCGGTGACCAAAACGGGACTTCCCATATATGAATCTTTACCTCCGGACCATTCCAGAACTCCTCGTGACCTCGGGGATCTCATCCGGGACTCCGAACAACATTCGGTAACCGCGTACATACTTTCCCTATAACCCTAGCGTCATCGAACCTTAAGTGTGTAGACCCTACGGGCTCGGGAACCATGCAGACATGACCGAGACAACTCTCCGGCCAATAACCAACAGCGGGATCTGGATACCCATGTTGGCTCCCACATGTTCCATGATGATCTCATTGGATGAACCACGATGTCAAGGATTCAATCAATCCCGTATACAATTCCCTTTGTCTATCGGTATAGCACTTGCCCGAGATTCGATCGTCGGTATCCCGATACCTTGTTCAATCTCGTTATCGGCAAGTCTCTTTACTCGTTCCGTAACACATCATCCCATGATCAACTCCTTGATCACATTGTGCACATTATGATGATGTCCTACCGAGTGGGCCCAGAGATACCTCTCCGTCATACGGAGTGACAAATCCCAGTCTCGATTCGTGCCAACCCAACAGACACTTTCGGAGATACCTGTAGTGCACCTTTATAGCCACCCAGTTACGTTGCGACGTTTGGTACACCCAAGGCATTCCTACGGTATCCGGGAGTTGCACAATCTCATGGTCTAAGGAAAAGATACTTGACATTTATAAAAGCTTTAGCATACGAACTACACGATCTGTGCTAGGCTTATGATTGGGTCTGGTCCATCACATCATTCTCCTAATGATGTGATCCCATTATCAACGGCATCCAATGTCCATGGTCAGGAAACCGTGACCATCTATTGATTAACGAGCTAGTCAACTAGAGGCTTACTAGGGACATGGTGTTTGTCTATGTATCCACACATGTATCTGAGTTTCCTATCAATACAATTCTAGCATGGATAATAAACAATTATCATGAACAAGGAAATATAATAATAACCAATTTATTATTGCCTCTAGGGCATATTTCCAACAGTCTCCCACTTGCACTAGAGTCAATAATCTAGTTCACATCGCCATGTGATTAACACTCACAGGTCACATCGCCATGTGACCAACATCCAAAGAGTTTACGAGAGTCAGTAATCTAGTTCACATCAATATGTGATTAACACTCAATGAGTTCTGGGTTTTATCATGTTATGCTTGTGAGAGAGGTTGTAGTCAACGGGTCTGTAACATTCAGATCCCTATGTATTTCGCAAAACTTTATGCCATATCGTAGATGCTGCTACCACGTTCCACTTGGAGCTATTCCAAACTGTTGCTCCATTACACGTATCCGGTATCTCTACTCAGAGTTATCCGGATAGGTGTTAAGCTTGCATCGACGTAACACTTTACGTCGAACTCTTTATCACCTCCATAACCGAGAAACATTTCCTTATTCCTCTAAGGATAATTTTGACCGCTATCTGGTGATCTACTCCTGGATCACCTTTTGTACCCTCTTGCGAGACATGTGGCAAGGCACACATCAGGCGCGGTACTCAACATGGCATACCGTATAGAGCCTATGACAAAAGCATAGGGGACGACCTTCGTCCTTGCTCTTCCTTCTGCCGCGGTCAAGCTTTGAGTCTTACTCAACTTCACACCTTACAACTCAGGTAAGAACTCCTTCTTTGACTGATCTCCATTGAACTCCGTCAAAATCATGTCAAAGGTCTGTGTTCTTTTTGAAAGTATCATCAGGCGTCTTGATCTATCCCTATAGATCTTGATGCCCAATTATATAAGCAGCTTTATCCAGGTCTTCCTTTGAAAAAACTCCTTTCAAACAACCCTTTATGCTTTCCAGAAATTCTACATCATTTCAGATCAACAATATGGCATTCACATATACTATCAGAAATGTTGTAGTGCTCCCACTCACTTTATTATAAATACAAGTTTCTAACAAACTTAGTATAAACCCAAAAACTTTGATCACTCCATCAAAGCGTATATTCCGACTCCGAGATGCTTGCTCTAGTCCATGGAAGGATCGCTGGAGCTAGCATACCTTTTAGCATCCTTAGGATCGACAAAACCTTTCTGATTGTATCACATACAACCTTTCCTTACGAAAACTGGTAAGGAAACTTGTTTTGACATCCATCAACCAGATTTCATAAATGCAGCTAATGCTAACATGATTCCGACGGACTTAAGCATCGCTACGGGTGAGAAAATCTCATCGTAGTCAACTCCTTGAACTTGTGAAAAACTCTTTGCCACAAGTCGAGCTTCATAGACGGTGACATTACCGTCCACGTCCGTCTTCTTCTTAAAGATCCATTTATCTCAATGGCTTGCCGATCATTGGGCAAGTCCACCAAAGTCCATACTTTGTTTTGATACATGGATCCTATCTCGGATTTCTCGGCTTCCAACCAATTTGTCGGAATATGGGCCCACCATCGCTTCTCCATAGCTCGTAGGTTCATTGTTGATCAACAACATGACATCTAAGACAGGATCACCGTACCACTCAGGAGTAGTACATATCCTTGTCGACCTACGAGGTTCGATAGCAACTTGATCCGAAACTTCATGATCACTATCATTAGTTTCCTCTTCAACAGTCGTAGGTTCCACAGAAACATCTTTCTGTGTTGCACTACTCTCCGGTTGAAGTGAGGGTTCGACAACCTCATCAAGTTCTATCTTCCTCCCACTCAATTCTTTTGAGAGAAACTCCTTCTCGAGAAAGGACCCGTTCTTAGCGACAAACATTTTTGCCCTTGGATCTGAGATAGAAGGTATACCAAATGTTACCTTTGGGTATTCTATGAAGATGTATTTGTCCGCTTTGGGTCCGAGCTTTTTCCGGCTGAAGCCATAAGCATCGCAGCCCCAAACATTAAGAAACGACAACTTTGGTTTCTTGCCAAACCATAGTTCATACGGCGTCGTCTCAATGGACTTAGATGGTGCCCTATCTAAAGTGAATGCAGCTGTCTCTAATGCATAACCTCAAAATAATAGCGGTAGATCGATAAGAGACATCATAGATCGCACCATATCTCATAAGGTTTGATTACGACATCCGGACAGACCATTACGCTGTGGTGTTCCAGGTGGCTTCAACTGCGAAACAATTCCACAATGTCTTAAGTGATTGCCAAACTCATAATTCAGAAAATCTCCCCTTGATCAGGTCGTAGGAACATGATCTTCTTGTTATGATGATTCTTAATCTTCACTCTGAAATTGCTTGAATTTTTCAAACGTTTCAGACTTTTGCTTCATGAAGTAAATATACCCATATCTACTCAAATCGTCAGTGAAGATGAGAAAATAACGATATCCACCACACGCCTTAATTCTCATTGGATCACACACATCAACATGTATGATTTCCAACAAGTCACTTGCCCGTTTCATTGTACCTGAACACGGGATCTTAGTCATCCTGCCCATGAGGCATGGCTCGCATGTGTCAAGCGATTCAAAATCAAGTGACTCCAAACATCCATCAACATGGAGTTTCTTCATGCATTTTATGCCAAAATGACCTAAGCGGCAGTGCCACAAGAAAGTGGTACTATCATTATTAACTCTACATCTTTTGGCATTAATATTATCATCATGTGTATTACTGAGATTCAACAAACCATTGGGTGCATGACCATAAAGGTATTATTCATGTAAATAGAATAACCATTATTCTCTAACTTAAATGAATAACCGTATTGCAATGAACATGATCTAATCATATTCATGCTCAACGTAGACACCTGATAACATTTATCTAGGTTCAACACTAATCCCGAAGGTAGAGGGAGCGTGCGATGGTGATCTTATCAACCTTGGAAACACTTCCAACACACATCGTCACCTCGCCCTTAGCTAGTCTCCGTTCAGTCCGTAGCTTTTGCTTCAAGTCACTAATAATAGCAACTGAACTGGTATCCAATACCCAGGTACTACTAGGAGTACTAGTAAGGTACACATCAATAACACTTATATCAAATATACTTTGTTGAAGTTGCCAGCTTTCTTATCTACCATGTATTTGGGGTAGTTCCGCTACCATGTGACCGTTCCCCTTACAATAGAAGCACTTAGTCTCGAGGTTTGGGTTCAACCTTGGGTTCCTTCATTAGAGCGACAACTGGTTTGCCATTCATGAAGTTTCCCTTCTAGCCCTTGCCCCTTTTGAAACCAGTGGTCTTTTTAAACCATCAACACTTGATGCTCCTTCTTGATTTCTACTTTTGTAGTCTTAAGTACCGCTAATAGCTCCGGGATCATCTCCATCCTTTGCATGTCATAGTTCATCACAAAGTTCTAGTAGCTTGGTGATATTGTCTAGAGAATTCCGTCAACCACTATCTCATCTGGAAGATTAACTCCCACTTGGTTCACATGATTTTAGCACCCAGACTCTCCGAGCACATGCTCACTAGTTGAGCTATTCTCCTCCATCTTGTTGGCAAAAGAACTTGTCAGAGGTCTCATACCTGTCAACCCGGGCATGAGCCTGAAATCCCAATTTCAGCTCTTGGAACATCTCATATGTTCTATGGCATTCGAAACGTCATTGGAATCCCGATTCTAAGCCGTAAAGTATGGTGCACTAAACTATCAAGTAGTCATCAGGACGTGTCTGTCAGGTGTTCACAACATCCATAGACAACGTTGTAGGGGTTTGCACATCGAGTGGTGCATCAAAGACGTAAGCTTTCTGTGTAGCAGTGAGGACACTCCTCGGACTACGAACCCAGTCTGTATCATTGCTCACATTATCTTTCAACTTAGTCTTTCTCTAGGATCATATTAAATAGGGAGCTACAACGCAGTTATCGGTCTACAACATAATTTGCGAAGACAACTTAGACTATTGTTCATGACAATTAACTTCATCTAATGAACTCCCACTCAGATAGACATCTCTCTAGTCATCTAAGTGATACATGATCCGAATCGACTAGGTCGTGTCCGATCATCACGTGAGACGGACTAGTCATCAACGGTGAACATCTTCATGTTGATCGTATCTTCTATACGACTCATGTTCGACCTTTCGGTCTTTCGTGTTCCGAGGCCATGTCTGTACATGCTAGGCTCGTCAAGTAAACCCTAAGTGTATTGCGTGTGTAAATCTGGCTTACACCCGTTGTATGCGAACGTTAGAGCCTATCACACCCATCATCACATGGTGCTTCGGAACAACGAACCTTAGCAACGGTGCACGGTTAGGGGGAACACACTTCTTGAAATTTTAGTGAGAGATCATCTTATTTACTACCGTCGTTCTAAGAAAATAAGATGTAAAACATGATAAACATCACATGTAATTAAATAGTGACATGATATGGCCAATATCATTTTGCTCCTTTTGATCTTCATCTTCGGGGCTCCATGATCATCATCGTCACCGGCATGACACCATGATCTCCATCATCATGATCTCCATCATCGTGTCTTCATGAAGTTGTCTCGCCAAACATTACTTCTACTACTATGGCTAAGGGTTAGCAATAAAGTAAAGTAATTACATGGCGTTTTCAGTGACACGCAGGTCATACAATAAAATAAGACAACTCCTATGGCTCCTGCCGGTTGTCATTCTCATCGACATGCAGGTCGTAATTCCTATTACAAGAACATGATCAATCTCATACATCACATATATCATTCATCACATCCTTTTGGCCATATCACATCACACGGCACATGCTGCAAGAACAAGTTAGACGTCCTCTAATTGTTGTTGCAAGTTTTTACGTGGCTGCTATATGTTTCCAGCAAGAACGTTTCTTACCTACGCCAAAACCACAACGTGATATGACAATTTCTATTTACCCTTCATAAGGACCCTTTTCATCGAATCCGATCCGACTAAAGTGGGAGAGACAGACACCCGCTAGCCACCTTATGCAACTAGTGCATGTCAGTCGGTGGAACCAGTCTCACGAAAGAGTACGTGTAAGGTCGGTCCGGGCCGCTTCATCCCACGATGCTGCCAAATCAAGATAAGACTAGTAACGGCAAGTAAATTGACAAATCCACACCCACAACTACTTTGTGTTCTACTCGTGCAAGAAACTACGCATAAATCTGGCTCTGATACCACTGTTGGGGATCGTAGCAGAAAATCAAAATTTTTCCTACGCATCACCAAGATCTATCTATTGAGTAATCTAGCAACGAGGGGAGGGGAGTGCATCTACATACCCTTGTAGACCGTGATGCGGACGCGTTGCAAGAACGCGGATGAAGGAGTCGCACTCGTAGCGATTCAGATCGCGGTTGATTCCGATCTAAGCGCCGAACAACGGCGCCTCCGCGTTCAACACACGTGCAGCCCGATGACGTCTCCCACGCCTTGATCCAGCAAGGAGAGAGGGAGAGGTTGGGGAAGACTCCATCCAACAGCAGCACGACGGTGTGGTGGTGGTGGAGGAGCGCGGGACTCCAGCAGGGCTTCGCCAAGCACTGCGAAAGACGAGGAGGGAGAGAGGTAGGGCTGCACCAAGCGAGAGAGGTCAAACCGTGTTATTGGCAGCCCCAAACCTCATATATATATAGGGGGGAGGGAGGGGCTGCGCCCCCTTTAGGATTTCCTACCCCTAGGGGTGCGGCCACCTCAGATCCCATCTGAGGGTGGCGGCCTGAGGGGGAGAGGGAGAGGGGGGCGCACCAGATTGGGCCCTAGGGCCCAACTGCCCTAGGGTTTGCCCCCCTCCCCTCTTGGAGGCGCCTTGGGCCCTGGTGGGGGGCGCACCAGCCCACCTGGGGCTGGTCCCCTCCCACACTTGGCCCACATAGCCCTCTGGGGCCGGTGGCCCTACCCGGTGGACCCCCGGGACCCTCCCGGTGGTCCCGGTACGCTACCGATAGCGCCCGAAACTTTTCCGGTGACCAAAACGGGACTTCCCATATATGAATCTTTACCTCCGGACCATTCCAGAACTCCTCGTGACCTCGGGGATCTCATCCGGGACTCCGAACAACATTCGGTAACCGCGTACATACTTTCCCTATAACCCTAGCGTCATCGAACCTTAAGTGTGTAGACCCTACGGGCTCGGGAACCATGCAGACATGACCGAGACAACTCTCCGGCCAATAACCAACAGCGGGATCTAGATACCCATGTTGGCTCCCACATGTTCCATGATGATCTCATCGGATGAACCACGATGTCAAGGATTCAATCAATCCCGTATACAATTCCCTTTGTCTATCGGTATAGCACTTGCCCGAGATTCGATCGTCGGTATCCCGATACCTTGTTCAATCTCGTTATCGGCAAGTCTCTTTACTCGTTCGGTAACACATCATCCCATGATCAACTCCTTGATCACATTGTGCACATTATGATGATGTCCTACCGAGTGGGCCCAGAGATACCTCTCCGTCATACGGAGTGACAAATCCCAGTCTCGATTCGTGCCAACCCAACAGACACTTTCGGAGATACCTGTAGTGCACCTTTATAGCCACCCAGTTACGTTGCGAAGTTTGGTACACCCAAAGCATTCCTACGGTATCCGGGAGTTGCACAATCTCATGGTCTAAGGAAAAGATACTTGACATTTAGAAAAGCTTTAGCATACGAACTACACGATCTGTGCTAGGCTTAGGATTGGGTCTGGTCCATCACATCATTCTCCTAATGATGTGATCCCGTTATCAACGACATCCAATGTCCATGGTCAGGAAACCGCGACCATCTGTTGATCAACGAGCTAGTCAACTAGAGGCTTACTAGGGACATGGTGTTTGTCTATGTATCCACACATGTATCTGAGTTTCCTATCAATACAATTCTAGCATGGATAATAAACAATTATCATGAACAAGGAAATATAATAATAACCAATTTATTATTGCCTCTAGGGCATATTTCCAATAGGTGCTTGATACGTCTCCAACGTATCTATAATTTTTATTGTTCCATGCTGTTATATTATCATTATTGGATGTTTTACAATCATTTTATAGTCATTTTATATTATTTTTTGGTACTAACATATTGACATAATGCCAAGTGCCAGTTGTTGTTTTCTGCATGTTTTTTACATTGCAGGAAATCAATACCAAATGGAGTCCAAACGCAGCGAAACTTTTTATGGATTTTTGTGGACTAGAAGACATCCAGTGGGCCGGAGAAGCACCTGGGGGGGTGCTCCGAGGGGAGCACAACCCACTGATAACCCACAAGTGTAGGGGATCAGTTGTAGCCTCTTTCGATAAGTAAGAGTGTCGAACCCAACGAGGAGCTAAAGGTAGAACAAATATTCCCTCAAGTTCTATCGACCACCGATACAACTCTATGCACGCTTGACGTTCACTTTACCTAGAACAAGTATGAAACTAGAAGTACTTTGTAGGTGTAGTGGGATAGGTTTGCAAGAATATAAAGAGCACGTAAATAACTAGGGGCTGTTTAGGTAAAGAAGCAATAATGTTAGTATAGCGAATGTGGAAAAGTGGTGGTAGGAGTTGCGAAATTGTCCCTAAGCAATTGACTACGTTACTAGACCGATAGCGAGTTTTATGTGGGAGAGGCCACTGCTAGCAAGAATCCGCAACTACTAACGTTCATTAAGGTAAAACCCAACCATAGTATTAAGATATATTGGTCCCCCTTCAATCTCGTATGCATCAATTTCTATGTTAGGTTGAAGCTTCTGTTACTCTTGCCCTCCAATACATAGTCCTATCAACATACAACTAACCCAATGGTGTGATCCACGCACGCGCTCATATGATGGGCACCAAAGGACAACAACATAACCACAAGCAAATTAAATCAATCATAGCAATTCACCAATTACCGATAGGACAATGAAAATCTACTCAGACATCATAGGATGGCAACACATCATTGCATAATAATATGAAGCATAAAGCACCATGTTCAAGTAGAGGGTACATCGGGTTGCGGGAGAGTGGACCGCTGGAGATAGATGGGGGAAGGTGATGAAGATGTTGGTGTAGATGACGGAGGTGTTGGTGTAGATCTCCGTCGCACGATGATGGCCCCGGTGGCACTCCGGCGCCACCGGAAGCGAGGGAGAGAGAGCCCCCTCCTTCTCCTTCTTCCTTGGCCTTATCCCCAGGTGGGAGAAGGGTTCTCCCTCTAGTCCATGGACTCCATGGCGGCGGAGAGGCGAGAGCCCCTCCGAGATTGGATCTGTCTCTCTGTCTCTCTCTGTTTCTGCGTTCCCAGATTCTGGCCTTTCACCATTTCTTATATTCCCGGAGATCCGTAACTCCGATTGGGCTGAATTTTTGACACGATTTGTATCCGGATATTAGCTTTCTTGCGGCGAAAGAAGGGCACCAACCGCCTTACGGGGTGGCCACGAGGGTCAGGGGAGCGCGCCCCTGCCTCGTGGCCCCCTCGGGTGTCGTCTCGCGTTGATTATTCTTTCCAAAATTCATAAATATTCCAAAAAAATCTCCATCCGTTTTTACCCCGTTTGGACTCCGTTTGATATGGATATTCTGCGAAACAAAAAACACGCAACAAACAGGAACTGACACTAGGCACTGGATCAATATGTTAGTCCCAAAAAATAGTATAAAAAGTTGCCAAAAGTATATGAAAATCGTATAATATTGGCATGGAACAATAAAAAATTATAGATACACGGAGACGTATCAGCATCCCCAAGCTTAATTCCTGCTCGTCCTCGAGTAGGTAAATGATAAAAAAGAATTTTTTTGATGTGGAATCCTACCTAGCGTAATCTTGATCATGTAATCTAATCATGGCATGAATATTAAGACACGAGTGATTCAAAGCAATAGTCTATCATTTGACATAAAAGAATTTAATACTCAGGTGTCCCAACAAACAATCAAGTCTTTCAAAATATCAATGCTAAAGAACGTTATCCCTAAAAAAATCATATATTCTTTTATGCTCCCTTTTCTTAACACAAGGTACCCCTCATGCCCATCCTGGTGTCAACCAAACAATTGTTTTCATACTTTACTTTTTTGAACCTTTTCAACTCTTCACGCAATACATGAGCGTGAGCCATGGACATAGCACTATGGGTGGAATAGAAGGTGGTGATAGACAAAAGTAGGGAGAAAGTCTCACATCGACTACGCAAAGTAATGGACTATGGAGATGTCCATCAATTGATATCATTGTGAGTGAGTAGGGATTGCCATGTAACGGATGCACTAGAGCTATAAGTGTATGAAAGCTCAAAAGAAAACTAGAGGGTGTGCATCAACTTGCTTGCTCATGAAGACCTAGGGCATTTGAGGAAGCCCGTCGTTGGAATATACAAGCCAAGTTCTATAATGAAAATTCTCACTAGTATATGGAAGTGACAACATAGGAGACTCTCTATCATGAACAACATGGTGCTATGATGAAGCACAAGTGTGGAAAAATATAGTAACATTGTCCCTTCTCTCTTTTTCTCTCATTTCTTTTTTCTTTTTATTTTTTTTATTTTTTTTATTTTGGGATCTTTGGCCTCTTTTTTTTGGTGGGCTTCTTTGGCCTTTTTTTATAATTGGGCTTCATTGGCCTCTTTTATTTTTTTATAACCTCACATGGGATAATGTTCTAATAATGATGATCATCACACTTTTATTTACTTACAACTCGATATTACAACTCGATACTAGAACAAAAATATGACTCTATATGAATGCCTCCGGCGGTGTACTGGGATGTGCAATGATCTAGCATAGCAATGACATCAAAAAATGGACAAGCCATGGAAACATCATGCTAGCTATCTGATACGTCTCCAACGTATCTACTTTTCCAAACACTTTTGCCCTTGTTTTGGACTCTAACTTGCATGATTTGAATGGAACTAACCCGGACTGACGCTGTTTTCAGCAGAACTGCCATGGTGTTATTTTTGTGCAGAAATAAAAGTTCTCGGAATGACCTGAAATTCAATGGAGAATTATTTGGGAATATATAAAAAATATCTGCAGAAAAGACCAAGCCAGGGGGCCCACACCATGTCCACAAGGGTGGGGGGCACGCCCCCTGCCTCGTGGGCCCCCTGTTGCTCCACCGACTCTATATATTCACTTTCCGGGAGGAAAAAATCAGAGAGGAAGAATTATCGCGTTTTACGATACGGAGCCACCGCCAAGCCCTAATCTCTCTCGGGAGTGCTGATCTGGAGTCCGTCCGGGGCTCCGGAGAGGGGAGATCGTCGCCATCATCATCATCAACCTTCCTCCATCACCAATTCCATGATGCTCACCGTCGTGCGTGAGTAATCCCATCGTAGGCTTGCTGGACGGTGATGGGTTGGATGAGATTTACCATGTAATCGAGTTAGTTTTGTTAAGGTTTGATCCCTAGTATCCACTATGTTCTAAGATTGATGTTGCTATGACTTTGCTATGCTTAATGCTTGTCACTAGGGCCCGACCGCCATGATTATAGATCTGAACATATTATGTTTTCATGAATATATGTGTGTTCTTGATCCTATCTTGCAATTCAATAATCACCTACTATGTGTTATGATCCGGCAACCCCGAAGTGACAACAATCGGGACCACTCCCGGTGATGACCGTAGTTTCAGGAGTTCATGTATTCACTATGTGTTAATGCTTTGGTCCGGTACTCTATTAAAAGGAGGCCTTAATATTCCTTAGTTTCCATTAGGACCCTGCTGCCACGGGAGGGTAGGACAAAAGATGCCATGCAAGTTCTTTTCCATAAGCACGTATGACTATATTCGGAATACATGCCTACATTACATTGATGAACTGGAGCTAGTTCTGTGTCACCCTAGGTTATAACTTTTACATGAGGAATCGCATCCGACATATTTCTCCATCACCGATCCAATGCCTATGAGCTTTTCACATATTGCTTGTTGCTTATTTAGTTTTTCGCTGCTGTTATTACAAAAACTACAAAAACACTACTATTACTTGTATTGTTGTTACCACTATTTCCATATTACTTTGCTACTAAATTACCTTGCTGCAGATACTAAGTTTCCAGGTGTGGTTGAATTGACAACTCAGCTGCAAATACTTAAGAGTATTCTTTGGCTCCCCTTGTGTCGAATCAATAAATTTGGGGTGAATACTTTACCCTTGAAAACTGTTGCGATCCCCTACACTTGTGGGTTATCACTATCTTACAATCATGCATGGCAATATGACAATAATGATGTGTGTCATAATAAATGGAACGATGGAGTTACATGGCAATATATCTCGGAATGGCTATGGAAATGCCATAATAGGTAGGTATGGTGGCTGTTTTGAGGAAGGATATAAGGTGGTTTGATGCACCGGCAAAAGTTGCGCGGTACTAGAGTGGCTAGCAAGGTGGAAGGGTGACAGTGCGTATAATCCATGGACTCAACATTAGTCATAAAGAACCCACATAATTATTGCGAAAAATCTATTAGCCCTCGAAGCAAAAATACTACGACGCATGCTCCTAGGGGGGAGGTTGGTAGGAGTTAACCATCGCGCCCCCCGACCTTCACACAAAGATAAACAATCAAAATACAATGCGCGCCAATTTGGTTACATAGTTAGGAGATCATACATGCATGCTTCAGGAATCACGAAGCTTAACACCAATATTTTTACTAAACCATAATCATTCACTAGTACCTCCCACATATTAGCATCTCTATATCGCAAAACTATTGCAAGGAATCAAACGCATCATATTCAGCGATCTACAAGTTTATGTAGGATTTTATGACTAACCATGTGAATGACCAATTCATGTCAATTCTCTAAATAGATATAAATGAAGCAATAGAGTTTTAATTCTTTCTACAAAAGATATGCCCACGCTCTAACAAATATAAGTGAATCAAAAGAGCATTCTACAAATGGCGGTTTTCTATGTGAGGAGAAATAGGCAATCCAAACTTCAAATGATATAAGTGAAGCACATGAAGCATTCTATAAAGCCATACTCAAAAGATATAAGTGAAGTGCAAAGAGCATTCTATAAATGATAGGACGTTGCATGCTTATAGTGAACCTGTAGCTGACACACCTGAGAATCCCAATGATATCTCTGTTTCTGATGCTGAGACACAATCTGGTAATGAACATGAACCTAGTGATAATGTTAATGATGATGCTCAACCTAGCAATGATAATGATGTAGAGATTGAACCTCCTGTTGATCTTGATAACCCACAATCAAAGAATCAATGTTATGATAAGAGAGACTTTGTTGCTAGGAAGCACGGTAAGGGAAGAGAACCATGGGTTCAGAAACCCATGCCTTTTCCTCCTAAACCATCCAAGAAAAAGGATGATGAGGATTCTGAACGCTTTGCTAAAATGATTGGACCTATCTTTTCGCGTATGCGTTTGACTGATATGCTTAAAACAAATCTATACGAAAGACATTATTACCAATAAAAGAAAAATACCTGAAGTTGAAATTTCCACCATGCTTGCCAATTACACTTTTAAGGGTGGAATACCTAAGAAACTAGGAGATCCAGGAGTACCTACTATACCTTGCTCCATTAAAGGAAACTATGTTAAAACTGCTTTATGTGATCTTGAAGTTGGTGTTAGTGTTATGCCTCTCTCTTTATATCGTAGACTTGACTTGAGTAAGTTGACACCTACTGAAATATCTTTGCAAATGGCCGATAAATCAACTGCTATACCTATCGGTATTTGTGAGGATGTGCCTGTTTTGGTTGCAAATGTTACTATTCTAACAGACTTTGTTATCCTTGATATTTCCGAGGACGATAGTATGTCTATTATCCTTGGTAGACGCTTTTTGAATATTGCAGGGGCTGTTATTGATTGCAACAAAGGCAATGTCACTTTTCATGTCAATGGTAATGAGCATAGGGTACATTTTCCGAGGAAACAACCTCAGGTCCACAGTATCAATTCTATTGGAAACATTTCAACTATTACTATTGGAGGTTTTGAATTTCCTCTTCCTACTATCAAGAAGACATATGATATTCTTATTGTTGGGGACATACATATCCCCATTGAGGTAACCTAGTGTTATTCGAAAATTCTTCGGTTTCATGTTATTCGGAAAGAGTTTATTAACAAGACTTGATCAACCTTGTTAATGGATTCCTTTTGATGAGCATGAGATGGTGAATCTAGATAGCACAACCTGCTATACCCTCCTTTTACTTTCTGTTACTTAGACTAAATAAAACAAAAAAAATAGTATTTTCTATCTCTTTCCAGACTTATCCGTGCAATAAAAAAATACCCCGAAAATAAAAGTTCTCCAAATGCCCTGAAAATGAAATATGATTTTTTCTAGAATATTTGAGAATATTTGGCACAAAGAACACAACAGGGGGAGCCAGCACCTGGCCACGAGGTCCAGGGCGCGCCCACCCTCACTGGGCGCGCCCCTCTGCCTCGTGGGCCCCACGTGGCCCCCTCCACTTATTCCTGCACACACACACACACTCCTTCTTCCTCCCAAAAAAATCACTATCCAGCTCAAGCACAAGTTCTAGCTAATCTTGCTGCCATTTTCGATCGCCTTGCTCAAAGCTCCATTCATAAAACTGTTTGGGGAGATTGTTCCTTGGTATATGACTCCTCCATTAGTTCAATTAGTTTTTGTTCCAGTGCTTTATTTATTGCAAATTTTTGCTGCTGTAGTGACCTTGTTCTTGAGCTTGCATGTTAAATTTCTTTGGTCCCAAGTAGTTTTAATGCATGATACAGTCTCTAGGCACTTGTAGGAGTTGTTGCTATCAATCTTATTGAGTTTGGTTCACTTTTATTTTGAGTTACTAAAAATTTCAGAAAATTTCAGAAAAATGCATAGGAAAATCTTCCAAGGTGGTTCCTCAAGGAAGCAAGAACCAAGGCTCGCGATGCATGAGTCGGACGATGAATTACCGAGGGAAGCTCAAGTGTGGCCTTGTGAATGGCCGTCAGAGGAATTTATGGTTCGGGCAGGCATTAAGGAGGAATTTGACGCATATGTGCGTAATGCTGACCTCGAGGGCTTCATGCTAGATAGGTGCCCTCAATACCATTACTTAACTGATACCTTTGTGAGAAGGTTTAAATTTTCATCTTCACGTAATTCTCACATTGTCCTATTTGATCTTTATGATAAATCTTACACCATGGACCTAGAAGATTTTAATGATGCTTGTAAGCTCCTGCAGTGGGGCAATATTAGTGATCCTCGCAAATCTGAATATAAAGACTTCCTTGCTAGTATCACTGTGGGGGAATCTAGAGAGATCACACAAGCTACCATAGGAAGCATTCGTTTTCCTGCTATACTTTATTATGCTCTCTTTATCGGTAGATGCATCAACGGTAAAGATGAGGCTTGTCATATGTGCGTCCCGGATCTTAGTGTTCTCAAGAGTGTTGTATTAGGTGATAGACAATATAACTTGGGAGCCATTGTTGCACATAGGCTACATCATAATGGTTGAGATGGAGATTTATTTGGTGGGATTTATGCCACTCGCATAGCCCGTCGTCTTGGTGTGCCTATACATGAAAATGATGAACACCGCCTGCTTATTTAGATTATAATGCTATGGTTAGCCATCGGTTTGTAGAGAGGCATGAACAATCCCTCCAGTATCGACTAACCTTTGACATGCGTCACACTATCCATATTGATCTCCCCGCTCCCACCTTCTTTGACTTTCAGGCAAAAGGGAGATATATTAGAACCAGGGAGGAGGCAAATGAGTATAAGGAGACAATGAGAGCAGCTCGTCTCCAGGATGTAGCTCGCCAGGCAATAGCCGCTCCATCCCAGTACAACCCAACTACGACTTTGGATATCCGCCAGGACAGTATTGGCCATAGACCAACTTAGGCCAAAAGGCTAAGCTTGGGGGGTACGTGTTTCTCACCGACATTACATTCATGTTCACACACTTATTCTAGTCGCCCGTGTTCACACTCTTTCATTGTACTATCCATGCTAGTTTCAATTCTTTTCTTAGTCTTTTTCTTGTGTGTCAGAAAAACCTTGAGAAAAACAAAAAAAAAATAGTTGTAGCCTTTAGCTAGTTTACTTTCCATGCATGTAGTAGCAGTAATTAAAAGAAAACCCAAAAAGATTTCTCGTTCTTCTTTTGCTTGTTGGGAGCTTTCCCGTGTAAATAGTTTCTTTTCTTTTCTTTGGGGGTCAAGAGGAGAAGACCATGATTGAAAATGTTTAGTGGCTCTCATATGCTTTATTGTTAATTTAACCTTGAGCCATATTACCTTGTCTTCTCTCTTGTATTAAATGCTCGCAGATTCCAGCTTAGTCCAATGCACGTGCACTATTATTATTATTATCCACACCATACGGTCATGCGAGTGAAAGGCAATAATGACGATATATGATGAATTGATTGAGATGAGAAAAGCTGGTATGAACTCGACCTCTCTTGTTTTTGTAAATATGATAGTTCATCATTCCTGATTCAGCCTATTATGAATGAAACATGCTTGCAATGACAATTAGAGATCATAGCTACTTATGCCATGCTTAATTAGCTAATAGTTTATAATGGTCTATCTTGCGTGCCAACATGATATTAAAATGGTTGTGATGTGGTATGATAGGGTGGTATCCTCCTTTGAACGATTCAAGTGATCTGACTTGGCACATGTTCACGCATGTAGTTGAAACAAAATCAACATAGCCTCCATGATATTTAATTTCATGGTGATTTATATCCTACTCATGCTTGCATTCATTGTCGATCAATTTTAATGCATGCGCATGACTGTTGTCGCTCTCTAGCTGGTCGCTTCCCAGTCTCTTTCTAGCC
Organism: Secale cereale; assembly: GCA_902687465.1. NCBI lineage: Eukaryota > Viridiplantae > Streptophyta > Magnoliopsida > Poales > Poaceae > Secale > Secale cereale. The sequence goes on from LR738714.1 coordinate 685,528,871, forward strand.
TTCACCTATACTAAGCTGGAATACTGCTTGTGCATCCACCTCCATAACCCCAAAGTTATTCCATATGAGTCCACCATACCTTCCTATATGCGGTATCTACCTGTCGTTCCAAGTAAATTTGTATGTGCCAAACTCTAAACCTTCAAATGAAATTATGTTTTATATGCTCGAACAGCTCATGTATCAACTAGGGATGTCTATATCTTCCATGCTAGGTGGGTTATTCTCACGATGAGTGGACTACACTCATCATTCATGAGAAAATGGCTGGTAATCGGGATGCCCAGTCCCATGCTCAAATCATAATAATTAAACAAAACTCCCCCAGGGTTGTTGCTGGTTTGGACGGTACCCGTTGTTTCGGGTTAGCCGTGGAATGTGCTCGTTGGTGGTTGGGGGAGTATAAACTTTACCTTTCTGTTTGGGAACGCCAATAATGTGTGTAGCATGGAAGATATCGAGATTCTTGGTTGTTATGTTGACAATGAGAGTATACCGCTCAAAATATTATTCATCTCTATTTAAAAATCGAGCTCTCGCACCTCTACAAATCCCTGCTTCCCTCTGCAAAGGGCCTATCTATTTACTTTTATATTGAGTCATCATCCTCTTATTAAAGAGCACCAGCTGGAGAGCACCTCTATCATTTGCATGTACTGCTATTAATTTGCATTGAGTATGATTGTGATTGGATCTATTTTACCATGAATTACAATGTCTAGTCAGTCCTTGATCTTTAAAGGTGCTCTGCATTTATGTTTTGTGGTCTCAGAAAGGGCTAGCGAGATACCATCTTGTTATATCATATTATGATTGTTTTGAGAAAGTGTTGTCATCCGAGGTTTATTATTATTGCTCGCTAGTTGATTATGCCATTGTTATGTGTAGACATGAGACCTGAAAGTTATTGTGAATGTGGTTAGTTCATGATCTTGCTGAAAATTTGAATGCTGGCCTTACATATTTACAACAACAAGAGCAAACAGAGTTTGTCAAAGTTTTTCTTTATCACTTTCTGTTTATCAACTGAATTGCTTGAGGACAAGCAAAGGTTTAAGCTTGGGGGAGTTGATACGTCCCCAACGTATCTACTTTTCCAAACACTTTTGCCCTTGTTTTGGACTCTAACTTGCATGATTTGAATGGAACTAACCCGGACCGACGTTGTTTTCAACAGAACTGCCATGGTGTAATTTTTGTGCAGAAATATAAGTTCTCGGAATGACCTGAAATTCAACGGAGAATTATTTGGGAATATATAAAAAATATCAGCGGAAAGGAGCCAGGGGGCCCACACCCTGTCCACGAGGGTGGGGGCGCGCCCCCTCCCCTTGGCGCGCCCCCTGCCTCGTGGGCCCCCTGTTGCTCCACCGACGTCTACCCCGACTCCATATATTCACTTTCGGGGAGGAAACAAATCAGAGAGGAAGAATTATCGCGTTTTACGATACGGAGCCACCGCCAAGACCTAATCTCTCTCGGGAGGGCTGATATGGAGTCCGTCCGGGGCTCCGGAGAGGGGATATCGTCGCCATTGTCATCATCAACCTTCCTCCATCACCAATTCCATGATGCTCACATGTCACATCCTGATTTTCATGCCACAACACTTAAGTTAATAATCATGCTAAAATGTGGTTTGACAAAAACTTTTGAGTGTTTTTGACCTTGCTTCATTGGTTTTCTGTTTGCTGTTTGCTAGTGCTCTAAAAATAAAATAAATCATTCAACTCTTATACTTCATCTCCTTGATCCAAAACCTTTTCTCAATGATCTTGCCATGTGTACAAAATAGTATAGTATTTTCTTATAAAAATAATTTGGCCAAATAGTATTTTCTAAAATTAGTTTTCCAAAAACCCCTGAATTGAGGTTTGCACTGCAAGTACTTAATTGAGGGTGTGAAAAATCTTTAAAAAAGTATACTTGAATCCTATTAGGTATAGGACTCCCATAAACCACAAAAGTATAATTTTAAAAGTTATTTTGTTATTTTATTTAAAGGCTTTTTCTTTACGCCAGAAATGGTCTTTAATAGGTAAAAATTATTTAACTATTTCAAAAATATTTGCCAAAATTCTGAGAGATTCCTAGGACATATATTGTCCATATATAACAGTTTCAACACATGGTCATGTTCAAAATATTGGGCAAATCCATCCAAAACCCATTCTGGATATTTCAAGCTTTTGAAATATTTACAAAGGAAATATTCTCTAAAAATTCCAAGGAAATTCTATCATGTCAAGTATGACATATTAGACGATCTTACAAAGCCTCATGCCTTGAAGATCAAGAGAACATCATCAAATCCCCTCAAAACCATTTCTGTCCATTTTAAAGTTTGAGCAACTTTACATTGCCAAACTTGTCCAAATGCTCTCAAACTTGGTGCACATGCTAAAATGGTCTAATTAAGCATCTAGACCAAAATGGCACAAGTATTGGAGAAGCATAACTGGATCTAAGTGCCCCAATACCCTTTCTGACCAGATCCAAATTTGAACAACTCTACATTTCCAACTTTTTACTTGTGGCCTCAACTTTTGTGGACATGCTCACAACCCCAAATGATGACACTACACCAAGTGGTGCATCAAGGAGGGATGATTTGCATGTCTAGATCTTGGAAAAGCCATTTCTGCTGATTTCTAGGGTTTACCAAAGTTACATTGGGAAGTTTCTTCAAATGAGCTCAAACTTGGTGGAACACACTATTTCTATATACTATTTGACCCTGTTAAGTCTCATGTCAATTGGAAGTCATTTGCTTGCCCCAAACCACATCAAACACCTTCTGCCATTTTACCAAAACCACTGTTTTGACCCCTTCCACTACTCCCCCTTGCCTCAAGTTTTTACCACAACTGCTCCTAGTCACCCTCTACCTCCTGGAACTCCTTCTCCTCCTCAGATCAATGATTGAGGGGGGTAAAACCCCATTTTACTCTGCTGGACAGCCCAATTCCCACTCTCCCTCAACCTCCCTCCTCTTCCATTGGGTCACCAGGGCATCCAAGGCCATGCCCACCTTGTTTACTACCCCCTAGGGCTGTTGTACACTGGGGGACACGGCCAGTGCGCAACGACACGCCCATGCCGGCCAAAGTCGCGCTCTGGAGTGCGCTACAGTGCGCCAGGGCACTGTAGCTCGGCCCTCTCGAGGCACCCAGGCGACATTGGGCAGAGCGAGCGTGTCCGTCGAGGTCGCCTCGACGTCCACGACACGCTACACGGTCTGCCCCCTCCACCTTCTCCCTCCTATTGTCTCCCCCGCACTCGCACCGGCCGACAGCGAGCTCCAGTGAGCGAGCTCACACGCGCGGAGCTTCTGGCACGCCCCGCTCCCCCTTTTCCTTTCCCCTCGACCTGGACGACCCTCACGAACACCCTAGGCATGATCCAGAGCGCCGATTCGGCCTCTGCCATCGCCTAAGGCGTGGCCATGGACGCCGTCCACGATGCACCAACGCCCTGGCGTATAAGGCTCTCCCCGGGCCTCTCTATCGTCTCTACTCACCCTCTCTTACCCCCAGCTATCTCACGAACCACTCGCTCCTCCCCAGAGATGCTCCATCGCCCCCCATGGCCGAAGCCAAGCCGACGGACTCGACCCAAATTCATGTCATCGGGACCCCCTCCTCTCCACCTCTCCACTCTAGAGCATCACCAGAACCACCGTCGACCCGCCCCACGCCCCACTTTCTCCTCCCCGTGCCCAACGTCGGCCGAATGCCCGTCCACCGCGGCCAGAGCCAGGCACGCTGAGGACGCCTCCTGCCGACCCTGAGGCGCTCCCCCGATGCACCGCTCTCTGGTGGAACCTCCGATGGCTGCAGCTTGGCCGGAGGTGGCCTGTGCCGCCGAGGGCAAGCACCGGCCTCGCGCGACCAGGGCCTCCCCTCCCCTCTGTCGCGGGAGCGGGAGGAGGAAGATGACCCTGCGGGAGGACCCACATGCCAGCGACCCGGCCAGCGGGCCCAGGCGTTTAAGTGGAAACGGCATCGCCCAGATCCGCCTTCCCCGCGCGAAGACGCATTTTCCTGGAAGCCGCCTCAGGCGTGGCCCCTGCGCGTGATCGACCGAGCCGCTGGGCCGGCCCAGTGGCGCCCTTCCACTAAGTCTCGCTCAGTGCGCAAAGCTACCGCCCAGATCCAACCCTTTGGTAATTTCTTTTCCTTTTCTTTTTCCAGAGACTTGTAAAACCCATAAATAATTCATATGAACTCCAAATTTGATGATTCAAATTTCTAGGGGTTCATAAAATCATTCTCTATCACATAGTGCCATTTGCACATTTTTGCAGAAACATTCTATTCACAAATATTTATCAAAATGCTATTTTTCCATTTCTGTGATGAACTTTAGAAAATCACAGGGAGCTCATAGATGATCCAAATCCATTGATTCAAATTTCTAGGCACTTCTAAGATCCTAACTTAGTTTTGGAACATTTTTCCCAACACTTTCTGTGCCACATCAAATATTGGTCTATTTATCCATGTATAACCAACTTCGCAAAATCATAGGAAATTCATTTGAACTCTAAATCCAGTGAAACCAACTCCTAGATGATTCTAAAATCATTCCTTATTAAATGGGTGGATTTGCCCATTTTTCAAAATAATTCTTTTGTATCCTTCTTACATATCCATTAAACCCCTGATTCCATCATATTGAAATGTTGCAAACTATCCATTGATCCAATGCCTATGAAACCACCTTGGTCATTTTTCATATGACCAGAGGTATCCTAGAAAAGTCCAACTCCTATTTTTAGAGCACTTTTATTTTTGCCTTGTTGTGTTGCTTATTGTGATTTGTTTCTGGCGTTAGTTGACGAAGTAGACGGAGTACTTGGAGAAGGACCAGAGGATTTGAAGACCCCAAGGACTTGGTTAAGACAGGCAAGCAACCCTTTGACCATGTTCGAGAAACCTTTTTATGCATGTCTCATAGCACCTTATTATCAATGCATCGGAATCATGTTGAGGTGGTGACCACTTCGGTTGGTACCTTTGTTAGTTTACTATTGAAACTTGCATCAAGCATGACCCTACCTTCCTATGAGGGTTATGTGGGTGGGAGTAGATAGGTTGCTATAGTAGTGGCTACGCAAATGCGATGGGAATATGCATGCTGACGGAGGCAGAGTACTTTCAAAAGACTTTTCGAAAACCCCGTCGGGTGCCATTTATGCCCGAGGGAGATGATGAGTTGGATAACCACTTGATGACGAAGTGGTGTACCAAGGCAGGTGTGTGAGATGTTTTTCAAACGGATTGGTTTAAGTTGCGACCGTTATTCCAACCTTACATGCGCAACCACACTACCCTTATATGGGAAAGGGCATTATTGATTACATAGGCCGATACTAGCATGGTGCCCGCATTACTAGTGACGGGGGTGACATGAGGTCACTCTCGGGACGGGGTCGCGCTTGGATAGGCGGCCATGACTGTCTTTACAGGACATCGGACACACCGTTGGTACCCCGTGCTTGTGGTATGTCATGAATATGGGAGCGAGGCTCCAAAATATTAAGATGTGAAATGTTGTGCATGGGGGTTGCTACCAATCGTGTGGAGTCCATGTTAGTGTCGTCTAGGGAAAGATAGTGATCGGGTGCTTACCCCGGGTACTTGAGGTACCGCGGGTCATGGATGACACGAAAGTTCCCCGGATCTTGTGGGTAAAGTGTGCAACCTCTGCAGAGTGTAAAACTATTCGAATAGCCGTGTCCACGGTCAAGGACAGTTAGGTAACCGCTCTTGAGCTACGTCCAATGTTTGCGAAACCTGGTGTATGTGTGTGAGGAAAACAACACGGATCAGTGATATTCATGATTCTTGAGGAAGTCACGATGAGCTTGAGCATGAGTTGATTACAACTCTTTCTCGATATTGATGTCTGTAACCTCCTGATACTTGTTGTAGACGCATGCACGACCTTGATATATGTTAATCATACTTGCATATGAAAAACTAGCTTTACACAAAGATGCCAATTTAGTAGTAGAGCCCTGCATAAATATTCTGTCATCACACTTGGGTTGCTTGCGAGTACATTCAAAGTACTCATTGGCTTGCCACTGGTTATTTAATTGGCCAGGCATGGGAGAACAGTATATGATGGAGATTTCTTGGTGACGAACATGCGAGCTAGGACGCTTCCCAGTCAGAATGCCTGTAGGGTTAAGGCAGATGGCATGGGCCCAAGTTGTTACTGAAGATTTCCGCTGCAATGATATACTCAAGATTTGACCATAATGGTCCTATTTGTGTAATACTGTATGTATGGATGTAAGACTCTTGTTATTCAGCTTCCGTGTGTTTAGTGAGCATTGATCTCTGGGATCACTGTACACGTGCATTCGGTGATCATGACTCTTAAGTCGGGGTCCCCACAGAGCTGGTATCAGAGCCATCATGACTGTAGGAAGCCTTAGTTAGCATGGTCGTTAGTTAAGGTAAAACTATTTCCAAAACTATTACTAGTTTTCAAAACTATCTATACTTCTCTTCCCTTCTCAGTTTTTCGAAAACTAGGCTATACTTTCCTTATTGATCTCTTCCCCTTTCAAAACTGTTGGTCGCTGGAACCCTTATGCCCCTGACCACTGGATTTCCTGAAATCCTCATGGATAATCTAGAAGGAGCACACCTTGCCAAACACTCACCCACCTCTTCTGAACACAAGATTGGCGACACCACGACAAGACGATACCAAGAGAAAATACATCCTCGAGGAATGAGGACATGAAGACCTAGAAGACGGTGATATCCTTGACACTGCCCCAAGATGGTGCAACCTTAGCCTACAATGACCAGGGCACAGGGTGTGCAAGATCATGATATACATCGCTAATGGAGTAATCATGTCACTACCGTTGTTGTATCGGCAACCACCGGTGGACGAGAACCTCGCCATTTGGCCCGCCTCACTATAGTGAGTAGGAAAACGGTTCTCTTCGTCCCCCGCTGTTGGTGTCGATGTTGTCATCAATGTAACCGACATCTTGGACCTCTATTATACTTTTTTATTGTCATTGCATAAGGATTACCTACTCAGTACCGTTGACGCCTTAGAAGACAAAAAGGGATCGTCATGAATAAGAAGACAAGAGGAGACCAAGTGAACGCCAGCTACGAGGAGACACCTTCACCACATCCCCTCATCAGGCGAGAAGTTGTTTAAGATTCTTCAAGCTCAACCCGGATCATTCGTCAAACAGCTACAAGGGACATAGCAACACCTGAGGAAAACTCAGAAGACTGCACGAGGCACAAGGCGCGACTACTAGTCCGAGAACCCCTAGGGTAGGATGAGTCATGTACCCCCTATGACCAGTCGAGTCCGTATGATGGTTCGAATAGAACCATGATTGTGTGTTGCTTGATTTTATTTCTTTGTGTTTTGATATAATTCGCACTTTTGCCCTAGGCAACAAGTACATGGCTATATCACCTTCCTTACCTTGTTTCTTTTGTTTCGGCCTTTTTGCACCTATTTGTTTGCACTAGCACTGTAGAACCCCCTTTTGGCATTCCCCTCGTCTATGCTACTTTTTCCCTCTCTTCTATCTCCTCAAGAGAAGACCAACAAGACAAGATACACCAAGGATTCTACTTCGGCAACCAACTGGCACAGAAGACTTTTGCTACAACCTCCACGACCAAGTGCAACCTCGTAGAATTATGTTTAACCCTCCAGACTAGAAACCCATTCCTAGACCCTTTGAGACTTCACAAGATACCCCAGAACGAATCCTTAACCATGTGCTTAACCCATAGAATTGCGAGAGAACCAGTTAAGCCTTTGTAAGCTTGCACAACACTGGGTTCGTAATGGAACTAGTGGACACAGTGAGTGAGCACATTTTCATCCTAATATAGCACAAGAACTGACGATGCCATAGGTAGACCAATTTGAGGATATAGGACGGATGATTTGGTGACTTTATATTAGTGACTTCGATGAATTATCTGAGGCCTTGATGGACTGTGAGGTTTTCATGTTGGTGGGATCATGATTAATAGAGTAGCGTAACTTCCATCACCCTGGATTAACTTGGATTTGGAGGGCAATTGTGATCGCATATTGAAATTCTTGGAGGTATAAGGATTTGACCTAGCCAGGGGATATTGATAGAAGATAGTTGACATTTTGAGAATGACTTGGAGGAAATGTAGGAATTCTCGTCAGACATGAGTTTTGGATTTGAGTAGGTGATTCTGGTTGGGTATAGATGCTAAATATGTCTGCATGGTCTGGAGTAAATTGGATTTGGACCGTTGATCTTGATCACGATACTATGTTTCTTTGTGAATGGATTATTTGTCGGAGTCGATTTAGGGATCTATATAAGCATGACCTTGGAGTTTACTTGACCCTGATGCTGGGAATTTGGTGGACTTACTATCGTAATGCATAGCCCTTCCAAGTATTTGGGTATTATACGGACTTGAGATCTTGTGGAACACCGTAGACATCGGATTTGTAGAATTGTTGGATTATGTGGTGATTGATGGAAGTTAGCGGGCTGTTGGAGTTGATCTATAGGAAGGAAACAAGATCTTGGAGTGGCATATGACGTGTTTCCTTAGGATAAAGATGCACTATCTTGGTCCTTGGAAGAATAGGCCGAGCACTTGGATTGTCGTGTTATATTCCAGCTTGGAAGCTTGTATGCTCTACCCATGGATTCTTAGGGGTAGCCATACATATGATTTTCGCGGATCGTAGACATGTATAATTTTGCTAGACCTCCTTTTGGGAGTCATGATGATATGTATGGCATGAGTGGTGATTGGAGTTGACCTATGCGAGATGATGCTTTCGGTGGTATAAGGATTGCAGGACTAGGAAGAACTATTGGCATATCAGAAACCGTGCTTAAGGATAAGATAATAAACGTTCACTCACACACTAGAATCCTTGAAACCCTTAAGCCCCACCAAACCACAACATGGTCAGATCCTGACCACAAGCCTTGGCTCTAAGTCAAGAAGACCTTTGCCAATACTCAACGGAGACCACCACCAATACCCCAGCCTACCTTGTGTACCCCATAGACTTCATGGAGTACTTGGACAAGTTAGTTGTCGTCTTTATTTGGCAACATACTTGACTACCCGAAGACGGAAAAGAGCCGTTCAGCTGGTTAGAAGACATTTGAAGACTGCCATGTCAAGAAGGAAGAACTACACCAACCACCGTCATCAAGGAGTAAACTTCTGCGTCGAAGACCAGGCGTATCTGCAAACCACTCCTCTCAAAGGAACCAAGCATTTCCATGTCGAAGGGACGCTCACACCAAGATTTATCGACTTTCTTCAAGATCACTGCAAGACGAGTAGTAGACGGCTACCAGCTAGATTTACCACCTGAGTTACCCCTCGTGCATGAAATTTTCCATGAGTCACCACTCTGGAAATACTTTTAACTTCCTAACTAGCCCGGTCCCTGCGAGGACAACGATCACCGAGCCTTTGACGTCTAGCCCAACCTAACCTATGCAAGAGACCCCTCAGCAACTTGCATTAAAAAGGTCAACGTACGAGAAGCCACACCGCCAAGTACTTCAAGGTTCCATGGAGCACCACTCGGAAGCAAAACCAACAAGAAGAAGTGAAGACTACTCCGTATCCAAGTCTCCGTATTCCTTTTCACGCCTAGTCTGGGAATCTCGGGGACGAGATTCTTGTAAGGGGGGTAGGTCTGTCACATCCTGATTTTCACGCCACATCACTTAAGCTAATAATCATGCTAAAATGTGGTTTGACAAAAACTTTTGAGTGTTTTTGACCTTGCTTGATTGGTTTTCTGTTTGCTGTTTGCTAGTGCTCTAAAAATAAAATAAATCATTCAACTCTTATACTTCATCTCCTTGATCCAAAACCTTTTCCCAATGATCATGCCATGTGTATAGAACAGTATAGTATTTTCTTATAAAAATAATTTGGCCAAATAGTATTTTCTAAAATTAGTTTCCCAAAAACCCCTGAATTGAGGTTTGCACTGCAAGTACTTAATTGAGGGTGTGAAAAATCTTTCAAAAAGTATATTTGAATCCTATTAGGTATAGGACTCCCATAAACCACAAAAGTATAATTTTAAAAGTTATTTTCTTATTTTATTTAAAGGCTTTTTTATTTAGGCCAGAAATGGTCTTTAATAGGTAAAAATTATTTAACTATTTCAAAAATATTTGCCAAAATTCAGAGAGACTCCTAGGACATATATTGTCCATATATAAGAGTTTCAACACATGGTCATGTTCAAAATATAGGGCAAATCCTTCCAAAACCCTTTCTGGATATTTCGAGCTTTTGAAATATTTACAAAGGAAATATTCTCTACAAATTCCAGGGAACTTCTATCATGTCAAATATGACATATTTGATGATCTTACAAAGCCTCATGCCTTGAAGATCAAGAGAACATCATCAAATCCCCTCAAAACCATTTCTGTCCATTTTAAAGTTTGAGCAAATTTACATTGCCAAACTTGTCCAAATGCTCTCAAACTTGGTGCACATGCTAAAATGGTCTAATTAAGCATCTAGACCAAATGGCACAAGTATTGGAGAAGCATAACTTGATCTAAGTGCCCCAAAACCCTTTCTGACCAGATCCAGAATTGAACAACTCTACATTGCCAACTTTTTACTTGTGGCCTCAACTTTTGTGGACATGCTCACAGCCCCAAATGATGACACTACACCAAGTGGTGCATCAAGGAGGGATGATTTGCATGGCTAGATCTTGGAAAAGACATTTCTGCTGATTTCTAGGGTTCACCAAAGTTACATTGGGAAGTTTCTTCAAATGAGCTCAAACTTGGTGGAACACCCTATTTCTATATACCATTTGATCCTATTAAGTCTCGTGTCAATTGGAAGTCATTTGCTTGCCCAAAACCAGATCAAACACCTTCTGCCATTTTACCAAAACCACTGTTTTGACCCCTTCCACTACTCCCCCTTGCCTCAAGTTTTTACCACAACTGCTCTTAGTCACCCTCTACCTCCTGGAACTCCTTCTCCTCCTCAGATCAATGATTGAGGGGGGAGGGGGGGGGGTAAAACCCCATTTTACTCTGTTGGACAGCCCAATTCCCACTCTCCCTCAACCTCCCTCCTCTTCCATTGGGTCACCAGGGCATCCAAGGCCATGCCCACCTTGTTTACTACCCCCTAGGGCTGTTGTACACTGGGGGACACGGCCAGTGCGCAACGACATGCCCATGCCGGCCAAAGTCGCGCTCTGGAGCGCGCTACAGTGCGCCAGGGCACTGTAGCTCGGCCCTCTCGAGGCACCCAGGCAACATTGGGCAGAGCGAGCGTGTCCGTCGAGGTCGCCTCGACGTCCACGACACGCTACACGGTCTGCCCCCTCCTGCTTCTCCCTCCTATTGTCTCCCCCGCACTCGCACCAACCGACAGCGAGCTCCAGTGAGCGAGCTCACACGCGCGGAGCTTCTGTCACGCCCCGCTCCCCCTTTTCCTTTCCCCTCGACCTGGACGACCCTCGCGAACACCCTAGACATGATCCAGAGCGCCGATTCGGCCTCTGCCATCGCCTAGGGCGTGGCCATGGACGCCGTCCACGATGCACCAATGCCCCGGCGTATAAGGCTCTCCCCGGGCCTCTCTATCGTCTCTACTCACCCTCTCTTACCCCCAGCTATCTCACGAACCACTCGCTCCTCCCCAGAGCTGCTCTATCGCCCCCCATGGCCGGAGCCAAGCCGACGGACTCGGCCCTAATTCATGTCATCGGGACCCCCTCCTCTCCACCTCTCCACTCCAGAGCATCACCAGAACCACCGTCGACCCGCCCCATGCCCCACTTTCTCCTCCCCGTGCCCAACGTCGGCCGAATGCCCGTCCACCGCGGCCAGAGCCAGGCACGCTGCGGACGCCTCCTGCCGACCCTGAGGCGCTCCCCCGATGCACCGCTCTCTGGTGGAACCTCCGATGGCCGCAGCTTGGCTGGAGGTGGCCTGTGCCGCCGGGGGCAAGCGCCGGCCTCGCGTGACCAGGGCCTCCCCTCCCCTCTGTCGCGGGAGTGGGAGGAGGAAGATGACCCCGCGGGAGGCCCCAACATGTCAGCGACCCGGCTAGCGGGCCCAGGCGTTTAAGTGGAAACGTCATCGCCCAGATCGGCCTTCCCCGCGCGAAGACACATTTTCCTGGAAGCCGCCTCAGGCGTGGCCCCTGCGCGTGAGCGACCGAGCCGCTGGGCCGGCCCAGTGGCGCCCTTCCACTAAGTCTCGCTCAGTGCGCAAAGCTACCGCCCAGATCCAGCCATTTGGTAATTTCTTTTCCTTTTCTTTTTCCAGAGACTTGTAAAACCCATAAATAATTCATATGAACTCCAAATTTGATGATTCAAATATCTAGGGGTTCATAAAATCATTCTCTATCACATAGTGCCATTTGCACATTTTTGCAGAAACATTCTATTCACAAATATTTATCGAAATGCTATTTTTCCATTTCTGTGATGAACTTTAGAAAATCACAAGGAGCTCATAGATGATCCAAATCCATTGATTCAAATTTCTAGGCACTTCTAAGATCCTAACTTAGTTTTGGAACATTTTTCCCAACACTTTCTGTGCCACATCAAATATTGGTCTATTTATCCTTTTATAGCCAACTTCGCAAAATCATAGGAAATTCATTTGAACTCCAAATCTAGTGAAACCAACTCCTAGATGATTCTAAAATCATTCCTTGTTAAATGGGTGGCTTTGCCCATTTTTCAAAATAATTCTTTTGTATACTTCTTACAGATCCATTAAACCCCTGATTCCATCATATTGAAATGTTGCAAACTATCCATTGATCCAATGCCTATGAAACCACCTTGGTCATTTTTCATATGACCAAAGGTATCCTAGAAAAGTCCAACTCCTATTTTTAGAGCACTTTTATTTTTGCCTTGTTGTGTTGCTTATTGTGATTTGTTTCCGGCGTTAGTTGACGAAGTAGACGGAGTACTTGGAGAAGGACCAGAGGATTTGAAGACCCCAAGGACTTGGTTAAGACAGGCAAGCAGCCCTTTGACCATGTTCCAGAAACCTTTTTATGCATGTCTGATAGCACCTTATTATCAATGCATCGGAATCATGTTGAGGTGGTGACCACTTCGGTTGGTACCTTTGTTAGTTTACTATTGAAACTTGCATCAAGCATGACCCTACCTTCCTATGAGGGTTATGTGGGTGGGAGTAGATAGGTTGCTATAGTAGTGGCTACGCAAATGCGACGGGAATATGCATGGTGACGGAGGCAGAGTACTTTCAAAAGACTTTTCGAAAACCCCGTCGGGTGCCATTTATGCCCGAGGGAGATGATGAGTTGGATAACCACTTGATGACGAAGTGGTGTACCGAGGCAGGTGTGTGAGCTGTTTTTCAAATGGATTGGTTTAAGTTGCGACCGTTATTCCAACCTTACATGCGCAACCACACTACCCTTATATGGGAAAGGGCATTATTGATTACCTAGGCCGATACTAGCATGGTGCCCGCATTACTAGTGACGGGGGTGACATGAGGTCACTCTCGAGACGGGGTCGCGCTTGGATAGGCGGCCATGACTGTCTTTACAGGGCACCGGACACACCGTTGGTACCCCGTGCTTGTGGTATGTGATGAATATGGGTGCGAGGCTCCGAAATATTAAGATGTGAAATGTTGTGCACGGGGGTTGCTACCAATCGTGTGGAGTCCATGTTAGTGTCGTCTAGGGAAAGATAGTGATCGGGTGCTTACCCCGGGTACTTGAGGTACCGCGGGTCGTGGATGACACGAAAGTTCCCCGGATCTTGTCGGTAAAGTGTGCAACCTCTGCAGAGTGTAAAACTATTCGAATAGCCGTGTCCACGGTAAAAAACAGTTAGGTAACCGCTCTTGGGCTATCTCCAATGTTTCCGAAACCTGGTGTATGTGTGTGAGGAAAACAACACGGATCAGTGATATTGATGATTCTTGAGGAAGTCACGATGAGCTTGAGCATGAGTTGATTACAACTCTTTCTCGATATTGATGTCTGTAACCTCCTGATACTTGTTGTAGACGCATGCACGACCTTGATATATGTTGATCATATTTGCATATGAAAAACTAGCTTTACACAAAGATGCCAATTTAGTAGTAGAGCCCTGCATAAATATTCTATCATCACACTTGGGTTGCTTGCGAGTACATTCAAAGTACTCATTGGCTTGCCACTGCTTATTTAATTGGCCATGCATGGGAGAACAGTATATGATGGAGATTTCTTGGTGACGAACATGCGAGCTAGGACGCTTCCCAGTCAGAATGCCTGTAGGGTTAAGGCAGATGGCATGGGCCCAAGTTGTTACTGAAGATTTCCGCTGCAATGATATACTCAAGATTTGACCATAATGGTCCTATTTGTGTAATACTGTATGTATGGATGTAAGACTCTTGTTATTCAGCTTCCGTGTGTTCAGTGAGCATTGATCTCTGGGATCACTGTACACGTGCATTCGGTGATCATGACTCTTAAGTCGGGGTCCCCACAGAGCTGGTATCAGAGCCATCATGACTGTAGGAAGCCTTAGTTAGCATGGTCGTTAGTTAAGGTAAAACTATTTCCAAAACTATTACTAGTTTTCAAAACTATCTATACTTCTCTTCCCTTCTCAGTTTTTCGAAAACTAGGCTATACTTTCCTTATTGATCTCTTCCCCTTTCAAAACTGTTGGTCGCTAGAACCCTTATGCCCCTGACCACTGGATTTCCTGAAATCCTCATGGATAATCTAGAAGGAGCACACCTTGCCAAACACTCACCCACCTCTTCTGAACACAAGATTGGCGACACCACGACAAGACGATACCAAGAGAAAATACATCCTCGAGGAATGAGGACATGAAGACCTAGAAGACGGTGATACCCTTGACACTGCCCCAAGATGGTGCAACCTTAGCCTACAATGACCAGGGCACAGGGTGTGCAAGATCATGATATACATCGCTAATGGAGTAATCTTGTCACTACCGCTGTTGTATCGGCAACCACCGGTGGACGAGAACCTCGCCATTTGGCCCGCCTCACTATAGTGAGCAGGAAAACGGTTCTCTTCGTCCCCCGCTGTTGGTGTCGATGTTGTCATCAATGTAACCGACATCTTGGACCTCTATTATAATTTTTTATTGTCATTGCATAAGGATTACCTACTCTGTACCGTCGACGCCTTAGAAGACAAAAAGGGATCGTCATGAATAAGAAGACAAGAGGAGACCAAGTGAACGCCAGCTACGAGGAGACACCTTCACCACATCCCCTCATCAGGCGAGAAGTTGTTAAAGATTCTTCAAGCTCAACCCGGATCATTCGTCAAACAGCTACAAGGGACATAGCAACACCTGAGGAAAACTCAGAAGACTGCACGAGGCACAAGGCGCGACTACTAGTCCGAGAACCCCTAGGGTAGGATGAGTCGTGTACCCCCTATGACCAGTCGAGTCCGTATGATGGTTCGAATAGAACCATGATTGTGTGTTGCTTGATTTTATTTCTTTGTGTTTTGATATAATTCGCACTTTTGCCCTAGGCAACAAGTACATGGCTATATCACCTACCTTACCTTGTTTCTTTTGTTTCGGCCTTTTTGCACCTGTTTGTTTGCACTAGCACTGTAGAACCCCCTTTTGGCATTCCCCTCGTCTATGCTACTTTTTCCCTCTCTTCTATCTCCTCAAGAGAAGACCAACAAGACAAGATACACCAAGGATTCTACTGCGGCAACCAACTGGCACAGAAGACTTTTGCTACAACCTCCACGACCAAGTGCAACCTCGTAGAATTATGTTTAACCCTCCAGACTAGAAACCCATTCCTAGACCCTTTGAGACTTCACAAGATACCCCAGAACAAATCCTTAACCATGTGCTTAACCCATAGAATTGCGAGAGAACCAGTTAAGCCTTTGTAAGCTTGCACAAAACTGGTTCGTAATGGAACTAGTGGACACAATGAGTGAGCACATTTTCATCCTAATATAGCACAAGAACTGACGATTCCATAGGTAGACCAATTTGAGGATATAGGACGGATTATTTGGTGACTTTATATCAGTGACTTCGATGAATTATCTGAGGCCTTGATGGATTGTGAGGTTTTCATGTTGGTGGGATCATGATTAATAGAGTAGCGTAACTTCCATCACCCTGGAGTAACTTGGATTTGGAGGGCAATTGTGATCGCATATTGAAATTCTTGGAGGTATAAGGATTTGACCTAGCCAGGGGATATTGATAGAAGATAGTTGACATTTTGAGAATGACTTCGGGGAAATGTAGGAATTCTCGTCGGACATGAGTTTTGGATTTGAGTAGGTGATTCTGGTTGGGTATAGATGCTAAACATGTCTGCATGGTCTGGAGTAAATTGGATTTGGACCGTTGATCTTGATCACGATACTATGTTTCTTTGTGAATGGATTATTTGTCGGAGCCGATTTAGGGATCTATATAAGCATGACCTTGGAGTTTACTTGACCTTGATGCTGGGAATTTGGTGGACTTACTATCGTAATGCATAGCCCTTCCAAGTATTTGGGTATTATACGGACTTGAGATCTTGTGGAACACCGTAGACATCGAATTTGTAGAATTGTTGGATTATGTGGTGATTGATGGAAGTTAGCGGGCTGTTGGAGTTGATCTATAGGAAGGAAACAAGATCTTGGAGGGCATATGACGTGTTTCCTTAGGATAAAGATGCACTATCTTGGTCCTTGGAAGAATAGGCCGAACACTTGGATTTTCGTGTTATATTCCAGCTTGGAAGCTTGTATGCTCTACCCATGGATTCTTAGGGGTAGCCATACATATGATTTTCGCGGATCGTAGACATGTATAATTTTGCTAGACCTTCTTTTGGGAGTCATGATGATATGTATGGCATGAGTGGTGATTGGAGTTGACCTATGCGAGATGATGCTTTCGGTGGTATAAGGATTGCAGGACTAGGAAGAACTATTGGCATCTCAGAAACCGTGCTTAAGGATAAGATAATAAACGTTCACTCACACACTAGAATCCTTGAAACCCTTAAGCCCCACCAAACCACAACATGGTCTGATCCTGACCACGGGCCTTGGCTCTAAGTCAAGAAGACCTTTGCCAATACTCAACGGAGACCACCACCAATACCCCAGCCTACCTTGTGTACCCCATAGACTTCATGGAGTACTTGGACAAGTTAGTTGTCGTCTTTATTTGGCAACATACTTGACTACCCGAAGACGGAAAAGAGCCATTCAGCTGGTTAGAAGACATTTGAAGACTGCCATGTCAAGAAGGAAGAACTACACCAACCACCGTCATCAAGGAGTAAACTTCCGCGTCGAAGACCAGGCGTATCTACAAACCACTCCTCTCAAAGGAACTAAGCATTTCCATGTCAAAGGGACGCTCACACCAAGATTTATCGACTTTCTTCAAGATCACTGCAAGACGAGTAGTAGACGGCTACCAGCTAGATTTACCACCTGAGTTACCCCTCGTGCACAAAATTTTCCATGAGTCACAACTCTGGAAATACTTTTAACTTCCTAACTAGCCCGGTCCCTGCGAGGACATCGATCACCGAGCCTTTGACGTCTAGCCCAACCTAACCTATGCAAGAGACCCCTCAGCAACCTGCATAAAAAGGGCAACGTACGAGAAGCCACACCGCCAAGTACTTCAAGGTTCCATGGAGCACCACTCAGAAGCAAAACCAACAAGAAGAAGTGAAGACTACTCCGTATCCAAGTCTCCGTATTCCTTTCCACGCCTAGTCTGGGAATCTTGGGGACGAGATTCTTGTAAGGGGGGTAGGTCTGTCAGATCCTGATTTTCACGCCACATCAGTTAAGCTAATAATCATGCTAAAATGTGGTTTGACAAAAACTTTTCAGTGTTTTTGACCCTGCTTCATTGGTTTTCTGTTTGCTGTTTGCTAGTGCTCTAAAAATAAAATATATCATTCAACTCTTATACTTCATCTCCTTGATCCAAAACCTTTTCCCAATGATCATGCCATGTGTATAGAACAGTATAGTATTTTCTTATAAAAATAATTTGGCCAAATAGTATTTTCTAAAATTAGTTTCCCAAAAACCCCTGAATTGAGGTTTGCACTGCAAGTACTTAATTGAGGGTGTGAAAAATCTTTCAAAAAGTATATTTGAATCCTATTAGGTATAGGACTCCCATAAACCACAAAAGTATAATTTTAAAAGTTATTTTCTTATTTTATTTAAAGGCTTTTTTATTTAGGCCAGAAATGGTCTTTAATAGGTAAAAATTATTTAACTATTTCAAAAATATTTGCCAAAATTCAGAGAGACTCCTTGGACATATATTGTCCATATATAAGAGTTTCAACACATGGTCATGTTCAAAATATAGGGCAAATCCTTCCAAAACCCTTTCTGGATATTTCGAGCTTTTGAAATATTTACAAAGGAAATATTCTCTACAAATTCCAGGGAACTTCTATCATGTCAAATATGACATATTTGATGATCTTACAAAGCCTCATGCCTTGAAGATCAAGAGAACATCATCAAATCCCCTCAAAACCATTTCTGTCCATTTTAAAGTTTGAGCAACTTTACATTGCCAAACTTATCCAAATGCTCTCAAACTTGGTGCACATGCTAAAATGGTCTAATTAAGCATCTAGACCAAATGGCACAAGTATTGGAGAAGCATAACTTGATCTAAGTGCCCCAAAACCCTTTCTGACCAGATCCAGAATTGAACAACTCTACATTGACAACTTTTTACTTGTGGCCTCAACTTTTGTGGACATGCTCACAACCCCAAATGATGACACTACACCAAGTGGTGCATCAAGGAGGGATGATTTGCATGGCTAGATATTGGAAAAGACATTTCTGCTGATTTCTAGGGTTCACTAAGGTTACATTGGGAAGTTTCTTCAAATGAGCTCAAACTTGGTGGAACACCCTATTTCTATATACCATTTGATCCTATTAAGTCTCATGTCAATTGGAAGTCATTTGCTTGCCCAAAACCACATCAAACACCTTCTGCCATTTTACCAAAACCACTGTTTTGACCCCTTCCACTACTCCCCCTTGCCTCAAGTTTTTACCACAACTGCTCCTAGTCACCCTCTACCTCCAGGAACTCCTTCTCCTCCTTAGATCAATGATTGAGGGGGATAAAACCCCATTTTACTCTGCTAGACAGCCCAATTCCCACTCTCCCTCAACCTCCCTCCTCTGTCATTGGGTCACCAGGGAATCCAAGGCCATGCCCACCTTGTTTACTACTCCGTAGGGCTGTTGGACACTTGGGGACACGGCCAGTGCGCGACGACACCCCCATGCCGGCCAAAGTCGCGCTCTGGAGCGCGCTACAGTGCGCCAGGGCACTGTAGCTCGGCCCTCCCGAGGCACCCAGGCGGCATTGGGCAGAGCGAGCGTGTCCGTCGAGGTTGCCTCGACGTCCACGACACGCTATGCGGTCTGTCCCCTCCTCCTTATCCCTCCTATCGTCTCCCTCGCACGCGCACCGGCCGACAGCAAGCTCCAGTGAGCGAGCTCACACGCGCGGAGCTTCTGGCACGCCATGCTCCCCCTTTTCCTTTCCCCTCGACCTGGACGACCCTCACGAACACCCTAGACATGATCCAGAGCGCCGATTCGGCCTCTGCCATTACCTAGGGCGTGGCCATGGACGCCGTCCACGGTGCACCAACGCCCCGCCGTATAAGGCTCTCCCCGGGCCTCTCTATCGTCTCTACTTACCCTCTCTTACCCCCAGAGCTGCTCCGTCGCCCCCCCATGGCCGGAGCCAAGCCGACGGACTCGGCCCAAATACATGTCATCGGGACCCCCTCCTCTCCACCTCTCCACTCCAGAGGATCACCAGAACCACCGCCGACCCGCCCCACGCGCCACTTTCTCCTCCCCGTGCTTGCCTCCCCGTGCCCAATGTCGGCCGAATGCCGTCCACCGCAGCCAGAGCCGGGCATGCCGCGGACGCCTCCTGCCGACCCTGAGGCGCTCCCCCGATGCACCGCTCTCCAGTGGAACCTCCGATGGCCGCAGCTTGGCCGGAGGTGGCCTGTGCCGCCGGGGGCAAGCGCCGGCCTCGCGCGGCCAGGGCCTCCCCTCCCCTCTGTCACGGGAGCGGGAGGAGGAAGATGACCCTGCGAGGGGCCCCCACATGTCAGCGACCCGGCCAGCGGGCCCAGGCGTTTAAGTAGAAACGGCATCCCCCAGATCCGCCTTGCCCGCGCGAAGAAGCATTTTCCTAGAAGCCGCCTCCGGCGTGGCCCCTGCGCGTGAGCGGCCGAGCCGCTGGGCCGGCCCAGTGGCGCCCTACCACTAAGTCTCGCTCAGTCCGCAAAGCTGCCGCCCAGATCCAGCCCTTTGGTAATTTCTTTTCCTTTTGTTTTTCCAGAGACTTGTAAAACCCATAAATAATTCAAATGAACTCCAAATTTGATGATTCAAATTTCTAGGGGTTCATAAAATCATTCTATATCACATAGTGCCATTTGAACATTTTTGCAGAAACATTCTATTCACAAATATTTATCAAAATGCTATTTTTCCATTTCTGTGATGAACTTTAGAAAATCACAGGGAGCTCATAGATGATCCAAATCCATTGATTCAAATTTCTAGGCACTTCTAAGATCCTAACTTAGTTTTGGAACATTTTTCCCAACACTTTCTGTGCCACATCAAATATTGGTCTATTTATCCATGTATAGCCAACTTCGCAAAATCATAGGAAATTCATTTGAACTCCAAATCCAGTGAAACCAACTCCTAGATGATTCTAAAATCATTCCTTGTTAAATGGGTGGCTTTGCCCATTTTCAAAATAATTCTTTTGTATACTTCTTACAGATCCATTAAACCCCTGATTCCATGATATTGAAATGTTGCAAACTATCCATTGATCCAATGCCTATGAAACCACCTTGGTCATTTTTCATATGACCAGAGGTATCCTAGAAAAGTCCAACTCCTATTTTTAGAGCACTTTTATTTTTGCCTTGTTGTGTTGCTTATTGCGATTTGTTTCCGGCGCTAGTTGACGAAGTAGACGGAGTACTTGGAGAAGGACCAGAGGATTTGAAGACCCAAAGGACTTGGTTAAGACAGGCAAGCAGCCCTTTGACCATGTTCGAGAAACCTTTTTATGCATGTCTCATAGCACCTTATTATCAATGCATCAGAATCATGTTGAGGTGGTGACCACTTCGGTTGGTACCTTTGTTAGTTTACTATTGAAACTTACATCAAGCATGGCCCTACCTTCCTATGAGGGTTATGTGGGTGGGAGTAGATAGGTTGCTATAGTAGTGGCTACACAAATGGGACGGGAATATGCATGGTGATGGAGGCAGAGTACTTTCAAAAGACTTTTCGAAAACCCCGTCGGGTGCCATTTATGCCCGAGGGAGATGATGAGTTGGGTAACCACTTGATGACGAAGTGGTGTACCGAGGCAGGTGTGTGAGATGTTTTTCAAATGGATTGGTTTAAGTTGCGACCGTTATTCCAACCTTACGTGCGCAACCACTCTACCCTTATATGGGAAAGGGCATTATTGATTACCTAGGCCGATACTAGCATGGTGCCCGTATTACTAGTGACGGGGGTGACATGAGGTCACTCTCAGGACGGGGTCGCACTTGGATAGGCGGCCGTGACTGTCTTTACAGGGCACCGGACACACCGTTGGTACCCCGTGCTTGTGGTATGTGATGAATATGGGAGCGAGGCTCCAAAATATTAAGATGTGAAATGTTGGGCACGGGGGTTGCTACCAATCGAGTGGAGTCCATGTTAGTGTCGTCTAGGGAAAGATAGTGATCGGGTGCGTACCCCGGGTACTTGAGGTACCGTGGGTCGTGGATGACACGAAAGTTCCCCGGATCTTGTGGGTAAAGTGTGCAACCTCTGCAGAGTGTAAAACTATTCGAATAGCCATGTCCATGGTCAAGGACAGTTGGGTAACCGCTCTTGGGCTGCGTCCAATGTTTGCAAAACCTGGTGTATCACTACAAGAAATATGTCAACTTGTGACCACCACTATTGGTCACTGAATGGAATTTGTGACCTTTTTGTGACCAAAAACATAAGGTCAAAAGCTGGCCGTCATAAACTGACATTAGCGACCTTCTCTGTGAGAAGGTCATAGACGTTTATGACCAAAATATGCCTACTGTCGTGTTTTGGTCACTAGCAGCTTCCCCAGACCACGTAGGCATCCAGCGTGGCAAGCTGATGTGGCACAAGAACCAGCCAGGTCCAATTCGGTTTTCTACATGGGCCTAGCCCAACAATTCAGCCTTTTTAATGTATTTTTTTCTTGTTAATTTTCGCTAGCTACATGGGCTTGGGCCATTAATTCGGCCTTTTTTTAAGATGCAACCTTTTACAATCTACTTATTTTTTATTTTCGTCCTTTTTTTTGCCACTGGCCCACCAATCAGACTAGTCCCACTTGTCATGCTTATCACAAAATTGATCCCACACATCAAAAATTTCAAAATCTGTCAAACAACCATTATAACTTGGACCGCCTTGTCTTTCCATTTGACGGGTATTCAAATCACATACACAATCATTATTTCAATCAATCCAAATAGCAAATGAAATTCGTCCAAAACAACACGGCATTAGTCTATTACAAAACGTTACAGTATACTACAGCCCAGATAAGCCTACTACTGCCTACATTTACAACACATAATATGCTAGTCTTTGTTGTTATGCTTCACAGCTTCGAACTTGGATTCGCACTTCACCTGTGCAAAAAACAAGAATGAACATATAAGAATAAGAATGTGTACATAACTTCAAACAGTAGCCAATGAAGGATCCAATAACTTATAAGAAAAAATTGACAGCAAATGAGATGTACATAAATAGTATGACTAACACTAACCGGTATGCGTTCATGGAGTGACTAAAATGTTCTCACTAGCTAGGATTTTTTTAGTATACAATATACTGAGATGTGCAACTCTCTAAATTGATCATAGAAATGAAAAATGTAGGTGTGCTGTAGGCCAGATCATCATATTTGAGCATTAATATTTCTGTATTACTAAATAGCAACTACATCACTAGGAGTACACAGCAACTAGTAGCAGAACTAGAAGAAATAACCAAACTGAGTGTACACCAATATCATCAGGAACATGAGTATAACAAGCATCTTGCTTTACTGGGATACAGTGACACAACAGAATTACTAGGATACGGTAACACATACATATTGTTGATTTAACACGTCGAGAAACAGTCTAGTGTGTATATTGTACTCTGCAAGGCTTGATTTAACACAATGAGGAACATTATTAATTTAAAACATGTCCCAAGAATGAACTACTCCTACAAATATCAGAAGAGCATAAGCACACACTAAATCTACTCCCCAAACAATCACTTGCCAAACTCACAAGAGCATAAGCAAAAGACCAGTGCATATTACCCAAGTTTCTTCAGTACTCGAGCATCACAAGGAAAAGGAGCAGTGCATCACTAGTGACTGAGTACAAACTAGTCAGATCTAGATGCTATCAAACCGAAGCAAATCAGCCACATCAAAGAAAGAAGAAAGTGATACAACTAAAGAAAAAGATGGATGGAGGCAAGATAGAGAAGCAGCAGCCAACCTCATACTACTCGGTCCACAGGCTGGTCCCGGTGGCCTGCTGGTAGCGGTCGAAGATCCCCTTGATGCTGCAAGTAGCACATGAAGAAGAAGAAGAAAACGAAGCTGCCTTAGAGAGGTAATCAAGCAAGCAAACAGAAGCAACAATGTAGTACAGAATGTATCACTATAGCAGGGGTGTGGTTACCTTCACGAGCCAGCTTCCACCGGGAGAGTTTCGGGGGTCACCGGTATTGAATTCCTTCAACGATCAGCTTAAATAAAGGAAAACAAGTAAGAAAAGCACATATATGTTGTCCCTGGAAGGCGCATGCATACAACAACAAGAACAACATGAAAATTATACAAGAATAGAGCATGGAAGCGGATTAACTACATGGAACCAAAAATAGAATCATTGTAGATCAGATTACACAAGAACGGAATGTAGAAGCATATTATATGGAAGCAAAACCAAATCATTACGGAGCACATAATAATACATGAAGAGAAAGAAGCAACTATACACTCCAAAACTGGACAAACCACAAACAACAACAACACAACGGCAGAAGTAGCCCTGTTTGCATCATGTTAAACAGCACAATCAGCCATATATGCATCATGTTGAATAGCACAAGCAGCCATATAATGCCTAGTGAGTGATCTAGCAATGTACTGTACAAGAGAGTATATATGTGTATGGATTCCTGCAGCCAGCTTCTATCAGTAACATGCATGTATATATTGAAGTAAACGAAAGAGAGAGTATCTTTGGAAACATTCAAAATATATTCAATGTTGGAGCTGCATCTTACAACTCAAGGAGCGACATGAAATCCATGGAAGGACCTTACTGTGACAATTCACTTGTATAGTCCTGCCTTATGTGCATAATGTCGTTGCAAACAAAATTGTTGGTAAAGTTGCATAAATACAAGTGTCTAAGTTAGAAATCACTGGAGTGTCAGACCCATGCAGCTAACAACAGGACCATCCATTTGCAACAGGCATGTACTCCCAAAACCCTTTGTAAACTGAGAACTCCTAGGCAGTAAGCACTAAGCACAAAGACAACAGGACTAAGCTATTCACATGCTCATGGCATACTTAGGGGACTAGTGTTGAATACAATGTCTTGCATTTACTAAGAAAAACATATACAATGCCATTTACTGAAGTTGTATGTAAACATGACTAAGCTTGATAGATACAGGGAAGAAAAAACGGAATAAGGTAGTAGTTAACGACCTTATAGCTTTGAATGGAAACCCATAGCAAGCATATATACAAATTAATTTAAGCATAAAAGGTATGCAAATAGTAAATAGGAATGCATAATGTGGATTACATAACTAAACTCATTTTTTAGCAGAACACATAATGTGGATTACATCTTGTTTGGTTATTAAACACTAAATAGTAAGTTATATATAAATCTCACATAGATATGACCATGAACAGATTCAAAGAGGACTAATTTACTCTAAAAGCTCATTTTTAGCCCCTTACACTTCTCAAACATAACCACTACCTGGAGCATCAATAAACACAAGCTAGCCTATGAGAACATCAACATTTGCAGCAACAACTGAAATGCTAGCCCTTTCACAATGACAGTATAATAGCAGAAATATATGCTGAGGTTGTGTCAGGTGTGCTTATGCTGAAGTTGCCAAAAGAGCATCAGATCAAGTCACCAAACACTAGTTCAGGGCCCCCATGTAATTTAAAACTGATAAAAATAAACATGGTGACACGGTGATCTCGAGGTCATTAAGAGTTCTTTTTCGAGATGACAGAGTAATTAACATCCCCAACGGCAGTTTAGAGCACAGTCAGGTAACATGGTGATAACTTAACTAATCTCGAAGAATCTGCAATGAAGGCTTGGTCCAGGGTCAGACATGAAACTAGTAATCAGAGCCAACACTCTGCTATTCTAACCCTGATGCACCTGCCCTGTCCGTTTCCCCGGACTCAGATGCATGGGTGTCCACTTTAAAAATCCTCAGGCATTTACACACCGATTAGTATAAGTGGCACGCATTTTTTACGACGGTAGCCCGGTGATGAGCGTGGATTTGGACATATGTGACATGAAATTGACTTGGTTATCCAAAAAATACGTTGGTATTAGCAAGTGAGCAGTGCAATTGACTTGATAATGAAGAGGAAAAGGAAGCAGCGAGGCTCACATCTCGGTAGGGGAAGTCGTCGACCTCGAGCATGTGGATGGCATGCCCCATCTTGGGCCGTTTCTGCGAGCCAGGATCCACGCACCTCAGCGCCACCAGGAGCGCCTTCATCAGGGCCTTGGAGGACGGCTTCTCCGGCAGCTTCGGGTCCAGAACGGCCTCGTAGTCCCTGTTGCTCACCATCTTCTTCAGCCACTCCACCAGAGCGTGCTGGATCTGACGTGGGGTGGGGAAGACGCACCACATGGCCACCGACGACAGAGCTTCCTCCCTTTCTTCTTCTCTTGTCTTGTGATGAGTGTAGGGGAGGGGAGGGGAGGGTGCAGATGGCTGCAGACCAACCGCGAGGGGAGAGGTGGGTGGTGGAGGTGAGGGTAGAGGTGGGTAGCGGAGGCGAGGGGAGAAGTGGGCGGCGGAAGGAAGGGGAGGATAGGGCGGCGACGGAAGGAAGGGGAGGACTGGGCGGCGGCGGAGGGATCTGGATGGGGGAGAGGAGTGGAGGCGGGGAGGAATCTGGATCGGCTAGGGTTCACACGTGCGTGAGAGAGAGGGAGAGAGAGGCTGCAGTGGGTTGGATGGACGGATGTTTGCCACATCATCGATCCATGCCACAACGGATTCCACCAATTAGAATCAAGCTTGTGTAATTTTGTTTTTTCCTTTTGTTTCTCTTATAGTCTTTTATCCTCTTATTTATGGCAAACATTCATAATATTAATCACTTATAGTTTGTCAAAATGAATGAATATTGCGCACATGTGTGTACGTTTCAATGAAAAACAATGTTGATTTCGGGAGTTTTCATTTTCATTGCACAAAAGAGTCGTTTTCTATTTTTCGAGTGCCCAAAATGAGTTTTTTTGTGAAGAACCTACCATATATTTATTGCCAAATTGGACCAAATAAATTTTCTAAAATACTAGCACATATTTAATGCACAATTGACAAAATGGTTGGGTGTAAAAAGTTTTGATCCACCTCTCGTGGAAAAGACAAATTTCGGCCGATTCAGTTGGAAGTGGGTCAAATTTGAACTGTAGTTGCCTTGTAGTTTGCTCTTTATTTTTTACAAAAATCATTTCTAGGTACATAAGTATCTATTTAATCAGAGAAACACCAAAAAAATACCAAGATTCAACCACTAGATTGGAACGGTCATTCCCGCCGTTTTGAACGCATTTTGAAACAGGCATAAAAAATTCAAAAAATTTCAAAAAATTGGAAAACCTTCGCATTGTGTCATTATATATGACCAAGTTACCAGGAAAAATAATAAACTTGTAATACAACAATTCTTTTTAAAAAGTGTTCTCAAAAAACAACTATCATGCGTGAAGATTCATGGCTTTCAAGCCAAATGATCAATCCTATGGCTACATTCATGGCATAGTTTGTTCAAATAATCTCATATTGTGCACAAGGGTGCATCTTGGAATGACAAACAATATTGCCTAAGGAAGTTTTCATTTTTTTTGGACGAAAAAATCATTTTCCATTTTTCGAGTGCCCAAAAGGAGGTTTTTTTGTGAAGGACCTCCCAAATAATTGTTGCAAAATTGGACCAAATCATTTTTCCAAAATACTAGGCCATATTTAATGCACAATTGAGCAAATGGTTGGGTGTAAAAAGTTTTGATCCACCTCTCATGTAAAAGACAAATTTTCGCCGATTCAGTTGGAAGTGGGTCAAATTTGAACTGTAGCTGCCTTGTAGTGTGCTCTTTATTTTTTCTAAAAATCATTTCTAGATACATAAGTATCTATTTAATCAGAGAAACACAAAAACAATTCCAAGATTCAACAACTAGCTAGGAACGGTCATTCCCGCCGTTTTGACCGCATTTTGAAACGGGCATACAAAATTCAAAAAAAATCAAAAAATTGGAAAACCTTCGCATTGTGTCATTATATATGACCAAGTTCCCAGGAAAAATAATAAACTTGTAATACGACAATTATTTTAAAAAAGTGTTCTCAGAAATGAGCTATCATGTGTGAAGATTCATGGCTTTCAAGCCAAATGATCAATCTTATGGCCACATTCATGGCATAGTTTGTTCAAATGATCTCATATTGTGCACAAGGGTGCATCTTGGAATGGCAAACAATGTTGCCTAAGGGAGTTCTCACTTTCTTTGGACAAAAAATTCATTTTCCATTTTTCGAGTGCCCAAAAGGAGGTTTTTTTGTGAAGGACCTCCCAAATAATTGTTGCAAAATTGGACCAAATAAATTTTCTAAAATACTAGGACATATTTAATGCACAATTGACAAAATGGTTGGGTGTAAAAAGTTTTGATCCACCTCTCGTGAAAAAGACAAATTTCCGCCGATTCAGTTGGAAGCGGGTCAAATTTGAACTGTAGCTGCCTCATAGTTTGTTATTTATTTTTACCAAAAATCATTTATAGTTACATAAGTACCTATTTAATCATAAATACATGGTTTGGTGGCGATACGTCGAGGTTTGGGCGGTGGTCGAGGGCCCCAACTCTAGAGCGAGTAAACTCGCATGCCCGCCGCATGGTCACCACATGATTGGGGCGTTGCCATGTGTTCTGGGAGGCCTAGGCATGTCTAGTGGGTGGGCACTCCCCAGGTAGGTGCTAGGAAGAAAATTACAACATAAGATTCTCACGAGGAGACCGATCGATGCTCAAATATGAATTAGCAGCCAAGTGTTTGATTAGCGGTATGGGAAATGCACATGGCTAATGGGCGTGAGTTTTGGTTGAGGATGATCAGTTACTAAGAAGACCGTCTTCAAAAATTTTCAGCTCAAAAGGAGGAGTCTAGGTGGTACTTGCTTTGCAAAGTACCACACTGGACATAAATACGAATGTTGAAGCTGGGCTCAAAGTAATGAATGGATTGAGCTGGCATTTGGTGGAGGATAGTTATTTGGGCATAGGAAAGCACTGTAGAAAATGGATACCATTTGGACATGCCAAAGTGGTACTTCCTTCACAAAGTGTTTTTTGAACAGAATAGTAAAATGAATATTTTTGAATTATTTTTGAACTAGGCAAGGAAGGTTTTTTTTACATATTTGAGGAAGATATGACCCAAAGAATTTATGAGATTTTTTGGGGAATTTTGGGAATGACAAAAATATAGGTTGCTTCACAACCTAGGGCAAAAACTGCCACATGGACATGACACATAGGCAAAACTGATGAGGTGGCGCCTAGTCGTAGCAACCCACCACAATTTACAAGGTTATCACCATCTATATTGGTCATGATCAGCTAGAAATAAGGCAGCGGCCCAGTGCTATCTGCTTTATGACCATTTCGTGTAAGGAAATTACGACCTTTTTGACCAAGAAGGTCGTTTTAGTTTAGGGTTTGGAGCCCCCCGAACAGCTTTTGACCAATTGGTCTGAAATGGTCATAGATCTATGACCAATTCTCCCAGGGTCACTGACAGAAGGTCATAAGTTAACATATTTCTTGTAGTGTATGTGTGTGAGGAAAACAACACGGATCAGTGATATTGATGATTCTTGAGGAAGTCACGATGAACTTGAGCATGAGTTGATTACAACTCTTTCTTGATATTGATGTCTGTAACCTCCTGATACTTGTTGCAGATGCATGCACGACCTTGATATATGTTGATCATACTTGCATATGAAAAACTAGCTTTACACAAAGATGCCAATTTAGTAGTAGAGCCCTGCATAAATATTCTGTCATCACACTTGGGTTGCTTGCGAGTACATTCAAAGTACTCATTGGCTTGCCACTGGTTATTTAATTGGCCAGGCATGGGAGAACAGGATATGATGGAGACTTCTAGGTGACGAACATGCGAGCTAGGACGCTTCCCAGTCATAATGCCTGTAGGGTTAAGGCAGATGGCATGGGCCCAAGTTGTTACTGAAGATTTCCGCTGCAATGATATACTAAAGACTTGATCATAATGGTCCTATTTGTGTAATACGATATGTATGGATGTAAGACTCTTGTTATTCAGCTTCTGTGTGTTTAGTGAGCATTGATCTCTGGGATCACTATACACGTGCATTCGGTGATCACGACTCTTAAGTCGGGGTCCCCACATCACCGCCGTGCATGAGTAATCCCATCGTAGGCTTGCTGGACGGTGATGGGTTGGATGAGATTTACCATGTAATCGAGTTTGTTTTGTTAGGGTTTGATCCCTAGTATCCACTATGTTCTAAGATTGATGTTGCTATGACTTTGCTATGCTTAATGCTTGTCACTAGGGTCCGAGTGCCATGATTTCAGATCTGAACCTATTATGTTTTCATGAATATATGTGTGTTCTTGATCCTATCTTGCAAGTCAATCGTCACCTACTATGTGTTATTATCCGGCAACCCCGAAGTGACAACAATCGGGACCACTCCCAGTGATGACCGTAGTTTGAGGAGTTAATGTATTCACTATGTGTTAATGCTTTGGTCCGATACTCTGTTAAAAGGAGGCCTTAATATCCCTTAGTTTCCATTAGGTCACCACTGCCACGGGAGGGTAGGACAAAAGATGTCATGCAAGTTCTTCTCCATAAGCACATATGACTATATTCGGAATACATGCCTACATTACATTGATGAACTGGAGCTAGTTCCGTGTCACCCTAGGTTATAACTTTTACATGATAAATCACATCCTACATAATTCTCCATCACCGATCCAATGCCTACGATCTTTTCACATATTGCTTGTTGCTTATTTACTTTTTTACTGCTGCTATTACAAAAACTGCAAAAACACTACTGTTACTTTTATTGCTGTTAGCCTGTTACCACTATTTCCATATTACTTTGCTACTTAATTACCTTGCTATAGATACTAAGTCTCCAGGTGTGGTTGAATTGACAACTCAGCTGCAAATACTTAAGAGTATTCTTTGGCTCCCCTTGTGTCGAATCAATAAATTTGGGTTGAATACTTTACCCTCGAAAACTGTTGCGATCCCCTACACTTGTGGGTTTATCACTATATTACGATCATGCAAGGCAATATGGCTATGAAATGCCATAATAGGTAGGTATGGTGGCTGTTTTGAGGAAGGATATAAGGTGGTTTGATGCACCGGCGAAAGTTACGTGGTACTAGAGTGACTAGCAAGGTGGAAGGGTGAGAGTGCGTATAATCCATGGACTCAACATTAGTCATAAAGAACCCACATAATTATTGCAAAAAATCTATTAGCCCTCAGAAAAAAAATACTACGACGCATGCTCCTTGGGGGGAGGTTGGTAGGAGTTAACCATCGCACGCCCCCGACATTCACGCAAAGATAAACAATCAAAATACAATGCGCGCCAATTTGGTTACATAGTTAGGAGACCATACGTGCATGCTTTGGGAATCACAAACCTTAACACCAATATTTTTACTAAACCACAATCATTCACTAGTACTTCCCACATATTCGCATCTCTATATCACAAAACTATTGCAAGGAATCAAACGCATCATATTCAGCGATCTACAAGTTTATGTAGGATTTTATGACTAACCATGTGAATGACCAATTCATGTCAATTCTCTAAATATATATAAGTGAAGCAAGAGAGTTTTAATTCTTTCTACAAAAGATATACCCATGCTCTAACAAATATAAGTGAAGCAAAAGAGCATTCTACAAATGGCGGGTTTCTATGTGAGGAGAAACAAGCAATCCAAACTTCAAATGATATAAGTGAAGCACATGAAGAATTCTATAAAGCCATACTCAAAAGATATAAGTGAAGTGCAAAGAGCATTGTATAAGTCAACCAAGGATTATCTCATACCAGCATGGTGCATTTATTAAAAGGAAAAATAAAAAAGCACACGACCTCCTAGAGTTTACGCATATCATGTGAACGAAACGAATCTGAAAACACACTGATACTTGTTGAAGAAAGATGGGATGCCTTCTGGGGCATCCCCAAGCTTAGACGCTTGAGTCTCCTTGAATATTTACTTGGGGTGCCTTGGGCATCCCCAAGCTTGAGATCTTACCTCTCCTCCTTCTTCTCACATCGAGACCTCCTCGATCTTCGAACACTTCATCCACACAAAACTTAACCGAACTTTTAGTGGCGGGGTTAGTGCATATGATCAATGAAATCCCATCATGTACTGCTCTAACATTATTGTATAATTATGTAAAAACATTACCCACTGTATGCTATCACAATTCTATGGCCCCAAGTCAAGGAGGCTTCAACAAGAATTCAAACATATGCAAATAATGAAGCTATAACAGCAATCTGTGAAAACAGGACAGTTTGTAGTAATCTAAACATTAACCATACTTCTATAACTCTAAAAATTCTAGCAAAATTAGTAAAAATCAGCAATTTTTATAGCAAGACTTTTCAAAAAATTTCAGATCATTTCGACGTTCCAGTAAAAAACGTAAAAGCGCGCACTACATACAAAGTTTCTGTTTTTGCACCGCACAAACCAACAAGCAGTTTAATCATCCTAAAGGAAACTCTTGGCACATCATTTTTATAATACAATGGAATTGTATAAGGGGATAATTATTTATGTTGAAATTTTTATATAATTCAAGATTTGCAAAGTTTCCATGGGAATGAACAAAGTTCAAGGAGCTCCCCCATTTCAACGGTGCTTGTCCTTCTTACTTTCACTTTTCTTTTTGAAAAAGTTTTAGGTTCCCCTCTTTAATTTTTTGTTTTTAAACTTTATAGAAGCACACAACAGAAATAAATGACTCTCTAAAAGTTCAGGTTTGTCTCCCTGACAGTGCTTTGTTTAAAGCTGTTAAGCTAGGCATATAGAGCTCAAGTAATGGATCCACCCGGATCCCAAGGTATATCAAAGCCAGTTTTAATTAACAATGATTTGGCACTTAGCTCTGAGCACAAAGTAACATATATCATGTAACAACGAAGTCTAACTCTCTTCCTGTGCATCGACATGTCATACAAGAATAATTCATGCACATCAAGTAAAGGCCAATGCATAGTACAAGCAATTTCTTCAAATTTTATCGTGTTGGAAACATAGAGAGGCGAAGATGTAGTTCCTCTCTCATAATAATTGCAAGTAGGAGCAGCAAGCACATGCATATTATATTCATCAAAAACATCAAGTGCAACGGAAAAAGGCAACCCATCAATGTAATCCTTAATAAGTGCAAACTTCTCCAATATAGTGTAGTTTGGGGAATTCAAAAAGATAATAGTGTGCGTGCAATAGCAACTATCTCATGTTTAACATAAGGAACTATAGCAAGTTCAACTCCATAAGCATAATTCATATTGGCATCTTGGCCACAAGCATAGCAAGCATCATAAAAAAGGGACAATTCAAAAGAATCAACGGGATCATTACAATCATCGTAGCATTCATCCTTCGGTAAGAACGAAGGGAAATTAAAGAATGTTTGGGATAAAGAGTTACTCTCATTAGAAGGTGGGCACGGGTGATCAATCCGCTCTTCCTCCTTTTGTTCTTCGCTCTCCTCCTCATCTTTTTCATCCAATGAGCTCACAATGTCATCAATTTCTTCTTCCATAGATTCCTGCAAAATATTAGTCTCTTCTTGGACAGCAGAGACCTT
Source organism: Secale cereale (assembly GCA_902687465.1). NCBI lineage: Eukaryota > Viridiplantae > Streptophyta > Magnoliopsida > Poales > Poaceae > Secale > Secale cereale. The sequence goes on from LR738714.1 coordinate 685,562,308, forward strand.
CTCAATAAATGCATCAATATTGGCATTGTATTCATAATTCTCATAGCAATATTTCAAATTTTCAATATAGCAAAATTTTCAGGCCTATAAACATCATCATCAAAACATTCATACCTTTTAAACAGAGATTCAATTTCATAAGCACCCATAAAAGCAACAAATTCTTCTATTTGTTCAACATCATAGTAATCATATATACCATTAGCATAAGATGCTTAGGTTTCATTATCATTAAATTTGCATGAAAAGGGAAGGTGTGGAGCCTTCATCCTAGAGCAACAAGTATAATTATATCTCTAGAATAGTTGCCGAGCATACCAATGCAACATATGAATTTGATCCCATAATAGTTTCCCTTTTTGTGTCAAGCGATAATCCCTAAAGTATTCACGTTGATCCAATGTTACTCCCATTATATAGTTGAATGGGGTTTTCTCAGGATTATCAAAGTAGTACATAATATCTTTCACATAATGAGCATCGAGGGTATTAGGAGGTTCCCCATCTCCATGAGTAGCAAGTACACCTAATTTTTTTGGTATTTTGTGTTCCATATCCATAACTAAAGATAGAGAACAACTTAGAACAGAAAATAAAAACTACTTAGTGATAAAGCAAACAAGCACAGACGAGAATATTTACCCCACGCTATTGCTCCCCGGCAACAGCGCTAGAAAAAGGTCTTGATAAACCACAAGTGTAGGGGATCAGTTGTAGCTGTTGGAAATATGCCCTAGAGGCAATAATAAAAGTATTATTATTATATTATATTTCCTTGTTCATGATAATTGTCTGTTATTAATGCTTGAATTGTATTGTATGGAAACAGCGATACATGTGTGAATATATAGACCACAATGAGTCCCTGGTAAGCCTCTAGTTACCAGCTCGTTGATCAACAGATGGTCACGGTTTCCTGATCATGGACATTGGATGTCAGTGATAACGGGATCACATCATTAGGAGAATGATGTGATGGACAAGACCCAATCCTGAGCATAGCACGAGATCGTATAGTTCGTAATGCATAAGCTTTTCGGTGTCAAGAATTTATTCCTTAGACCATGAGGTTGTACAACTCCCGGATACCGTAGGAATACTTTGAGTGTGCCAAACGTTACAACGTAACTGGGTGGCTATAAAGGTACGCATCGGGTATCTCCGAAAGTGTCTGTTGAGTTGGTACGAACCGAGACTGGGATATTGTCACTCCGTATGATGGAGAGGTTCCGCTGGGCCCACTCGGTAAGAAATCATCACAATGAGCTCAAAGTGACTAAGGATTTAGTCACGGGATGATGGATTACGAAACGAGTAAAGAGACTTGCCATGACGAGATTGAACAAGGTATCGAGCATACCGACGATCGAATCTCGGGCAAGTACCGTACCGATGGACAAAGGGAATAACTACGGGATTGAGTGAATCCTTGACACAGTGGTTCATCCGATGAAGATCATCGAGGAACACGTGGGAAACAACATGGGTATCCAGATCCCGCTGTTGGTTATTGACCGGAGAGTGGTCTTGGTCATGTCTACGTGTCTCCCGAACCCGTAGGGTCTACACACTTAAGGTTCGGTAACGCTAGGGTCATAGAGATACATGCACGTGGAAACCCGAAAGTTGTTTGGAGTCCCGGATGAGATCCCGGACGTCACGAGGAGTTCCGGAATGGTTCGGAGGTAAAGAATGATATATAGGAAGTCCAGTTTCGGCCATCGGGTGATCTCCGGGGGTCACCGGGAGTGTCCCGGGACCACCGGAGGGGTCCCGGGGGTCCACCGGGTGGGACGACCCATCCCGGTGGGGCCCCTAGGCCGCAAGGGGAAGGGGGCCAGCCCCTGGTGGGCTAGCGCACCCTACTGGGCCCTCCCTCATGCGCCTAGGGTTGGAACCCTAGGGAAGGGAGGCGCCCCCTATGCCTTGGGGGGCAAGTCTCCCCCCCAGGCCGCCGCCCCCCCTTGCAGATCCCATCTGCAGGGGCTGGCGCACCCCCTGGCCCCCTATATATATGTGGGGGGGGGAGAGGGCAGCCGCACCCAAGTCTCTGGCGCCTCTCCCCCTCCCGTCACACCTTCCTCCTCCTCCGCAGGGCGCCGGCGAAGCCCTGCAGAAATTCCCGCTGCATCCACCACCACGCCGTTGTGCTGCTGGATCTCCGACGACCTCTCCTCCCCCCTTGCTGGATCAAGAAGGAGGTGACGTTGCTGTACCGGACGTGTGTTGAACGCGGAGGTGCCGTCCGTTCGGCGCTAGATCATCGGTGACGAAGAACGCGAAGAGTAGGACTTCTTCATCCACGCTTCTTCGAAAGCTTCCGCTCACGATCTACAAAACGGTATGTAGATGCACTCTCATATGCTCGTTGCTAGATGTCTCCTTAGATGGATCTTGGTGAAAGCGTAGAAATTTTTTGAATTCTGCTACGTTCCCCAACAGTAGCCTCTTTCGATAAGTAAGAGTGTCGAACCCAACGAGGAGCTAAAGGTAGAACAAATATTTCCTCAAGTTCTATCGACCACCGATACCACACTATGCACGCTTGACGTTCGCTTTACCTAGAACAAGTATGAAACTAGAAGTACTTTGTAGGTGTAATGGGATAGGTTTGCAAGTATATAAAGAGCACGCAAATAACTAGGGGCTGTTTAGGTAAAGAAGCAATAAAGTTAGCATAGCGAGTGTGGAAAAGTAGTGGTAGTAGTTGCGAAATTGTCCCTAAGCAATTGACTACGTTACTAGACCGATAGCAAGTTTTATGTGGGAGAGGCCACTGATACGTCTCAAACGTATCTACTTTTCCAAACACTTTTGATATTGTTTTGACCTCATTCTTGCATGATTTGAACTAAACTAACCCGGACTGACGTTGTTTTCAGTAGAGCTGCCTGTATGGTTTTATTGTGTGCAGGAAAATGGATTTTTAGGTATCTCAGAAAAATCCACGAAAAATCACAGAAAATCCATGCACCCGAAGGAACCAGGAGCCAAAAGAGGGGCCAGAGGGGGGCCAGGGGGTGCCCAGGCGCCCTGTGGGCGCGCCCCCCCCCTGGGCTGTGCCGGGGGGTCGCCTGGGTGGGGCCCACACCCCCTGGTGCCCTACTTTGCCTCGTATTTTTACTCGCGACACGAAAACCCCAGATCAGAAGTTCTTTTCGCAGTTTTCCGTCGCGGAGCCGCCGCCACCCTCTGTTCTTCCTCGGGAGGGCTAATCTGGAGGCTGAATTGGCCTCTGGTGAGGGGAGACCGTCGCCATCGTCATCATCATCACCACTCCATCATCCCTCCATGACTTCTCCCTCCATGTGTGAGTAATTCCCCTGCTGTAGGCGAAGGGGATGGTAGGGATTGGATGAGTTAGATCATGTAATAGTTTGTCAGATCGTTGGGGGCATGTTGCCTATCATCTACTATGGTGTTTATCATCTTTGCTTCAACTTGTTATTCTTAATGCTTGACACTTAGGGCCCGAGTGCCATGATTTCAGATCTGAACCATATGTGTTTGCATGAATATATTTGTGTTCGTGATCCTATCTATGAGTTGTTTGCACCTATTACGGTTCGGAACCGGCGATCCCAAAAGTGACAGCTTGGGACACCAAAGGGGATGGTCCGTAGTTTGAGGATTACATGTATCCATTGAGTTCATTGCTTTGTTCCGGTGCTCTTTGACAGGAGCACCTTAATCTCCATAAGTTCCTTTTGGCCCCGTTCGTAGCGGGATGGTAGGACAAAAGATGTTGCGCAAGTTCTTATTGCAAGAACGTACAACTACCTACGGGATACATGCCTAATGTTTGATATTTGCCTAGATGATCATTACTTTTCCGTGTGCCGTGCCCCAAGTTAGAATCTATCTCATCCATGCAACGCCCAACCATCCATCTCCCTAGCCTACAGTGTTTTAAATCCTGCTGGTTACTAGTTGCTATTTTTGCCATTTACTTTTGCTATTTACTTTTACTGTTTACTTTTACTATCACTATCATCACTATCACATCACTGTTACCACTTATCTTTTGTTGCAAGTAAGTATATTTCAGGTGCGGTTGAATTGACAACTCAACTGTCAAAGCTTATAAATACTCTTTGGCTCCCCGTGTGTCGAATCAATAAATTGGGTTATTCTTACCCGTGAAGACTATCTCGATCCCTTACGGTTGAGGGTTACCAAGTACCGTTTTCTGGCGCCGTTGCCGTGGAGCATAGCAATATTTACAAGTCTACTTGAGGTATCCTACCTGCTGCAATTCATCCACTATGGGTAAGAAAGGAGACCCCAAGCTTCCGATCTTACTATCCACTACAAGAAGAGGTACTGCTCTGAGCACTAGTGCTACGCTTGATTCACCTTCTATTATGAGTAAGTTTGCCTCACCACTATCACGTGATGCTCCTACTGAATCTGTTACTATGTCCGATACTCTTGATGATGCCTCTACTACTTTTGATGATATTAGTTCGCTTGGTTATGCTCTTGAGAAACAAATCGCTGCTGCTGCTAAAAAGTCTGGAATTGAACTTCCTGTTACTCGCTACCCTATTGGTGAAACTTATGATTATCCTGATTTGAGTAAACTCAAAGAGAGGCTCCTTGATGATGATTACTATATGCTTGATGAAGATTTATGCAGGGAACTGACAGAATTTTCTGGCTCTGACCCTGAAGTTATTAAGAAACTATTTGAAAAACACTCTTTGAAGAACAAAACCGTTCCTGATCCTGAATTTGCTACATCTCCTATATGCATTGATGATCCTGATTATGATTTCTCTGTTGATATTTCACTTATACCTATGGTTGAAGCTGACCCCTTTTATGGCAGAGAAAATGATGATGCTATTGCACACCTGACTAAACTCGGTGAGTTAGGTGGCCTGTTTACCACAGATGAGAAGATACGATACTTTTATATCACCAAGCTTCTTCCTTTCTCCTTGAAGGAAGGTGCTAAAGCATGGTATGATTCACTCCCATGTGGTTCCATTAAGAGTCCTCAAGACTTACCTCACTCTTTTGTTGATAAGTACTTTCCTGCTCACATGCAACATGCTACTTTACAAAGAATTTATAACTTTAAACAGTTGCAGGATGAGTCCCTCCCTAAAGCTTGGGGGAGGTACTGCGGTCTGATTCGGGCTAGACCAGGACATGAAATCCCTAAGAATGAATTAATCGATATATTCTATTATGGTCTAACTGATGAATCCAGGTCCTATTTGGACAGTTGTGCTGGTTCTGTTTTCAGGAAAAGAACACCGGACGATGCGGAGGATTTGATGGGCAGGATTGCCAAAAACCATGAAGATTGGTCCATCCCTGAACCACCTCCACCACCAAAGAAGAGGGGCATATTTGTTCTAAGCCCCGAAGATATGCGAGAAGCAAATAAGTCTATTAAAGAGAAAGGTATTAAAGCTGAAGACGTGAAGAATCTACCCCCTATTGAGAAGCTGTGTGAGCCTACTACTCACCCTCCTATGGTAGAGGTACACTCTCTTTTAGATTTCAACGCAAGTGACATCCCTCATGGTAAGCCTCCTGATCAATGTTTAGATGAGTTTGATAATTTTATTATGAAACAAAATCATTTTAATGAGAGGATAGAAAGTCAATTGCATGATAATTCCCTTGCTATCAAAAGACTGCTTGATGTTTTAGATAGAACAGTTAATGATGTTCAATGTCTTGTGAAGCATTTTCATATGGTTCAAACTCAGCTTGACCAAATTTCTAATGTGCAAAGAGATTTGCTTGCTAACAATGCCAAACAAGATGATTTGCAGGCTTTCGGGATTAAGACCCGAGGAGGAACTAGCACTCAAGATCCTCTCTACCCAGAGGGGCATCCGAAGAGAATCGAGCAGGATTCTCAAATACAGGAAGAAGAAATTGTTGGCTCTCCAAAGAAAAAGAAGAAACATAAGGAGACTGACAATTCTAATGATCCTATTGCAGATGAAGAGCCAACTATTGATCCTAACAGCGTATCTATCTCCGATGCTGAGACTGAAGACGGTGCTGAACCTGAAGGTAAGGATAATGAGAAGAATGATCCGCCTGAAGTTCGAGAAGAAGAAGCACCTGACAAACATAAGAGGTACACTAAAGAAGACTTCATTGCAAGAAAACATGGGAAGGAAAGAGAACCATGGGTACAGAAACCCATGCCCTTTCTAGGTAAGTCCATCAAATCCAAAGAAGAAGAGCATTACAATAAGTTTTGTGAGTGGATTAAACCTCTTTTTCTTCAAATCCCTTTGACTGATGCTATTAAGTTACTTCCTTATTCAAAATACATGAAAGATATTGGCACTATTAAAATAAAAGTTCCTAATGATGCAATATCTACTATGCTTGCTAACTACTCTTTCAGTGGCAAGATTCCTGAGAAGCTCGGTGATCTAGGTATACCCACTATTCCCTGCTCCATAATGAATAATTATGTCAAAACTGCTTTATGTGATCTTGGAGCAGGAGTGAGTGTTATGCCTCTCTCTCTTTACGAGAGGCTTTGTTTAGAGAAACTAATTCCTACAGATATCTCCCTTCAGATGACTGACAAGTCAACCGCTGTTCCGATAGGTATTTGTGAGGATGTTCCCATAGAGGTTGCTAATTGTTTAATTCTTACTGATTTTGTTGTGCTTGACATGCCCGAGGATGGGAGCATGTCCATTATTCTTGGTAGACCTTTCCTTAACACCGCAGGTGCTATTATTGATTGCAATAAAGGGAAAGTTACCTTCCATGTGAATGATAAAGAACACACGGTATATTTTCCGAAGAAGATCGACAGGAGGCATGGCCTCAACTCTATAGAGAATATCGAGACTGTGAAAATTGGAGAATGGGACTGTCCACTAGATGTGCCTCACAAATATAAAACTATCATGGTGGGGACAATGTCCATCAAAGTAAAGGTTTAGTAACTACTTCGTAGGAGGTGAGACTTTTTGCTCTATATATCGCCTGTTTGTTGGTAAGACTTGATCAACCTTACTAGTGAACATGCTTATATAGATAAAAAAAGTTGAGCTTGTTATGTTTTCATTTGTTTCTAGTTCTTGTCCTACTTGCTGTACCAAGTACTTATGTTTTGAAGCTTCACAATACTACTAACTGCTTCAAGTTTTCAGAGAGTTTCGTAGCTTTTTGAACTTCGAAAATTTTTCAACAGTGAAGTTTTCAGAAAAACTCCAGAAAAATTATAATAAAAATTTCCACGTCAGGAGAGACCCAGAAAGTCCTGGGGCCAGCCAGGGGGACCCACGAGTGGCCCAGGCGGCCAGCTGGCGCGGCCCAGCCCCTGGCCGCGCCCATAGGGCGCCTGGGGCCCACAGGACCCCCTCCAGGTATGTCTTCTTCCTCCCTCTCTCTCTTTCTCCAAAAACGCGAGTTCTGCACTTGTTCTTGTGTTCTTGCTGTTCTTGGAGGCGATTCTTCGATCTCTCTCTACAGCCCCTCATTTGAGCTGAAATTTTGAGCAAATGCTCCCTGGTATGTGACTCCTCCACCCCTCCAATTAGATTTTTGATTGGTGGCCTCATTTGTGAGTATTTAGTAGTTCTTGGTGCTGTAGAGATGAGCTTGCATGCATGTGTAGAAAGTTATTTTCTAAGTTTTGATGCAAGTTTATGCCTTGGGCAAGTGAGTTGAGTAGTTTGCCTTAACTCACTTTGTTTTAATCCTCGTTTTTGTAAATTGCAAAAATAATAATTCAGAAATGAGTTTGTTAGGAAGGGCAAAAGGGTGGCTTGAGAAGAGGAGGCCCGCACACTCCGATCGAGTTACTAGAGCCGCAGCTTCACCATCGACTGCTAGGGTGAGCTATAATGAAGATCATGTGCCCCTGGAGTTGTTGGAAGACACAAGTCCAGCACGTGCGATGACATTTCCATGTGATGAATTCCTTGAAGCTGCGGGAATCAAGGATGAGTTTTATAATCTTTGTGCTAATGCAGGTTTGACACGACTCGTCACGAGCCGTGTTACCTAGTATCAAAAACTCACCTCAGTTTTAGATATAATCCTGATTCAGGTGCTATTGAGTTTAAAATTTACAATGATCTTATCACCATGACTTTGGGAAATTTTTGTGAAATAATAGGTGTGCCGAACATTGGGAGGACGGCTAGGATGGCCACTCAGCCCTCCGAGCTGAAAACCGTCATCAACTCTCTCTGCAGCATGGGTACGAGGGATATTCATCGGTCGAAGATCTCCAGCATCTTATTTCCTCACCTCAGGTATTTTGCATATTATATTGCCAGAGGGGTGTTAGCTCGTGACAACACGAGCAGCATTTCTGCTCCAGATATTGCTATCCTGGCAGCAGCCCTCTCAGGGAGGTCTGATTATAATCTGGGTGCCTTAATTGCTCGACGCCTTGCTATGAACGGTAACAAGGGGGACTTATATGGTGGCGTCTATGCCACACTTATCTTAGAACATCTTGGAGGCACCCCACACCCTGATGATAATCCTTTTACTTATTTAAGCTTTGATCTTGCTGCTATGAAAAGGCATAAGTTTATTACCATGGCTTCTGAGCTTGATAATCTTGTTTATATCTTGCGTTTCGGAACTACTGCGGAACGCGAGATCCGTCTACCTGCACCTCTTTTGTTTGATTTTTCTCGCAGGAACGGATGGTCCTTTGATGTTGTCCAGTTCGATGAGTTCATGGTCCAGCATCAGTTTCATAATCCCATGGAGGGGGTTGTGCCCGACGAGGAGGAGCACGGTGAGTTACCACCTTTTTAGGGAGAAACCGCCACCAAGTTTGGTGAAGGTTCTTCCTCTGTTTGGCGTTCGGAACCTTCCTCGTGGGAGACTCCGAGGAGTTCGGTGTACGTGCCAGCATCCTTCTACGACCCTTGGACTCACCACCATACCCCCGGAGCAGGAGGCTCCTGGGGGCAGTAGCTGCTACCAACTTAGGCCAAAAGCCTAAGCTTGGGGGAGTACGTGCTCCTCTCACTTTTCCATTGTATTATCCGTTTTATTCGCTTTGATCTTTTCTAAGTTTTTGCCCGTTCTTCTTTATTTCTCTCTTTGCAAAAACAAAAAAAAAATTCTCTTTCTTTTGCTTTTATTCAACCTTTGAAAAATCCAAAAAGATTTCCTTTCTCTCTTTAGTTTGCTTTGTTTTCAGAATTCAGCTCGAGTCCGTGATGGCATTTAATTATATTTCCTACGTTCGATCGTGCAAGTGACAAGCAGTAATGACGAAGATCGACTGAAGGGAGCAACAAGGAAGACCGGTATGAACTCTTTTTGTTTCTACTTTTGTACATATGCCTGTACTTATGATCTAGAGACCAGCTTGTAGCGACATAGTGCTATGTTTACAATGCTCTTCCAGTGATTCATGCTTTCCTTGTGGCTAGTCTCGAGTAACTAGAGTATATAATGTGTTATTGAAATGATCTACATGCATTGCACTGTTCATAGTCTGGTATACTAAGGTGGTATTTCCCTTTAGAGAATTTTGTGGATTGACTTGGCACATGCTTACACATGTTAAGACTAAAAAGTCTACTCTGCCTTGATGATCTTTGAGTTTCAGAATAGTTATATCACTTTCATGCCCGATTCAATGTTGCTTTGTCGCTCTGCATGATGATGACCATTATTGCTCTCTAGTTGGTCGCTTCCCAGTCTTTTGCTAAACTTCCACCTGTACTTAGCGGACTGACTGCTTCTGCATCCAAAATCCTTAAAACCAGTTATGCCATATTAGTCCACTATACCTTCCTATACATGGTATTTACCTGCCATTCCTAACGAAGACTTTCGTGTACCATCTCGAAATTAATCAAAAGCATTTCTCTTTTGTGCCTATGTTTTAGCTCATGAGGAAGTAGTAGTTAATACATGATCTTTTTTAAGTTGGACAAGTTTCACCCCAGGATTGCATGTATAATGTGCAAACCCATAATACGAGAAGGAACTGGCATTGAGTGCGCCCGGCTCAAAAAGATAATATAACAAACAAACCCTCCTTCACGCTTTGTTTATGAGAAATCAGAAAACTTTGGCAGTGATAAACAAAGGAGATTAAGAGGATGTGATCATCCTCATGCGGGAGCCGTTCCTCGAGACTTGTCCACTCAAAAAGTGATTCAGTTATCTGCTAGCATTCGTTGACGAAATATGCACTTCTCAAAACGTGTTTACTTCTGTTTTTAAAACCAAGAGCTCTGGTACATGTTTAGTTTTTGTTTCCGATCACGGGTTTTCAACTTTGCCAACAAAATCCACGGTTCGAGAGTCTCCACCTTCTTTCTTCAAAGCACTAACTAGGAGAGCATAATTGTCATTCTGAGTGTAATGTGCATTGTCCCAAAGTATTACATTGTCTTCTGCATACTTGTGATATGATTTATTCTGAAATTCTTAGTTCTAGTCTCCTTTAAAACTCTGGAGGAGTTTCTGCATTTATGTTTTGCTTCACTCATGGAGACTACCGAGATACTACCCTAGTATGCTCAAGCTATGTGCAATGTAATCTTGTCTGGATTTTCAGTAGTATATTATTTACTTTTAAGTATTTGTGACTAGTCACTTGAAAGAAGGATTGCTCCTTGCATTGTCCTCCTAGTACTGTTTCAATACTTGCTAAACTCTTTTCGTAGTACATGCTTATATACATCTAATGAAGCAAAAGAGTTTGTCAAAGTTTTCTTTATCGCGTTCAGTTCGTTGAACTGAATTGCTTGAGGACAAGCAATATGCTAAGCTTGGGGGAGTTGATACGTCTCAAACGTATCTACTTTTCCAAACACTTTTGATATTGTTTTGACCTCATTCTTGCATGATTTGAACTAAACTAACCCAGACTGACGCTGTTTTCAGCAGAGCTGCCTGTATGGTTTTATTGTGTGCAGGAAAACGGATTTTTAGGTATCTCAGAAAAATCCACGAAAAATCACAGAAAATCCACGCACCCGAAGGAACGAGGAGCCAGAAGAGGGGCCAGAGGGGTGCCAGGGGGTGCCCAGGCGCCCTGTGGGCGCGCCCCCCCTGGGCCGCGCCGGGGGGTCGCCTGGGTGGGGCCCACACCCCCTGGTGCCCTACTTTGCCTCGTATTTTTACTCGCGACACGAAAACCCCAGATCAAAAGTTCTTTTCGCAGTTTTCCGTCGCGGAGTCGCCGCCACCCTCTGTTCTTCCTCGGGAGGGCTAATCTGGAGGCTGAATTGGCCTCCGGAGAGGGGAGATCGTCGCCATCGTCATCATCATCACCACTCCATCATCCCTCCATGACTTCTCCCTCCATGTGTGAGTAATTCCCCTGCTGTAGGCGAAGGGGATGGTAGGGATTGGATGAGTTAGATCATGTAATAGTTTGTCAGATCGTTGGGGGCATGTTGCCTATCATCTACTATGGTGTTTATCATCTTTGCTTCAACTTGTTATTCTTAATGCTTGACACTTAGGGCGCGAGTGCCATGATTTCAGATCTGAACCATATGTGTTTGCATGAATATATTTGTGTTCGTGATCCTATCTATGAGTTGTTTGCACCTATTACGGTTCGGAACCGGCGATCCCAAAAGTGACAGCTTGGGACACCAAAGGGGATGGTCCGTAGTTTGAGGATTACATGTATCCATTGAGTTCATTGCTTTGTTCCGGTGCTCTTTGACAGGAGCACCTTAATCTCCATAAGTTCCTTTTGGCCCCGTTCGTAGCGGGATGGTAGGACAAAAGATGTTGTGCAAGTTCTTATTGCAAGCACGTACAACTACCTACGGGATACATGCCTAATGTTTTATATTTTCCTAGATGATCATTACTTTTCCGTGTGCCGTGCCCCAAGTTAGAATCTATCTCATCCATGCAGCGCCCAACCATCCATCTCCCTAGCCTACAGTGTTTTAAATCCTGCTGGTTACTAGTTGCTATTTTTGCCATTTACTTTTGCTATTTACTTTTACTGTTTACTTTTACTATCACTATCATCACTATCATATCACCGTTACCACTTATCTTTTGTTGCAAGTAAGTATATTTCAGGTGCGGTTGAATTGACAACTCAACTGTCAAAGCTTATAAATACTCTTTGGCTCCCCGTGTGTCGAATCAATAAATTGGGTTATTCTTACGCGCGAAGACTATCTCGATCCCTTACGGTTGAGGGTTATCAGCCACTGCTAGCATGTCATCCCTGACTTGGAATTCTATGCACTTATGATTGGAACTATTAGCAAGCATCCGCAACTACTAACGTTCATTAAGGTAAAACCCAACCATAGCATTAAGAAATATTGGTCCCCCTTCAATCCTGTATGCATTAATTTCTATGCTAGGTTGAAGCTACTGTCACTCTTGCCCTCCAATACATAGTCCTATCAACATACAACTAACCCAATGGTGTGATCCACGCGCGCGCTCATATGATGGGCACCAAAGGATAGCAACATAACCATAAGCAAATTAAATCAATCATATCAATTCACCAATTACCGATAGGAGAACAAAAATCTACTCAGACATCATAGGATGGCAACACATCATTGGATAATAATATGAAGCATAAAGCACCATGTTCAAGTAGAGGGTACAGTGGGTTGCGGGAGAGTGGACCTCTATAGATAGATGGCGGAAGGTGATGAATATGTTGGTGAAGATGACGGAGGTGTTGGTGTAGATCGCCGTCGCACGATGATGGCCCCGGTGGCACTCCGGCGCCACTGGAAGCGAGGGGGAGTGAGCCCCCTCATTCTCCTTCTTCCTTGGCCTTGTCCCTAGGTGGGAGAAGGTTTCTCCCTCTGGTCCATGGCCTCCATGTCGGCGAAGGGGCGAGAGGCCCTCCGAGATTGGATCTGTCTCCCTGTCTCTCTCTCTGTTTCTGCTTCCCAGATTCTGGCCTTGAGATCCGTAACTCCGATTGGGCTGAATTTTTGACACGGTTGTATCCGGATATTAGCTTTCTTGCGGCGAAAGAAGGGCACCAACCGCCTTACGGGGTGGCCATGAGGGTCAGGAGCGCGCCCCCTACCTCGTGGCCCCCTCGGGCATCGTCTCGCATTGATTCTTCTTCCCAAAATTCATAAATATTCCAAAAAAATCTCCGTCCGTTTTTACCCCATTTGGACTCTGTTTGATATGGATATTCTGCGAAACAAAAACATGCAACAAACAGGAACTGGCACTAGGCACTGGACAAATATGTTAGTCCCAAAAATAGTACAAAAAGTTGCCACAAGTATATGAAAGTTGTATAATATTGGCATGGAACAATAAAAAATTATAGATACGGCGGAGACGTATCACCCACCAGGGCGTTCCAGGAGGCCCAGGCGTGCCCTGGTGGGTAGTGCCCACCTCGGGTGTCCCCCAGACCGCCTCTTTGCTCTGTAAATACCCCCAATATTCCAGAAAACTGAGGGGGATCGACGAAAATCAATTCCAGCCGCCGCAAGTTCCAGAACCACCAGATCCAATCTAGACACCATCACGGAGGGGTTCACCACTTCCATTGGTTCCTCTCTGATGATGCGTGAGTAGTTCCTTGTAGACCTACAGGTCCGTACTTAGTAGCTAGATGGCTTCCTTTCTCTCTTTTGATTATCAATACAATGGTCTCTTGGAGATCCATATAATCTTTTGCGGTGTGTTTGTTGGGATCCGATGAACTTTAAGTTTATGATTAGATCTATCTTTTTATATCCATGAAAGTTATCTGAGTCTTCTTTGATCTCTTATATGCATGATTGCTTATAGCCTCGTATTTCTTCTCCAATATTTGGGTTTTGTTTAGCCAACTTGACCTATTTACCTTGCAAGGGAAGAGGTGCTTTGTAGTGGGTTCAATATTAAGATGCTTGATCCCAGTGACAGAAGGGGAACCGACACGTATCTATCGTTGCTACTAAGGATAAAATGATGGGGTCTATTTCTACATAAATAGATCTTGTCTACATCATGCCATCATTCTTATTGGATTACTCCATTTGTCCATGAACTTAATACGCTAGGTGCATGTTGGATAGCGGTCGATGTGTGGAGTAATAGTAGTAGATGCAGGCAGGAGTCGGTCTACTAATCTTGGATGTGATGGCTATATAATGATCATTGCCTGGATATCGTCATGATTATTTCAAGTTCTATCCATTGCCCAACAATAATTGTTCACCCACCGTTTGCTATTTTTCTCGAGAGAAGCCACTAGTGAAATCTACGGCCCCTGGGCCTCTTTCTCATATTATTTGCCTTTGCGATCTATTTTCCTTTGCTTTTATTTTAAGATCTATTAAAACAAAAACCCAAAAATACTTTGCAGCAATTTATCTTATTTGTCGTTCGGTCTATCAATATTTACAACTCTATCACGTCCGTAACACGAAAGGGATCGACAACCCCTTTTACACGTCGGGTTGCGAGTATTTGTTATTTGTGTGCATATGTTGTTTACGTTGTGTTGCTTGGTTCTCCTAATAGTTTTATAACCTTGGTTCCATCACTGAGGGAAATACCTACCACTACTATACTGCATCATCCCTTCCTCTTTGGGGAAATACCGACGTAGTTCTAGCAGATATCAAAAGGAATTTCTGGCGCCGTGGTTGGGAAGGATCTTCAACATATACCAGGTTCCTAATCAAAAATTTCATCTCATCCCAATTTACATTATTTTCCATTTGCCTCTTGTTTTCATCTACCCCACTTCACAAAAATTTGCCGTTTTTATTCGCACTCTTTTTCGTCCGCCGTTTGCTTGTCAGATATGTTTTCGTGTGCCCTTATGTCTTACTTGGTTACTTTGCTTGGTTGTTTGGTATAATTGGGTGTTTTATTGAAACCAGAAGGAAACCATTTATGGTTTCTCATCCACTTGCTAATCTTTTTAAAATATCCAATTATGATGAACCAATTGTTAGTGAGTTGAGTGCACTAGATTATCTTTATGAAGTTTTGCTTGAGATTTATGATCTGAAAACTGTGATGAAGTGATAAAAGAAGAAATATATAAAGTGATTCATGATAGCTCCTTGAATGAAATACATGATTACAATGATGTTATGATAAATTATCTTAATGTCAATTATGCTAATAATATGCAAAACCCCAAGCTTGGGGATGCTAATTTTGATATGTCCTCTACTTATTGCAATGATCATGATTGGGGTGATTCTTCTTACGATCTTGGAAATTTATTTAAGCCTCATGTTGAATATGTTTGCGATAATATTGAAAGTGGGTTTGGAGAGGTCCTGACTTTATTTGAGGATAAGCCCAGTATTTTGGAAGAGCGTCAACTTTCTATGCATGTGGATCATGAAGAGAAAATTTTATGTGATAGCTATATTGAAGAATTTGAGTATGATCCTACATGTAATTATTATAAAAGAGGAAAATATGGTTGTAGAAATTTTCATGTTACCTAATTACCTCTTTTTATGTTGAGATTGCTATTGTTTCTTTGTTCTTCCTTGCATATGCTAGATGTTTCTTATCTTGATAATTTGGTTGCCTACAAAATGCCTATGCATAGGAAGTATGTTAGACTTAAATGTGTTTGTCACATGCTTCATGATGCTCATTTTGTGCTTCAACTCTTGTCTTTCATATGAGCATCATTGAAATATCAAGCCTATCTTAATGGGTGTAAAGAAAGAGCTTGTTGGGAGGCAACCCAACGAATAAAATAATTTTTTGCTTTTTATTTTCTGCTCTTGTGTGTTTAAGCTTTAATACCTCTGTTTAGATGTGTTTTTGTGGTTTGAGTAAATGTTTGTGCCAAGCAAAGCCTTTAGGATCATGTTGGATGTCAATAGATTTAATCTTGCTGAAAAACAGAAATTTTTGCGCTCACGAGAAAAATTCTCATTTTTAACAGAAGAGTGTTTTTGAGTTGATTCTTTTTTGCAGAATATTAATATACAAATTGTTCACGTGGTCCTAATTTTTCAAAAGAAATAGAGTTACAGAAGTATTCGAAATCTACAGATTGCTACACACTGTTCTGTTTTTGACAGATTCTGTTTTCTTTGCATTGTAAGCTTGTTTTGATGATTCTATGGTTTTCATAGAAAAGTTAGAATACAGTAGATATGATGCAAGAATAAAATATGAATTGGTTTGCTACAGTGCTTATAGTGGTGATTTGTTTTCTTATACTAACGGATCTCACGAAAGTTTTGTTGAATCTTGTGTGATTGAAGTTTTCAAGTTTTGGGGGATCCTCCGATGGATGAAGGAATAAGGAGTAAGAAGATCCTAAGCTTGGGATGACCATGTGAAAGTGCAACTAATCCCCGGGTGGTTTTGGTAATTAATAACAACATATATATCATTGAACTAATAGCTACTTGAGAATCATTTCAGAGAAGTTCGATGATATGGGTATGGATATGTCTGAAGGAGTGGACCCCTCAAAATGCTAAGGCAAGCATTGGCAAAAGCTCAAGACTCCTTTTCGGTTTAGTGATCAAATATCACATTGAGTCCATAGGAAAAGCCAATACTATTAAAAGGGGATGAGGTTGTGTTGATGATCTGGTTGCTCAAGTGCTTAGTGATTTAGCTCCTCCAACTATCAGCAACTTTCACTACTAAACACACTCATAAGTAATCTCGGACAAACCGATTCTTCCAACTCAGTCCCACCGAGATGAACCACCTCAGCTATTTTCCAAACCCTAGAAATTTCGGTCCATCCGATTTTGAGTTCGGTCTCACCGAAACTGGACTGCCAACCTTCTGTAACCGTTTGTCATCATTTCGGAATATCCGAGTTGTTGATTTCGGTCCCACCGATTCTGGCAAGTTCCTATCTTTGACTCATATCGGACACACCGAGATGGTATTTTGGTCCCACCGAAAACCCCAACATTCACTATATTTGAACTTTCGGTCTGACCGAGTTTTCACTTCGGTCACACCGAGATTGCTCAATTATGTGTGTAACGGTTGGATTTTGTGTGGAGGCTATATATACCCCTCCACCCCCTCTTCATTCGTGGAGAGAGCCATCAGAAAGTACTACCACTCCTACCTTACACTTTCTGAGAAGAGAACTACCTACCCTTGTGTTGAGATCAAGTTATTCCATTCCTACCATATGAAACTTGATTTCTAGCCTTCCCAAGTTGCTTTCCACTCAATCCTTTCTTCCACCACAGCCATATCAGTGAGGAGAGTTGAGTGTTGGGGAGATTATCATTTGAAGCACAAGAGCAAGGAGTTCATCATCATCAACAACATCTATTACCTTTTGGAGGGTGGTGCCTCCTAGATTGGATAGGTGTCGCTTGGGAGCCTCCGTCTTCGAGATGTGGAGTTGAACCAAGAAGTTTGTAAGGGCAAGGAGATCGCCTACTTCGTGAAGATCTACCCCGAGTAAGGCTAGTCCTCCGTGGGCGTAGGCCATGATGGAATAGACAAGGTTGCTTCTTCTTGGACCCTTCATGGGTGGAGCCCTCCGTGGACTCGCGCAGCCGTTACCCTCCGTGGGTTGAAGTCTCCATCAACGTGGATGTACGATAGCACCACCTATCGGAACCACGAGAAAAATCTCCGCGTCTCCAAATTGCGTTTGATCTTCTCCACCTCTCTTTATTACATGTGCAATTTACTTTCCGCTGCTTATACTCTAGAATTGCATGTGTAGGGTGATACTTGAATTGATCATAATTGTGAAACTGCCAAAAACTGTTCATGATCAAAAGGCAGAATTTTTATATTGTCAAGTAGTCTAATCACCCCCCCTCTAGACATACTTTCGATCCTACAAGTGGTATCAGAGCTTTGGTCTCCATTGTTTTGGTTTCCATTGCATTGGACTCCATAAGCTTGGTTTCACAACCTAGGAGAGTATAGCGTCTAGTGAGGGTAATTATCGTAGAGGTCCTTACTTTGATGGTACAAATTTTGCTAGTTGGAAGCATAAAATGAAAATGCATATTCTTGGTCATAACCCAGCCGCATGGGGAATTATTTGTGTTGGTATGCAAGGTGAATTCTTCGAGGAAGGAAAAGTTCCGGATCGCGAAGCTACACCGGAAGAGTTGCGGATGTTGCAAAACAATGCTCAAGCTTGTGACATTCTCTTCAATGCTTTGTGTCCCGAGGAGTTCAACAAAATCAGCCGTCTTGAGAATGCTAAAGAGATTTGGGATACTTTGGTTGAAATGCACGAAGGTACTGAATCTGTGAAGGAATCAAAGCTAGATATTCTTCAAGGACAACTTGACAAGTTCAAGATGAAGGATGGTGAAGGAGTCGCTGAAATTTACTCTAGGCTTGCTCTCATCACAAATGAGATTGCCGGCTTAGGAAGCGAAGAAATGACCGACCGATTCATCATCAAGAAGATTCTAAGAGCTTTGGATGGAAAATATGACACCGTGTGTACTTTGATCCAAATGATGCCAAACTACAAGACTCTCAAGCCAACTGAAGTCATTGGAAGAATTGTTGCTCATGAGATGACACTTAAGGATAAGGAAGAGCTTCACAACAAGTCAAGTGGTGCTTACAAAGCTACAAGTGATGCTCCCACAACCTCAAGTGACAAGTTAATTTCCAATGAAGAGATAAGCCTAATGGTTAAGAACTTCAACAAGTTCTACAAGAATAGAGGCAAAGAAAGAAGCTCAAAGTCTAGATCATATGATGAAAAGAGATCTTCTAGTCGTGATCGAAACTGCTACAATTGTGGAAGACCCGGACACTTCTCAAATGAGTGTACGGCTCCCCACAAGAGAAGAGAAGAATCTCCAAGAAGAAGAGCAAGAGACGAGTCACCTCGAAGAGAGAGAAGGAGTAGAGATGATCGTTATGAACGAAGACCCTCTCGGAGAAGCAAGGATTCGGAGAGGAAAGACAAGTCATCAAGGAGCTACACAAGAAGAAGACATCAAGCTCATGTAGGTGAATGGGTCTCCGGCTCCGACTCCGACAATCAATCCGATGGAAGCTATCACTCCGACTCCGACTACAGTCAAGATGAAGGTGTTGCCGGACTTGCACTCGTATCCTCCAACTCCAACTCCTACGACTTATTTGATTCACCAAATGAGGGAATTGGAAGATGCTTCATGGCTAAAGGCCCCAAGGTAACACACCCTGAATTCATTGACTTTGATAGTGATGAGGATGACTTGCTTGGTGAAGATGAGCTCTTGCATGATAAATCTAGTGAGCTTAGTAAGGATGAAAATGCTAGTAGTCTTTATAGTCGAGAAGAGTCGAATGACAATGCTATGAGGGAGATTGAGCGTCTAACTAAAGAACTAAACACTCTTAAGTTAGCTCATGAAACAACTCAAGAAGATCATAGAGAGCTCCTAAGATCTCATGAGAAGCTACGCTTCGAGAAGCTCACTCTAGAGCAAGAACATGAGTTTCTAAAAGCGATCAATGACGATCTTCGAAAGAAGAGTTCTTCATATCTTGCCAAACGACTTCTCTTGTCTAATTTCTTGCCACCTATTAAGACTAAGCATGACAAGCATAAGAAAAGTTCTTCCTCTAGTAGTAACAATAACAATGTTAAATCTAATGTTGTTACTTCTAGTAGTTCTCTTGATTCCACTAACAATGTTTCAAGCCAAGTTACACTTGAGCAAGAAAATAGCTTATTGAAGGAAATCATAGAGAAAGGTGTCTACAAGAGTCTTGCCGGAAGCAAGAACTTTGAGGAAATTGTTCGCAAACAAGGAAGGCACCGGAAGAATCAAGGGATTGGTTTTGAGCGAAAGTTCAACGCCGAAGGTGTTGAGTGGGAAGAAGGTCAATACCCTACTCCACAGTTTGTTTCTCAAAGGGAGAAGTATGATCCTACTTCTTCCAATGTGGAACAAGCTCAAGATGACCTTCCACCAGAAGACCACAAGCTAAAGGCCAAGGACAAGCTTCAAGAGGAGATTGATGCATTCATTAAAGCACCTCAAGCCATGGTCAAGTGGGTTCCCAAGGACACGTCAAGTTCTACTTCTTCAAGCTCAACTACAACCCCAAGGATTCCCATCAAGATGATGTGGATCCCAAAGAAGAAGAACTAGAAGGTTCTTGAGGGTGACTCCGCCAACATACTTCACTCACATTCATTTTGGCAAGAACTTGTGCAATCAACTTCCACATCATGCACTAGTTCACTCACATTCATTTTGGCAAGGTAATCATTGCTTTCGTGGACATCATCTTTTGTGTACTTCAATCTATGTCTATGGATATCCTTGTTTGTTCCTTGTGGGACTAACCTATGTAGGTATTGAAAGTGCCCTAATCCAAAGGATAGCTCCAAACTCTTGATGATCTACATCAACATTGAGCATCCACATCTTCAACATCTACATGAAGTCTTCTACGACAACCCAAGGTTAGTTTGACCCTTTAAAAGGGGTTCTCACATCTAGGGGGAGCTTTGCTCTAAATATTGAGCTAAAGCATCTTCAAATGATGTGAACACATCAATGCTTTATGTAAAAGTGGTAACCCCACTTGTGCTTAAACGATGAGTATGACATATGATCAAATGTTCTCATTTGACTCCTAAGTCAAAATACTCATATATAGATGACGTAGTCATCGACAAATTGTGTGCTAGTAGCTAGAGTTTTGGTTGTGCATGTTTGACACATATTTCATCTGCTATCTTATTGTGTGAGCATGTTGAATGCATGATTTTATCCATTCAAGGACATCCATTTGTTGTTTTGATTGTTTTGATTTCTTCTGGCCAAATGGATGGACAAGAATGCCTAAGCACCTCCCCTAGCTATCTATGCTTTCCTGTCTCAAATTCTATTCATGCTCATATCACAACTTTGAACAAGTCATTTTCGGACCCTCCGAGTGAGGAGCACTCGGAGCCACCGATCCGTCTAAGGCTGACTTCCAAAACCTTCGAAGTCAATTTCGGTCTGACCAACTTCTCCATTTCGGTCCAACCGAAACGCTTAGACTGATCTAGGTTTCATCTCGGTGAAACCGAGTTCAAAATCTCGGCGTGACCGATATGCGTAACTGCACAGCAGTTATACATTTCGGTGTCACCGAGTTTTTCAACTCGGTCCCACCGACAGTATGGGGATATAAATACTGAGGGCAGCGCGCGATTTAATTCTTCAAACCGTTTCGCCCCCAAGTCCCCTGCTGCCATCGCCCTGGTCTTCGGATCGTCGCCGTCGTCGCCTGTGCGCCCTCGCCGCAGGTCTCCGCCGCCGTCAACGGTATTCTTCTCCGCGCCGTTGCCGCCGTAGAGGGACTCCACCAAGTTAGGGTGAGTCTCGATCCCTCTCGTGCTCCCCATCTGATTCTTGCACGATTGGTTTGCCCTGCATCTAGCCACGTTTGAGATATTCCTTAACATCAGATCAGATCGTATTAGTTTCGAGCGAAATTCTTAGGTTTAGGTTTCCACGGAATACATCTCGGTGAAACCGATTTTGAAAACTCGGAATGACAGATTTGGTCTCTGGCCATTGCACTGCACCGTTCGGTCTAATCGATTCGTGCAAATCGGTGTGACGAATGTAGAGTCTCAGTGAAACCCTAGTGTTTCGGTAGGACCGAAACCCACTTTGGTCTGACCGAAAGTGGTGTGGTAAGCCTCTGTATACACTTCGGATTCACCGAAACTGAAAATCGGTTTGACCGAAATGCATTATGTGAAAACTCAAAACTAAGATTTGAACTCATTTTTTTTTGCAAAAACCTCTGCAGTTGTGATAACTCTTCTACTCTGCCTATACCTTATCTATTCACAGGTTGTCAGCCATGTCAGATGTCAGTGACAGCCAGAATAGGTCTGAGTCACCTTTTGCAGAGATCCCTGAGGCAGATACTAGTCCTGAGGCTAGTAGTCCTAGTGATGATGGTGAGAGGAGTACCCCTAGTGGTTTGCCTCCTGCAGCCACCAGGACCAGAAAGCAAAGAAATTCTGATGATGAGGACTCTGACTTCGTTGCTGAGGAAGTTACCTCCAAGCCCAAGAGAAAAGTTGTTGCCAAAGAGCACGAAGGGCAGCAGTCGAAGAAAGGCACCAGCAAGGTCAAGCAGTCAGCTGTTGCAAAGAAACTGAACTTGGAAGAGCCAGCTCCAAGAAAGGTGAAGAAAACTTCCAAGAGGAAGAGGGTAGTATATGCTGAACCTCATGTTGATGCAGCTGCTGATGAAGAAGAAGAAGATGCACCCCAGCCTCCTCCTCAGAAGGCTAAGTTCATGGGTGATGCTATTAGGGCTCAAGCCACTTCTAAGCCCAAGAAGCCTGCTCAAGCCAAGGCAGCTCCAGCCAAGCCCAAGAGGACAACCAGGAACATTCCGGCCTCTGAGAAGAACAAAGGTGAGATGCCACCGTCTGAGTCTGATGAAGAACATGTGTTGCTGAAGCTCCGTCCTAAATTGCCACTCCACAACGATGCTCATCCTCAAGCCGAGGATATGAAGGCAAGGAAGGATAGAGGTCTCAGGCTATGGAGACAGTCTGATCCATATGCCGTGAGGAGAAGGACTGCTGTGGACCCCAGATTCCACACCAGAGAGCAGCAGGACTTCTATGAGACCGTGCTGATGGATAAGAAGCCTATTGTTGCTGACACCAGGTATGTTGACTGGGAATACATTGACAGTGAAGAGCACCGAGACTTCTTTCCCCATGTGCATGAGAGCTTCACTGCATGTGGAGTTGATGAGTTCGTGGGTCAGAAGCTGACAGATTGGAATGACGAGATGATCATGCAGTTCTACGCCACAGCCCACTTTTATCCTGATGGCAAGATCACCTGGATGACTGAAGGTCAAAGGTTTTCTTCGTCTGTTGAAGAATGGGCAGAACTTCTGAATGCTCCAGTGCAGAGAGAGGACGACATTGATGTCTATGAGATTCCTAAGAAGAACCATGATTCCATGAAGAACATGTACAAGGAGATCCCCGCAGCTGATTTGGAAGGGTGGAACCTTGGCTCAGTGTATTATCTCCAGGCAGGTCTCACTACAACAAACACTATTTTGAGGCATACCTTGATGCCCAAGTCTGGAGACCACCGCATGATTCGAGGCTATTCTATCAACATGCTGCACATTCTTGATGAGAAGGCACCTTTCAAGGTGATGGACTTAATGGTAGAGACCATTAAGAGGACTGCAGCTGACCAAAAGAGGTCGTGTGGATTTGCCCTGCAGATTCAGATGCTCATCAATGCCAAGTTTGGCACGGGCAAATTCATGTTGGATAGGAAGCACTTGCCACTGCAGCCAGAGCATGAAGATAACGTTGTTGTGATGGATGAGGAGGACCCAACCTCAGTTGAAGGTCAAGCCAAAATTGAGGCTGCTAAGAAAGCTAAAGCTGATAAAGAGGCAGCAGCAGCAGCAGCTAAACCAAAGAGCTTCGGAGACCAGATTCTTGAAGCTACCCAGAGAATTGAGCAACGCCTGGCCAGCATTGAACAATCTCAGGAAAGCCTAGAGAGAATTGTTGACGACAAGATCCACGCTCTGGACGTGAAGCTGACTGAGATTCAGGTGACTGTCAACAAGCTTGAGGCAGATATGGAGGAAGCAAGGCAGGAGAGAGCAGAGCTCATGCAGGATGATCTAGTCCAGGACTCTCATCGCCAGACTGCTCAGGTTCCCAGAGGATCCCGATCTGCAGCTATCCCAGTGACTGACTCCAGGGCTACCATTTCAGCACCTCCTACAGCTCCAGCAGTTACTCCAGCTCCAGCATCCACTCCTCCAGCGCAGACATCAGCAGAAGTCTTCGCCGATGCCGTCATTTCTACTCCGACATCTACCCAGACGGGAGCCGCCAGCAGAGCCCACAGTGACGCTTATCTCTATGCTTTTTCAAACTTTTTGGTAACTTGTTGCCAAAGGGGGAGAAATTGTATAGATCATAGGGCTTCGAGAGAGAGAGAGAGTGCTCTTTCGTTCTTTTGCGGTTTCTTTGAGATACATTTGGTTCTTTTGGTCTTTCGATACTTTCAGTGTGCTTGCTACTACGTTTGATGCTACCTTAATGAGTGCTTGGTCATACTATGCTTTAATGTGTGCTTAATGCTTATCATATGCTATTCCTTCTTGTATGATTTTTTACTCATGTCTTGGTGATTGAGTGCATGTTATTCATTCTTATCATTTTGTGCGCTCCACCAAGATGTATGTGACATGGAAGAGTGACCCATAATCCTAATCGATTGTGCATTTGCATTCAAACGCAAATTTTAAATAATGCACAAATTTAGGGGGAGCTCTTGTTTATCACATACTTCTCAAAGCGACGATATTATTCATTGATTATATCTTTTGTCGAAGCTTTGATCTATATGTTGTCATCAATTACCAAAAAGGGGGAGATTGAAAGTGCAACTAATCCCCGGGTGGTTTTGGTAATTAATAACAACATATATATCATTGAACTAATAGCTACTTGAGATTCATTTCAGAGAAGTTCGATGATATGGGTATGGATATGTCTGAAGGAGTGGACCCCTCAAAATGCTAAGGCAAGCATTGGCAAAAGCTCAAGACTCCTTTTCGGTTTAGTGATCAAAGATCACATTGAGTCCATAGGAAAAGCCAATACTATTAAAAGGGGATGAGGTTGTGTTGATGATCTGGTTGCTCAAGTGCTTAGTGATTTAGCTCCTCCAACTATCAGCAACTTTCACTACTAAACACACTCATAAGTAATCTCGGACAAACCGATTCTTCCAACTCAGTCCCACCGAGATGAACCACCTCAGCTATTTTCCAAACCCTAGAAATTTCGGTCCATCCAATTTTGAGTTCGGTCTCACCGAAACTGGACTGCCAACCTTCTGTAACCGTTTGTCATCATTTCGGAATATCCGAGTTGTTGATTTCGGTCCCACCGATTCTGGCAAGTTCCTATCTTTGACTCATATTGGACACACCGAGATGGTATTTTCGGTC
Organism: Secale cereale; assembly: GCA_902687465.1. Taxonomy (NCBI): domain Eukaryota; kingdom Viridiplantae; phylum Streptophyta; class Magnoliopsida; order Poales; family Poaceae; genus Secale; species Secale cereale. The sequence goes on from LR738714.1 coordinate 685,587,208, forward strand.
CCACCGAAAACCCCAACGTTCACTATATTTGAACTTTCGGTCTGACCGAGTTTTCACTTCGGTCACACCGAGATTGCTCAATTATGTGTGTAACGGTTGGATTTTGTGTGGAGGCTATATATACCCCTCCACCCCCTCTTCATTCGTGGAGAGAGCCATCAGAAAGTACTACCACTCCTACCTTACACTTTCTGAGAAGAGAACTACCTACCCTTGTGTTGAGATCAAGTTATTCCATTCCTACCATATGAAACTTGATTTCTAGCCTTCCCAAGTTGCTTTCCACTCAATCCTTTCTTCCACCACAGCCATATCAGTGAGGAGAGTTGAGTGTTGGGGAGATTATCATTTGAAGCACAAGAGCAAGGAGTTCATCATCATCAACAACATCTATTACCTTTTGGAGGGTGGTGCCTCCTAGATTGGTTAGGTGTCGCTTGGGAGCCTCCGTCTTCGAGATGTGGAGTTGAACCAAGAAGTTTGTAAGGGCAAGGAGATCGCCTACTTCGTGAAGATCTACCCCGAGTAAGGCTAGTCCTCCGTGGGCGTAGGCCATGATGGAATAGACAAGGTTGCTTCTTCGTGGACCCTTCATGGGTGGAGCCCTCCGTGGACTCGCGCAGCCGTTACCCTCCGTGGGTTGAAGTCTCCATCAACGTGGATGTACGATAGCACCACCTATCGGAACCACGAGAAAAATCTCCGCGTCTCCAAATTGCGTTTGATCTTCTCCACCTCTCTTTACTACATGTGTAATTTACTTTCCGCTGCTTGTACTCTAGAATTGCATGTGTAGGGTGATACTTGAATTGATCATAATTGTGAAACTGCCAAAAACTGTTCGTGATCAAAAGGCAGAATTTTTATATTGTCAAGTAGTCTAATCACCCCCCCTCTAGACATACTTTCGATCCTACACCATGTCATCCCAAGCTATTATCCAAAGAAAAGCAAGAAACTAAGCTTGGGGATGCCCCCGAGTGGCATCCCCTCTTTCTTCTAACGACCATCGGTATTTTACTCTAAGCTATATTTTTATTCGTCACATACAATGTGTTTTGCTTGGAGCGTGTTGTATGATATGAGTCTTTGCTTGTTTTGTTTTTCTTTTTAAGTCTTGAATCCTTGCTGTACACACCTATTTGAGAGAGCCATAATTGTGCCATTACTTGTTAGAATAGCTCTCTATGCTTCACTTAATTTTTCATGATTTATGGATTTGCTCTAGTGCTTCACTTATATCTTTTTGAGCATGGTGTGCTTTAATATTTTTGAAGAAATGCTCCCTTGGTTAACTTAGATTTATTTGAGAGTTAGTAAAAAATTAAAATATTATCTCTTGCTTCATTTAAATTATTTTGAGAGAAAGAAAAAATATGCGCATGATCCTCACTTATATTTGTTTGAGCTTATCAAAAGCAACACATGAAAATTAGTCCCAAAGTGATAGATATCTAAGAAGGATATAATAAAAACTTTCATGAAGATCATTGGACAAAATAAACTTGATTCCTTGTAATAGTTTTGAGATATGATGATGTGATATGTGAGTCATGTTAATGAGTAATTATGCTTTAGTAAGAATATTGGTGTTAAGGTTTGTGATTCCCTATGCAAGCATGAAATTCAATAGTCATGCAATGAAATTATGTCCTACTTGTGGTTCATTATTCGGTGTTAATTATGCTTAATGCTCGGTTATGAGATTAGTTGTTTCTTGGTTGATCGCTTCCCAATCTTTTGCTAGCCTTCATATTGCACTAAGTATGATTACTACTTGTGCATCCAAAATCCTTTAACCCAGTTTTGCCATGTGTGTCCATCATACCTATGTGGTATTCCTTTGTTGTTCTAAGCAAATTTGTATGTGCCATCTCTACTTTTGATAATAAATTTCCATTTTGTGTGCTCGTACCGCTCGCGAGGCGGTGAGGGGTGACTAATACTTTCCATGCTAGATGTGTTATTCTGACGATGAGTGTTTATTCATTTGTCATTGCGCGAGAGTAAGGCAAAGGTATTAGGGATGCCCAGTCCCGAAATGAAAAAATGAATTTACTTTATGTTGTCAAATAATCAATTCCTTGGAAAGTGTTGGTATGGAAGGCAACGGTGGATTCGGCTAGCCATGAAAAGTGAAAGTTTGGTGGAAAAAGGAATAAACTTTATTTTATGTTTGGGAACCACATATGATATATCTAGCATTGAAAGTGTTGGGAACTCTAAGTCGTTTTCGTTGATGGGAAAAGTATGCCACCCAAAATACTTTTATCTCTCAATTTAAGCTTTGAATTTTGTCACCTCTAAAAATCCCTACTTCCCTCTGCGAAGGGCCTTTCTTTTACTTTATGCAATTTTTATTTTGAATTTGAGTCTCCAACTTCTCTTATAAAGCACCAACAAGGAAGCACTATGATCGTACTTGAGCATTAGGTGTAGTTAATATGCGAGTGTGTTTCATGAATGGGTCAATGGTTGAGCATGATGGTGAAGGAAATATGCCCTAGAGGCAATAATAAAGTTGTTATTTATATTTCCTTATTTAATGATAAATGTCTTTTATTCATGCTAGAATTGTATTAACCGGAAACTTGATACATGTGTGAATACATAGACAAAACAGAGTGTCCCTAGTATGCCTCTACAAGACTAGCTCATTAATCAAAGATGGTTGAGTTTCCTAAACCATAGACATGTGTTGTCATTCGATGAACGGGATCACATCATTCGGAGACTGATGTGATGGACAAGACCCAACCGTTAGCTTAGCATAATGATGATACGTCTCCAACGTATCTATAATTTTTGATTGTTCCATGCTATTATATTATCCTTCTAGGATATCTTATGGGCTTTATTATACACTTTTATATGATTTTTGGGACTAACCTATTAACCCAGAGCCCAGTGCCAGTTTCCGTTTTTCTCCTGTTTTAGGGTTTTACAGAAAAGGAATATCAAAAGGAGTCCAATTGACGAGCCAATTGTTTATGATTTTTTCTGGACCAAAAGAAGCCCCCGAAGCAAAAGAGGTGGGCCAGGAGAGCCACGGGCTGCCCTCGAGGGTGGAGAGCGTGCCCTGGGAAGGGAGGCGCGCCCCCCTATGTCGAGGACGGCCCGTAGCTCCCCTTTACTTGGCCCCAACTCCAAAAATTCCTATAAATACTGAAACCTCTAGAAAGAAACCTAGATCTGGAGTTCCGCCGCCGAAAGCCTCGGTAGCCACCGAAAACCAATCTGCAGCCATTCCGGCACCCTGCCGGAGTGGGGAATCCCTCTCCGGTGGCTATCTTCATCATCCCGGTGCTCTCCATGACGAGGAGGGAGTAGTCCACCCTCAGGGCTGAGGGTATGTACCAGTAGCTATGTGTTTGATCTCTCTCTCTCTCTCTCTCGTGTTCTTGAGATGGAACGATCTTGATGTATTGCGAGCTTTGCTATTCTAGTTGGATCTTCTTCTCCCCCTCTACTCTCTTGTAATGGATTGAGTTTTCCCTTTGAAGTTATCTTATCGGATTGAGTCTTTAAGGATTTGAGAACACTTGATGTATGTCTTGCACGTGTTTATCTGTGGTGACAATGGGATATCATGTGATCTACTTGATGTATGTTTTGGTGATTAACTTGCGGGTTTGTGACCTTGGGAACCTATGCATAGGGGTTGGCACACGTTTTCGTCTTGACTTTCCGGTAGAAACTTTGGGGCACTCTTTGAAGTTCTATGTGTTGGTTGAATAGATGTTTCTGAGATTGTGTGATGCATATCGTATAATCATGCCCACTGATACTTGAGGTGACAATGGAGTATCTAGGTGACATTAGGGTTTTGATTTGTTTGTGTCTTAAGGTATTATTCTAGTATGAACTCTATGATAGATTGAACGTTACTACAGACTCTTGAATAGATCGATCAGAAAGAATAGCTTTGAGGTGGTTTCGTACCCTACCATAATCTCTTCGTTTGTTCTCTGCTATTAGTGACTTTCGAGTGACTCTTTGTTGCATGTTGAGGGCTAGTAATATGATCCAATTATGTTATCCTTATTGAGAGAACTTGCACTAGTGAAAGTATGAACCCTAGGCCTTCTCTACTATCATTGCAACACCGTTTATGCTCACTTTTACCACTTGTTACCTTGCTGTTTTTATATTTTCAGTTTACAAAAACCAATATCTACCATCCATATTGCACTTGTATCACCATCTCTTCGCCGAACTAGTGCACCTATACAATTTACCATTGTATTGGGTGTGTTGGGGACATAAGAGACTCTTTGTAATTTGGTTGCAGGGTTGCTTGAGAGAGACCATCTTCATCCTATGCCTCCCATAGATTGATAAACCTTAGGTCATCCACTTGAGGGAAATTTGCTACTGTCCTACAAACCTCTGCACTTGGAGGCCCAACAACGTCTACAGAAAGAAGGTTGTGTAGTAGACATCAAATGATCGTTTATTTTTATTGTTACTTTCTTCATGACTTATACATGTTCCTCTGACTATGAGATTATGCAACTCCCGAATACCGGAGGAACACCTTGTGTGCTATCAAACTTCACAACGTAACTAGGTGATTATAAAGATGCTCTACAGATGTCTCCGAAAGTGTTTGTGGTGTTGGCATAGATCGAGAATAGGATTTGTCACTCTGAGTGTCGGAGAGGCATCTCTGGGCTCTCTTGGTAATACACATCATAATAAGCCTTGCAAGCAAATGACTAATGAGTTAGTCACAAGGTGATGTATTACGGAACGAGTAAAGATACTTTCCGGTAACGAGATTGAACTAGGTATGAAGATACCAACAATCAAATCTCGGGCAAGTAACATACCGACTACAAAGGGAACACCGTATGTTGTTATGCGGTTTGACCGATAAAGATCTTCGTAGAGTATGTAGGAGCTAATATGAGCATCCAGGTTCCGCTATTGGTTATTCACCGGAGATGTGTCTCGGTCATGTCTACATAGTTCTTGAACCTGTAGGGTCCGCACGCTTAATGTTCGATGACGATTTGTATTATGAGTTATGTGATTTGATGACCGAAGTTTGTTCGGAGTCCCGGGTGAGATCACGGACATGACGAGGAGTCTCTAAATGGTCGAGAGGGAAAGATTCATATATTGGAAGGCTATATTCGGACATCGGAAAGGTTCAGACTGATTCGGGTATTTTTCGGAGTACCGGGGAGTTACGCGAATTCACCGGGAGAAGTAATGGGCCTTATTGGGCCATACGGGAAGAGAAGGAGGCAGGCCAAGGGGAGGTGGTGCCCCCCCATGGGTCCGAATTGGACCAGGGGAAGGGGGCGGAGCCCCCCTTGCCATTTCCTACTCCCTCTCTCTTTCCCTATTTCCTTCTCTCTTACTCCGAATAGAAAAGGGTTTCCTACTAGGACTTGGAACTCCTAGTACGACTCCCTACTCTTGGCGCGCCCTAAGAGGGCTGACCTCTCTCCCTCCCTCCTTTATATACGTGGGCAGGGGGCACCCCGAAGGCACAATAGACAATCTCTTAGCCGTGTGCGGTGCCCCCTCCACGGTTACCCACCTCGGTCATATCATTGCAGTGCTTAGGCGAAGCCCTGCGCTGGTAACTTCATCATCGCCGTCACCACGCCGACGTGCTAATGAAAATCTCTCTCATACTCAACTTGATCAAGAGCTCGAGGGACATTGTCGTGTTGAACGTGTGCTGAACATGGAGGTGCTGTACGTTCGGTACTTGGATCGGTTGGATCGTGAAGACGTTCGACTACATCAACCGCGTTACTAAACGCTTCCAGTTTCGGTCTACAAGGGTACATGGACACACTCTCCCGCTCATTGCTATGCTTCTCCTAGATATATCTTGGGTGATCGTAGGATTTTTTTTAAATACTACGTTCCCCATCAGTGGCATCAGAGCCAGGTCTATGCGTAGATGATATGCATGAGTAGAACACAAAGAGTTGTGGACGATAGTAGTCATACTACTTACCACCAACGTCTTACTTTGATTCGGCAGTATTGTTGGATTAAGCGGCCTGGACCGACATTACATGACCGCGTTCATGAGACTGGTTCTACCGATGTGTTTGCACTCAGGTGGCTAGCGGGTGTCAGTTTCTCCAACTTTAGTTGAATCGAGTGTGACTACGGCCGGTCCTTGATGAAGGTTAAAACAGCACACTTGACGAAAAATCGTTGTGGTTTTGATGCGTAGGTAAGAACGGTTCTTACAAGAAGCCTATAGCAGCCACATAAAACTTGCAACAACAAAGTAGAGGACGTCTAACTTGTTTTTGCAGGGCATGTTGCGATGTGATATGGTCAAGACGTGATGAGTTTTATGTTGTTGTATGACATGATAATGTTTTGTAAATTATCGGCAACCGGCAGGCAGGAGCCTTATGGTTGTCTCTTTATTGTATGAATTGTGATCGCTATGTAATTGCTTTACTTTATCACTATGAGTTAGCGATAGTAGTAGAAGCAATAGTTGGCGAGACGACCACGACGCTACGATGAAGATCATGGTGTCAAGACGGTGACGATGGAGATCATTACGATGCTTTGGAGATTGATATCAAAAGCACAAGATGATGATGGCCATATCATGTCACATATTTTGATTGCATGTGATCTTTATATTTTGATGCATCTTATTTTGCTTAGAACGACGGTAGCATTATAAGATGATCCCTTACAAAATTTCAAGGTACAAGTGTTCTCCCTGAGTATGCACCGTTGCGACAGTTCGTCGTGCCGAGACACCACGTGATGATCGGGTGTTATAAGCTCTACGTTTACATACAACGGGTGTAAGACAGTTTTGCACATGCAGAATACTCGGGTTAAACTTGATGAGCCTAGCATGTACAGACATGACCTCGGAACACTGGAGACCGAAAGGTCGAGCGTGAATCATATATCAGATATGATCAACATAAGATGTTCGCCATTGAAAACAACTCCATCTCACGTGATGATCGGACATGGTTTAGTTGATTTGGATCACGTGATCATTTAGATAAGTTGAGGGATGTCTATCTAAGTAGGAGTTTTTTAGTAACATGATTAATTGAACTTTAATTTATCATGAACTTATTCCTGATAGTTTTTTGCATATCTATGTTGTTATAGATCAATGGCCCGTGCTACCATTCCCTTGAATTTTAATGCGTTCCTAGAGAAAGCTAAGTTGAAAGATGATGGTGCCAACTACACAGACTGGGTCCGTAACTTGAGCATTATCCTCATTGTTGCACAGAAGAATTATGTCCTTGAAGCACCGCTAGGTGACAAGCCCCCTCTCGCTAATGTAGAGATTTTGAACGTCTGGCAGATGCGGTCTGATGACTACTCGATAGTTCAGTGTGCCATGCTTTACGGCTTAGAATCGGGACTTCAAACACATTTTGAACGTCATGGAGCATATGAGATGTTCCAAGAGTTGAAGTTAATATTTCAAGCAAATGCCTGAGTTGAGAGATATGAAATCTCCAACAAGTTCTATAGCTGCAAGATGGAGGAGAACAGCTCTATCAGTGAACACATACTCAGAATGTCTGGGTAACACAACCACATGACTCAACTTGGAGTCACAGTTGATGATAATACTGTTATTGATAGAGTTCTTCAATCACTGCCACCAAGCTATAAAGGCTTCGTGATGAACTACAATATGCAAGGGATGCAGAAGACAATTCCTGAGCTCTTCGCAATGCTCAAAGCTGCGGACGTAGAAATCAAAAAGGAGCATCAAGTGTTGATGGTTAACAAGACCAATAGTTTCAATAAAAGGGGCAAGGGAGAGAAGGGGAACTTCAAGAAGAATAGCAAGCTAGTTGCTACTCCCGGGAAGAAACCCAAGTCTAGAGCCAATCCTAAAACTGAGTGCTTCTACTGCAAAGGGACTGGTTACTGGAAGCGGAACTGCCCAAAGTATTTGGCGGATAAGAAGGATGGAAAAGTAAACAAAGGTATATTTGATATACATGTTATTGATGTGTACCTTACTAATGCTCGTAGTAGCGTCTGGGTATTTGATACTGGTTTGGTTGCTCATATTTGTAACTCGAAACAGGAGCTATGGATTAAACGAAGATTGGCTAGGGACGAGGTGACGATGCGCGTGGGAAATGGTTCCAAAGTCGATGTGATCGCCGTCGGCACGCTACCTCTATATCTACCTTCGGGATTAGTTTTAGACCTAAATAATTGTTATTTGGTGCCAGCGTTAAGAATGAACATTATATCTCGATCTTGTTTGTTGCGAGACGGTTATTCATTTAAATCAGAGAATAATGGTTGTTCTATTTATATGAGTAATATTTTTATGGTCATGCACCCTTGATGAGTGGCCTATTTTTGTTGAATCTCGATCGTAGTGATACACATATTCATAATATTGAAGCCAAAAGATGCAAATTTGATAATGATAGTGCAACTTATTTGTGTCACTGCCGTTTAGGTCATATTGGTGTAAAGCGCATGAAGAAACTCCATGCTGATGGGCTTTTGGAATCACTTGATTATGAATCACTTGGTGCTTGCGAACCATGCCATATGGGCAAGATGACTAAGACTCTAATCTCCGGAACAATGGAGCGAGCAACTGACTTATTGGAAATCATACATACTGATGTATGCGGTCCAATGAGTGTTGAGGCTCGCAGCGGGTATCATTATTTTTTGACCATCACAGATGATTTAAGCAGATATGGGTATATCTACTTGATGAAACACAAGTCTGAAACATTTGAAAAGTTCAAAGAATTTCAGAGTGAAGTAGAGAATCATCGTAACAAGAAAATAAAGTTTCTACGATCTGATGGTGGAGGCGAATATTTGAGTTGCGAGTTTGGTCTTCATTGAAACAATGTGGAATAGTTTCGCAAGTCACGCCACCTGGAACACCACAGCGTAATGGTGTGTCCGAACGTCGTAACCGTAGTTTATTAGATATGGTGCGATCTACGATGTCTATTACCGATTTACCGCTATTGTTTTGGGGTTATGCTTTAGAGACTATTGCATTCACGTTAAATAGGGCACCATCTAAATCGGTTGAGACGACACCTTATGAACTGTGGTTTGGCAAGAAACCCAAGTTGTCATTTCTTCAAGTTTGGGTTTGCGATGCTTATGTGAAAAAACTTCAGCCTGATAAGCTCGAACATAAATCTAAGAAATGCGTCTTCATAGGATACCCAAAAGAAACAGTTGGTACACCTTCTATCACAGATCCAAAGGCAAGATCTTTGTTGCTAAGAATGGATCTGTCGGGGGAAACTGTCCTCCCACGAGCACCTATGGGACCGGAGCCCCTTCTACGTTGCGGTAAGGGAGCGGAGGGAGCACAGAGAGTAGATCGAGGGGCACACGCGAGCAGTTTACCCAGGTTCGGGCCGCGCGGACGCGTAAAACCCTACTCCTGCCTTGGTTGTATTGAGCTCGGGAGCTTGAAGATCTACAGTGCTTAGCTACACCGAGCGAGAGAGAGTTGTCTAGGTTTCGAACCCCTTCTACGTTGTGCATGGGCCTCCTTTTATAGCTCAAGGGGTCACCGACAGGTGTCAACGTAGAGGAGGGTAAAAGCGTAAATTTGGTGGTAGTTGTAACAGTGCGGGAATAGTGCGTGAACAATGGATGAACAGTGGTCTTCACCTACCCTTGACAGTGGGGGACAAGGGCATTAAATGCCCGTCACCGTCGACCCCTAAAGTGTCCGTCCATGCTTCTCCGTTCGACACGGCGGTAGCCTCGTCACCGTGCCTTGCCACCGTGTGCCCCAGGCTGCACAGCCGTCCGCCACGCGTCCCTGGAAGGGCCCCAGGGCGACGCGTGGGCAGATGAGCTGGAGCGCGGGCACACAGCGTGGGTTTCCCCGGCAAGCACCTTGCCGGGGTCTTGATCTTGCCGGGCCCGGAAGCTTGTCGCTCTCCGGGTCCTGCCGGGGCGCATGATGCGCCGAGGCATTTCTTGAGGTGTGCATTTCTTGGCCTTCCTGGCAAGCTCCTCTTGCCAGGGTCTTGTGCTTAAAGTGATAAACTTGAGCCTGGTGCGGCCTTCCCGGCAAGCTCCTCTTGCCGGGGCCTTGACCTTCTGACTTGTATACTTTGTTCTTGAATGGCTTCATAGGGACCAGAAAGGTTTCCGGCGAGCACGTGGTAAAACCTGCCGCGGAAAGCTGCTACTGCCCGTGCACAAGTTGGGGTACTAAGGTACCCCTATCTTAGTACACCGACAGGAGCCCCCGGGCCTGGGCCACACACGGTGCCGAGCGCTGTTGGGCCAGGCCCAAAACAGTGCACGGGCACGCGCGGCCCACAGCAAGCCGTATCCCCTTCCGCATTCGCCGCATCCCTCCCTAACGGCACGCGTCGATTGCGGCGTCGTGGGATAGATCGTGGCCTGTTGTTTAATGGGAAATGCGGAGCGTCCCCCACTCCCCCCCCTTAAAAGCAGAGGAAGCAGGGGCAGTTCCCTCCATCGTCTTTATTGCGTCTTGACTCTCCAGAAAAACTCCGCTGCTTCTTGCCCCCGCCCCTCCTCCGCCGTCTTCCGCATCCGCGGCGCCGTCGATCTCCTCGCTTCTTCCCTCGCCGCCTCCGCCATGGCTCCAAAGAGCGACAAGGCGAAAGCGGACAAGGCCAAGAAGGAGAAGTCCGAGCAGGCGGCGAAACTGGCCGCCCTGCAGAAGAGGAGCGTGGTCTTCGCGCCGAGGCTTGGCGCGAAGGAGCTGCGGAACAAATATTATCTGTTCTGGTCGGGGGAGACCAAAGCTCATCCCCGCACCAGAGCCTTCCCTGCCATCGCCAAAGATATGTTCCCCGGCGGGTACTTCTTCTTCGCTGCTTTTTTCCACTGCGGATTGTGCCCTCCGTTCTCGGAGTTCTTTTGCGATATCATGAACACATATGGTCTCCACCTCCTAGACTTTACCCCCAACGCCATCCTTACGATGGCCGTTTTCGCACATCTGTGCGAAAAATATGTTGGGATTCATCCAAATGTAGCCCTTTTCCGCCATTTCTTCATGCCTAGAGTAGAGGCTGGCGCTCCCCTCTCCGGCGGTATCTCCTGGATCTTCAGGCTGAACAAGAAGGATTCGTACCTGAAGGGAGAACTCCGCGGCAAGTGGGAGGAATGGAGAGCAGATTGGTGCTGGGTGGTGGAAGATAAGCCGGAGCCCTTCACTGCGCCGCGCACAACAGCCATAGTGTGCGGCAGGAATTGGAGCGAATTGGCCCCGGAGGACAACAAGCTTAGTATTGCCCTCGTCAGGATTATTCGCCTCCGGGTCGCCAATCTGACTATCGGAGAGGTTGGGGCAGATTTCCTCCGCCGCCGCATCGCCCCTTTACAAGGAAGGAAAAGGCCCGCCTGGGAATTCGGCAATACGGCAGATATCATGAGGCTGCGCCCTGGATTAAACTTTAATTTCACTGCTCTGGAGTTGAAGGGGATGGTCCGAGAGCTCTTCAAGCATGACCCGGCCCACCCGGAGTGGTTCAGACCTTCCCGGGGAGTGGTGCCGCTGTGCAACAGCACTGCCCGAGATTCCTTGCGCGCGATGATGCCTGCGTGCGACTCCCATGGCGTCGTCCCCACCTGGATCGAGCCTCCGCCGGATACTGTGCTGAGCTTTTTTGACAACTTGGTCGAGACGCCCAAGAACACCGAGGAGAACAGGGGCCTCACCCGGGCCACTACGGCTCGGGATATAGCCTACATCGCCTCCAGGATGGAGGAGGCCGCCGCAGCTGCGGCGGCGGGTGACTTTGGATACACCGTGGACGAGGCGCAGGCCGCGGACGAGGCGAGCCGAGCAGAGGAGGCTGAAATCCTCAGGCTGCTCAAGCTTCCGCCCGATGAGTTTGCCGGGGTGCCTTCCCTGAAGTTTGCCGGAACGAGCGAGGTTGCCGGGGGGAGCGAGGTCGCCGGAGGGAGCAAGGCCGCCGGAGGGAGCGAGGCCGCTGGGCATGGTGTTGGGTCCAGCGGGCCTGCTGGGGAGGAAGAGGACGTCGAGGCTGAAGAAGATTCGGGTGGATCTCTGGGACTCGATGACGACGCCTCCTCATCTTCAGAGAACTCCCCGCCTCCGGCAAGTCCTACGAAACAACCGAGGAAGCGCCTCCGCAAGGCGGCTGAGGCGGCGAGGCCACAGGCGCCTCGACAGCAGCCGGCGCGCCGGGCGACGCGCGCCACCAAGACGAGCGAGGTCGTCAAGGAGGCCACCCGTGCCCGTGCGCCAAGCGGGGGAGGATCTTCCCGGAGTGGAACGGGTGTTCCGCCTGCTCCTCGGGCCCCGGCGACGACGGGGGCCGGGTCTTCGCAGCCCACGGCCCCGGAGACCACCAAGCGCCCGAGGGAACCTTCTCCTCCAGCTCCTCGCACGGGAGCACCTCAGGTGGAGTTTGACTTCTCCGCCCTCAGCTCCGACGAAGAGGAAGAGGAGTAAGTGCTTGCATTTCTTTTAGTTTCTTCGATTTTGTCTTGATTTCCCTTGTTGATTCTGATCTTGTTTTTGTTTTGCTCTCAGGACCCTGGCCCAGCGGATGGCGAAGAGGCGCAAGATCCCTGTGGTCGAGGTTGAAGACAACTCGCCCGCCGCGGCGAACGGAGACGTGCCAGCGGCGAACTTGCCGGATCAACCCGTTGCTCCGAGGAGCAGCCCCCAGCGTAAGTCTGGTTTTTGTCTTTCAGCTTGTCGGGCGCGCTTAAGGTGATCATCTTCATCTGATATCTTGTTGTCTTGTTTGCCTTGTGCAGAAGTGGAGCCGCAGCCGCAGGAGCGCCCGGAGACTGCCCCCGACGAGCTACTTGCTCCACCCTCCCCGCCAAGGGTGAACTCCCCGGCGAGGGAGAACGCTCCGCCAAGGACGAGCACCCCGCCAAGGGCGGGCACCCCGCCAAGGGTGAGTAGCCCGACAAGGGTGAGCACCCCGCCAAGGGAGGGCGCAGGCGGCCCTCCGCCAGCAGGGGCCACTGCTCCGCCGCCAAGGGAGAACTCCCCGGCGAGGGAGCCTGTCGTTGAAGAAGTCCGCGAAGGTGAGTCTTGTAGCTTCTTCTTCTTGAACTTGTCTTTTTGGGTATTTGCCTGATCTTTTCTTTTCTTTTTCTTCTGCTAGATCCTCCTGCACCGGAGCGGATGGAGACGGAGACCGCCGGCGAGGAGGGCGTGCGCGGCGACGGCGGCAACGCCACTGCCACTGAGGGCATGGCTGGAGCCGACGAGCCTGCCGCTGAAGAGACCGCCCCGCCCGCAGACGCCGCGGCCGGGGAAGGGACCGGCGACCACACTGCTGGCCCGGAGGCAGCGGGAGCGTCAAGCGCTGCACCAGCCACCGACCCTTCCGCCTCCACGGCTGGGCAGGGCGCCTACCTGGAAGCCCCCAACGGGGTTTTCATACAAGTCCCATGGCGTCCTCGTCGCGAGCCCCCGTGGAGGGAGAGACCTATGACGGAGAGATCCTCGCCTCCGCGAGGTTGAAGGTTGTTGAAGCGCCCGGCGGTAGTGACGAGCCCGAAGAGGAGAAGCTCCTTCGCCGGCTCCTGGCCCTTTACCGGGCCAGGCAGGCGAAGCTGGAGTCTCAGGAAGCTCTCACCGCCAAGGCTGGAGTTGATTTGGAGAAGCGCGCCGCGGAGCTCCGCGCCGCCAACCAGGCAGCCCTCCGCAACTTGGCGGAGGAGCGGGAAGAGCTTGCCGGGGAGCAGCAAGCCTTCCTCCTGGAGATGGCTGAGGCAGAAGAGCGGCAGCGGCTGGCCGTCGAGGAGTTGTCTCGGCGGGAGGGGGCGCTCAACCAGCGGAAGGTCGAGCTCGACGCCCATGACGATGAACTCACCGCCCGGGAGCAGGCCATCGGCGGGGCCTTGAAGGAGGCAAAGGATGCTGCCGCCGCCGCGGAGACCGCCAAGAGGGACCTGGAGCTTAAGGTGGAGCAGCTGGAGCGGTACCTGAAGGCGAGCGAGGACAGAGTCACCGCGCTCAATGTGGAGCGGGAGAAAGACGCCCACACCAACTCTGACTTGCAGGTACGTCTCTCCAAGAAAGGCGACGAGCTCACTGCCGCCAAGGATTCAATTGCTGACTTAGAGTTGAAGGTCTCCACTCTGACTGATTCGCTCGACGCCGCCCGGGATCGCGAGACGAAGCTGAAGGACGAGCTCCGCAAGGAGCGGAACTTGGTGGAGAGCGCCGCCGTCTCAGCGAACAACTTCAGCCGGGCAGTGGAGCAATGGACTGATGATCTGGTCACCTCTACTGCTAACATTGACAAGGAGATGATGGCGCTGAGGGCAGAGCACCTCGTGTACTCTCCGGACGAGGACCTCCCCCACAGCGCCAAGTTGAGTCTCTTCTTCCGGGGAATCGCGCCGGCGCTTGCGCGGCTGCGGCAGAGGATCCCCGTGCAGCTGGCCGACGAGTCGCGTCAGCTCTGCATGGGCACCTTGGAGCATGTCTTGACGAAGATCGTCTACCGCAACCCCGGCATCAACCTCGTCAACGTCCTCCGCACCTTGCCGGACGACGCAGATCAGGAGGCGTTGAAGGCGCAGGTCACCCACATCGTCGCCAAGGTGAACAAGGTCACGAGGCGTGAAGGTGACCGCGTAGATTAGGCTTCTTTCTTTCTGTTTCCTTTGCCGCTGCAAAGTATGTTATGGACATGAATCAATTAGTTATTGTGGCAAGTTATCCTTGTAATATACTATCTTATTTTGATCAGTCAACGCAGTGTTATCTCCCTTGCTTTTGGTCCTCCACTTTGTGTGCTTTTTACCCTACGCTTTTAGGGGACTTGCCGGCAAGGGGCCCTTGCCGCGAGCGCTGAGTGCTGGACTCTTAGCAGCCTGCTGGCAAAGGCCTTACCGGCAAGAAACCTTGCCGCAGCTAGTCGCAGCGCACTTAGCTTGCTGAGCGAACTCGAAAACGAAACAAGGGCGCGACACTTGTCGCAGCTCACTTAAGTCGTTGAGCGTGCTCGAAAACAAGGTAAGGGTGCGGCTAGCCACGGGTAGGTTCCTCCGCGCACAGGTTTTCCATACAAAGTGTGGTTGTTCAAGGAAGATAACTAAAATTTAAAAATTTGAACTGCTCAAATTCTGGTAACTTAGCTTTCATATATTGTTTGTTCCCCGACAAGGCTTCTCTTTCTTGAACAGCACTTGGTTCATCCTCCACCTCCTTCCCCCCGGCAAACTTGTGCGTGAGGAATATTCCTTCTGCTTAAGAGGGAAAGAAAAAGAGGAAAAACAAGAATAGGGCCTCACGGCTTGCTAGTGCTTACCGGGGATGTGCATTGCACAATATGTCAGATAATGCATGCAAATATCAAAGAAAAGCATGGAAATGACAAGTAGTGCGAGGCACAAAAGCTTTACTGATGCACGGGATCTGCGCCCGGCTTTGTACAAAGGTTTACATGCAACAGCGGCAAGACTTGTACAAAAGGTGGTTTCCGGAGCGGGTCACGACAACCGCGCCTTATGGGTGAAACTTGCGAAGATGCTCTATGTTCCAGGAGTTGCTCACCGGTAAGCCTTCTTCGGTCTCAAGGCGGACAGCGCCGGGCCTTGTGACTTGTCTCACCCGATAAGGGCCTTCCCACTTCGGCGTCAACTTGTTGGAATTCTTGGCGGACTGAACACGCCGAAGAACAAGGTCGCCTTCCTCGAGACTCCTGGCCTTGACCTTGCGGCTATGGTAGCGACGCAAGGCTTCCTGGTATCGAGCAGCTCGTACAGTAGCCTGGAGACGTTCCTCCTCGAGGAGCAATGCATCATCTTGTCGCAGTTGCTCTTGCTCGAGCTCATCATAAGCGAGCACTCGAGGAGATCCGTATACGAGTTTCGTGGGGAGAACTGCCTCTGCTCCATAGACAAGAGCAAAGGGTGTCTGTCCGGTGGCTCGACTTGGTGTCGTTCTGATTGACCAAAGAGCCGCCGGCAACTCCTCTATCCAGTTTCTTCCGCACTTGCGCAGCCTGTCGAAGGTTCTTGTCTTGAGTCCGCGCAGCACTTCAGCATTGGCCCTCTCCGCTTGACCAATGCTCCTCGGGTGAGCAACAGAAGCGAAGCAGACCTTGGCGCCAAGGTCTTGGACGTACTACATGAAGGTGCGACTTGTAAACTGTGTGCCGTTGTCGGTGATGATCCTGTTAGGGATCCCGAAACGGCAAACAATTGACCTGAAGAACCTGACTACTGACTGTGCTGTCACCTTTCTCACTGGTTCCACTTCTGGCCACTTTGTGAACTTGTCGATTGCAACGTACAAGTACTCAAAGCCCCTGACTGCGCGGGGAAAGGGGCCGAGGATATCGAGCCCCCAGACCGAGAAGGGCCAGGACAAAGGGATCGTCTGGAGAGCTTGAGCTGGCTGGTGAATTTACTTGGCATGGAACTGGCACGCTTCACACTTGGTTACTTGTGCAGTTGCATCTTGGAGGGCTTCTGGCCAGAAGAACCCTTGCCGGAACGCCTTCCCGGCAAGTGCCCTTGCGCCAATGTGGTGGCCACATATGCCTCCATGTATTTCTGCCAACAGCTTCTGTCCATCTTCTCTGGAAATACACTTCAACCTGACACCATTGAGTCTTCTTCTATACAGTTCATTGTCAACGAACTGGTACATACTTGACTGCCTGGTTATTTTCTCTATCTCTTCTGGGTCGTCGGGAAGTTCTCCAGTTTGCAGAAAACGGAAGATTTGCTGTGCCCATGCTGGAGCCTGAGGCTCAACAAGAAGGACCAAAGGCATGAGGGCTGCTGCGGGAACCTCAGCTTCTACGGCAAGAACCTGCGGCTCTAGCGGAGCTGATGGTCCCCCTGCAAGCCTGCCGGGGCAAGGCTTGTCGGGAACGCTTGCTTCAACTGTACAGACCCTTGGATCTGCAGGAGCAAACTGTTCCTCAGCATCTTGGCTGTTGATCTTGGGGACCTTGGCGGCGGCTTCTGGAAGATTCGCCGGCAAGTAGTCGCCGGAGACCAACTTTCTCTTCTTGTTTTGCCCAACTGATGGTGTAACGGATGGCTGAGTTAACTTGAGCAAGAAGGTCACTGGTTCCACAGGTAACTTCATTGCAGCACACTTTGAAAGGCCATCGGCAATATCATTCTGAGCTCTCGGGACGTGCTCCATTTGCAGACCTTCAAAGTGTTCTTCAAGCTTCCTCACTTCATCAACATAAGCTTCCATCAAAGGGCTCTGATAACTCTTATTCACTTGTCGGACCACCAGCTGTGAATCTCCCCGCACAATCAACTTCTTAATCCCAAGCTCGGCCGCAATTCTGAGGCCGGCAAGCAAACCTTCATACTCAGCAGTATTGTTTGTCGCTTGTTCCTTGGGAAAGTGCATCTGGACAACATACTTGAGGTGCTCTCCGGTGGGCGCTATGAGTACCACGCCGGCACCGGCGCCTTGCAGCGAGAAAGCACCATCAAAATACATTACCCATTCACTGCTCACTTCTTGTATGGGGACGCTTGTCTCTGGAACTTCTTCATCTGGAGTTGGGGTCCATTCAGCTATGAATTCTGCCAAAGCTCTGCTCTGTATGGTTGAGGTACTCTCAAACTTGAGACCAAAGCTTGATAGCTCCAGTGCCCACTCGACGATCCTGCCTGTTGCTTCTGGATTCTGCAATATCCTCTTCAACGGAAAGCGAGTGACCACTGTTATCTCGTGTGCTTGGAAGTAATGGCGCAGCTTCCTTGAGGCCATGAGGAGGCCGAACAGCCACTTCTGCACCCCAGAGTATCTTGATCTAGCCCCCTGCAAGAGGGAACTTACAAAATACACTAGGCGCTGCACCATCTTCTTTCGCACTTTTCCTTGTTCTTGCGCAGACTTGTCCTTGTCGGGGCCAGAGCTTGTCGGAGAAGCCCCCTGCTTGTCGCTGGATTCGCTTGCCGGTGGTGTGGGTTCCTCATCTGCCTCCCTCTCCGCTACTAACGCAGCACTAACCACTTGATTGGTTGCTGCTAGGTACAGCAACAACTTCTCTTGTGGCCTAGGTGCGACAAGTATTGGAGTAGAGGACAGGTATCCTTTCAAGTCTTGCAGCGCTGCCTCCGCTTCCGGAGTCTATTTCATAGGACCTGCCTTTTTCAAAATCTTGAAGAAAGGCAGGGCGCGCTCTGCAGACTTTGAAATGAACCTACTGAGGGCAGCCACACAACCAGCAAGTCTCCTTACGTCCTTGACGCGCTTCGGGGCTTTGATCTGGTCGATGTCTTTGATCTTGTTGGGATTGGCTTCAATCCCCCTCTGGGACACAAAGAACCCGAGAAGCTTGCCGGAGGGGACTCCGAAGACGCACTTCTCGGGGTTCAACTTGAGCTGGATCTTGCGCAGATTCTCAAAGGTTTCCTTTAAGTCTTGGATCAGGGTATCTTTGCTCTTGCTCTTGACCACTATGTCATCCATGTAGGCTTCTACATTTATGTGGATCTGTGGCTCAAAAGCAGTATGCACCACCCTTGCAAATGTCGAGCCTGCATTCTTCAACCCAAAAGGCATGCGTATGAAGCAATATGTGCCGCATGGAGTAATAAATGCAGTCTTCTCTTCATCTTCCTTGGCCATGAAAATCTGGTGGTAACCTGAGTATGCATCAAGGAAGGAAAGCAGCTCACATCCAGCGGTGGAGTCAACAATCTAGTCAATACGCGGCAAGGGAAATGGATCCTTGGGACATGCTTTATTCACATCAGTGAAGTCTATACAAAGTCTCCACTTCCCATTGGCCTTGCGTACGACAACTGGATTGGCCAACCACGTAGGATGGATCACGCCTCTAACTAGGCCTGCTGCTTCCAACTTCTTTATCTCTTCGGCGATGAATTCTTGGCGCTCCACGGCTTGCTTCCTGACCTTCTGCTTGACGGGCCGCGCATGAGGACAAACAGCAAGCTTGTGCTCAATTACCTTCCTGGGAACGCCGGGGATGTCAGATGGTTGCCACGCAAACACATCGACATTCGCCCGCAGGAAGGCAATGAGCGCGCTTTCCTATTTGTTGTCGAGCGTAGCACTGATGGTGAAGGTACCACCAGTGCCGTCCTCCTTGGCGGACACCTTCTTGGTTGCCGGTGGAGCCGCCATCCCTTTCTTGTACTTGCCGGTGGAGCTCGATGGTGCGTCCTCGACGGCAGCGCAGCACTCTGAAGAGGTGCGTTTGCCGGAGTGGGCCCCAGAGCTCATGCCGGACTTGGTCTTGGTCTTCCCCCCGGGAGCTTTAGCGGCAAGTGTGTTGCTTTCTGCTGCGGCTGCTGTGTCCCGGTAGATCTTGTCGGCGCAGATAAGCGCGTCCTTCTTGTCGCCAGGGACAGAGATGACGCTCATCGGCCCCGGCATCTTGAGTACGTTGTAGGCATGGTGGGAAGCTGCCATGAACTTGGCGATGGCAGGACGTCCAAGTATCCCATTGTATGGTAATGGGATATCGGCCACGTCAAAGGTTATCCTCTCCGTCCTGAAGTTGAGTTCCCCGCCAAAGGTCACTGGCAGAGTAATCTTTCCCTTCGGCTTGCTTCTTCCCGGGTTTATCCCTTGGAACGACTCGTTTTCTTCGAGCTCGCCGTCTGGGATCTGGAGTTTCTTGATCACAGCCGAGGAGATCAAGTTCAGGCCGGCCCCGCCGTCAACCAACATTTTGGTGACCTTGAGGTTGCGGATGGTTGGTGAGACCAACATCGGCAAGCACCCGACCGCCGTTGTGCGATCAGGGTGGTCCTCAAGGTCAAAAATGATGGGCGTGCTGGACCACTTCAGCAGCCCGCGTGACTCGACGGGCGGCTCAGCTGCGTTTACTTCCCGCACCCACTGCTTGAGCTGGCGGTGGGAAGTGTGCAGAGAGGCGCCTCCGTCGACACACAGAACTTCCGTGGCCTTCTGGAACTCCTACTCGCTGTTATCTCCTTCCTCCATGTCGTCGTCGTCGTCTTCTTCCTCATCCTTGTCGCGGCCCCGGGGAGGTCGGTCACCTTGCCGCTGCTTGGCCTTGCCGCGGCGTCCTCCCCGGCCATTGAATGGCCGCTTCTTGCTGGGCTCTCCTCCGCCTCCTTGGGCCTTCTCCTTGTCGCGACGCTCGTATTCAGCCTTCTGCTGTTCTACGAGGTACTCGACTCGCTTGCAGTTCTGAAGATCGTGGCCCTTGGTGCGGTGGATCTTGCAGTATTGCTTGTCGGAGCTGTCCTGCTTGTCGGCTGCCGCTACAGGGGCGGGCTCTTTGCCGGAACCGCCAGCCTGTACCTTCTTGGCGGGAGCCTCCTTGCCGGACTGCTCGACGACTAGCACCTCCTTGCTCTTCTTCTTTCTGTTGTTCCGCCGCCGGCTCTTCTTTGCCGGGGCGGCGTCCTCGCTGTCGCTTCCTCCTGCGCCAGCATCCTCTCCGGGGAGTCTCCTCCCCTCTTCGGCGCGCGCGCACTTGTCAGCCAGAGCGTAGAGCTCGCTGACATCCCGGATCTTGGTCATGGCCATCTCTTCCCTCATGCGGCTGTTACGCACGTTCTGGTGGAACGCGCTGATAACCGCGGCAGGGTGGACGTCGGGAATGTTGTGTTGCACGCGGCTGAACCTCTGGATGTACTTGCGCAGGGATTCTCCCTCCTTCTGGGCTAGGATGTGGAGATCGCTCTCCTGGCCGTGGGGTTTGTGGACGCCCGTGAAGGCACCAACAAACTGGTGGCACAGATCCGCCCACAAAGAAATGGAGCCCTCCGGCAAGTGCATAAGCCAAGAGCGGACGTTTGGCTTAAGCACTAGCGGGAAGTAGTTGGCTAGTATCTTCTCGTCGCGTCCCCCGGCAGCCTGCACCGCGATGGTGTAGATGCTGAGGAACTCCGAGGGGTGCGTCTTGCCGTCGTACTTCTCGGGTACGTCGGGCTTGAAGTTTTTCTTGCTGGGCCACTGGACTCGCCGCAGCTCACGGGTGAACGCAGGGCAACCTGCCGCGTACGGCAAGTCGCCTGGTTCACCGGGCGCGTACTTGTCGACAGCGGTCCCAGCGCGCTGATCCGATTGTCGCCGGGCTTCTCGTCGGCGCTCGATGCGCGTCCGAGCATCTTCTTGCCGCCGGTCGTCGAGGACTTGGCGCTGGTCCCGACGAGCCCGCGGATCCGACGACGCCGTGGAGTCGTCGTCAACGTTAATCCGGCGGGGTGGCGTCTTCTGCTTCCGCGGCGGGGAGTGCACGGTGGTTGCACCCCCGGCGGTCTTGTCGCCATCGGCCTTTGTCTGATCGACTTGCCGCGGCCGCGACGTCGCCGGCTGCTGCGGCGTGTCGTTGTTGGCGAAGGCGATGAGGCATTGGATCGTCGCCCTCCAGTCTTCGGCTTTATCTGCCGCTGGAGGGAAGTCGAGGAGCAGTTGTGCTCTTGCTAGAGCTTCTGCTGGAGAGGAGGGGAGCGGCGGCGAGCGGTGCGAGGAGCGAGATATGCTCGGACTCCTAACAGGGTTAGAAGGAGCAGTTTCTCGCCCCGACGACCGCGCCTTGCTCGTGCCAGGACGATGGCCTTGAGCATCCCGCGAGCCTCCGGTTTGTCCTTGTCCCAGCAAGCGTATGGTACCTCCTGTACCACGGCGCTGCTGGCCTGTCGTCTGCTGAGAGGGACGTGGTGCGTCTACGGACACCGAGGCTTTGGAATTCGCCCGGTCGTCCGTCTTGTCCTTGGACTTGGTGGCGCCGTGAGTTTCCTCGCCGGCGACCACCCTTCCGCCGGCGTCTCCTCCACCAACCGTTGGTTCTGGTGGTGGTGGGATCGACGCAGACGGGCCTGCGACCTCCGAAGCCTTCTTCTTCGGAGGCATGTTGTTGTAGCTGATGAAGTCGATGAAGCTGGAGAGGTTGATGAAGAATGCGCCCGCGTGAGCGCCGGATCAGGTTCGCACAACCTTGACGCCCCCTACCTGGCGCGCCAAAGATGTCGGGGGAAACTGTCCTCCCACGAGCACCTATGGGACCGGAGCCCCTTCTACGTTGCGGTAAGGGAGCGGAGGGAGCATAGAGAGCAGATCGAGGGGGCACACGCGAGCAGTTTACACAGGTTCGGGCCGCGCGGACGCGTAAAACCCTACTCCTGCCTTGGTTGTATTGAGCTCGGGAGCTTGAAGATCTACAGTGCTTAGCTACACCGAGCGAGAGAGAGTTGTCTAGGTTTCGAACCCCTTCTACGTTGTGCATGGGCCTCCTTTTATAGCTCAAGGGGTCACCGACAGGTGTCAACGTAGAGGAGGGTAAAAGCGTAAATTTGGTGGTAGTTGTAACAGTGCGGGAATAGTGCGTGAACAGTGGATGAACAATGGTCTTCACCTACCCTTGACAGTGGGGGACAAGGGCATTAAATGCCCGTCACCGTCGACCCCTAAAGTGTCCGTCCATGCTTCTCCGTTCGACACGGCGGTAGCCTCGTCACCGTGCCTTGCACCGTGTGCCCCAGGCTGCACAGCCGTCCGCTACGCGTCCCTGGAAGGGCCCCAGGGTGACGCGTGGGCAGATGAGCTGGAGCGCGGGCACACAGCGTGGGTTTCCCCGGCAAGCACCTTGCCGAGGTCTTGATCTTGCCGGGCCCGGAAGCTTGTCGCTCTTCGGGTCCTGCCGGGGCGCATGATGCGCTGAGGCATTTCTTGAGGTGTGCATTTCTTGGCCTTCCTGGCAAGCTCCTCTTGACAGGGTCTTGTGCTTAAAGTGATAAACTTGAGCCTGGTGCAGCCTTCCCGGCAAGCTCCTCTTGCCGGGGCCTTGACCTTCTGACTTGTATACTTTGTTCTTGAATGGCTTCATAGGGACCAGAAAGGTTTCCGGCGAGCACATGGTAAACCCTGCCGCGGAAAGCTGCTACTGCCCGTGCACAAGTTGGGGTACTAAGGTACCCCTATCTTAGTACACCGACAGGATCCTTTCTAGAGAAGAAGTTTCTCTTGAAAGAAGTGAGTGGGAGGAAAGTAGAACTTGATGAGGTAATTGTACCTTCTCTCGAATTGGAAAGTAGCTCATCATAGAAAATCGTTCCCGTGATGCCTACACCAATTAGTGAGGAAGCTAATGATGATGATCATGAAACTTCAGATCAAGTTTCTACCAAACCTCGTAGGTCAACCAGAGTATGTTCTGCACCAGATTGGTACGGTAATCCCATTATGGAAGTCATGTTGCTAGACCATGACAAACCTATGAACTATGAGGAAGTGATGATGAGCCCAAGTTCCGCAAAATGGCTTAAAGTCATGAATTCTGAGATGGGATCCATGTGTGAGAACAAAGTGTGGACTTTCGTTGACTTGCCCGATGATCGGAAAGCTATTGAAAATAAATGGATCTTTAAGAGGAAGACTGATGCCGATGATGAGCCAACATGATCTAAGAAGAGAGCTAGGAAGACCACAGCGAGAGTGGTTGGAAAGCCATCCATGAGAGATGATGATGATGCTGATGAGCCTGTTGCACCTGCTGCAAAGACTCGGAAGCTAATGGGGGATGCCATCAAAGCCAGGGCTGCTCCATCCAAGTCCAAAGCTGCCCCCAAAGCTTCTGCACCCAAGAGGTCCACTATAGACATTCCAGCAGATGAAAAGAACAAGGCCCCAATGCCAGATGTTCCTGAGGAAGAGGAAGATCAAGATCAAGAATCCTCAGATGATGATGAGTCCATGATGCTTAGAAAACTTAAGCCAAAAATTCTAGATCATAATGATGCCCATCTTGTTGCTAAAAACATGAAGCTGAGGAAGGATGCAGGTCTGAGACTTTGGAGACAAACTGATCCATATGCTACTAGGAGAAAGACTGTTGTGGACTATAGGTTTCACACCAAGGAAAAACAGGATTTCTATGAGATAATATTGTTGGACAAGAAGCCCATTGTCTGTGACATGAAGTGGGTTGATTGGAAATACATCGTCAAACATGATGATTTCTTTCCAGGTGTGCATGAAAGCTTCATGCAAAATGAAGTTGACAAGTTTGTGGGAAAGAAACTGACTAGATGGAACGATGAGATGATCATGCAATTCTACTCCACTTCTCATTTATATCCATATGGTAGAATTGTATGGATGACTGAAGGAACAAGATACCAATCAACTATTGCTGAGTGGGAAAGTTTGATCAATGCCCCCAAGGAGGATGAAAATGACACATATGTGTATGCCAAGCCCAGGATGGATCATAACTCCATGGCAAATATGTACAAGCCAATTCCAGACACAGATTTGCAGACTCACAAGTTTGCCTCCATATATCATTTGTTATCTAGATTTACCACCATCAACACTATACTTAGGCACACCTTGTTGCCCAAGTCAGGAGATCGTAGATTGATCCAAGGTCACTCCATCAACTTGCTCCATATGTTTGATGTTCCCGAGAAGTTCAAGGTCATGAGCCTGATTGTGGAGACAAGCAAGAGGACATCAGCTGGCCAGAAAAGGTCTTGTGGATATGCCCCTCACATTCAGATGTTTATCAAGTCCAAGTTTGAGAAAGGGACATATCTGCTTGACAAGAGGCATCTTCGTATTAGGCAAGATTTCGAGGACAATGAAGTTTCCATGGATGCATCCCGTCCCACTTCAGTTGAAGGCCAAGAGAAGATTGCTCAAGCAAAGGCAGCCAAGCAAGCTAGTGTTTCTGGAGCTCCTAAGACCAAGCAAGTTCAGCTCAGTTATCTGCTTGAGGCCACTCTGAGGATTGAGAAGAGTTTGGCCAACTTGACTCAGAATCAAGCAAAACTTGAAAGGATCATTGAGAGAAAGTTCTATGATCTAGATGTGAAGGTCACAGAGATTCAGACTACTGTGGAGAAGCTCAAAGAAGATGCCGAGGATAGAGATACAACAAATGCTTTTCAAAGAGTCCCAAGAGGACCAAGATCTTCAGCTGTGCCAGTTGATGAGTCCAGGCCTACACTTTCAGCTCTTGCAACCACTGCTACAGTTGTTCCTCTAGCTTCAACACTTCCAGCTCCACAAACTTCATCGGAAGTGTTTGCAGATGCTCTCATCTCCACGCCATCTACGTACACTGGTGAGAAGACTTCTTCTGCAGCTCCCGGAGATCGTGCCTAGAGTGTCGCATAACACTATGCATTTTCGAGCTTTTTGGTAACTTGTTGCCAAAGGGGGAGAAAGTGTATAGATCATTAGGCTTCAAGAGAGAGTGTCTTGCCTCTATTTGTTGGTTTTTGCTTGCTACTTCGTCTGGTTGTTTGGTTATTGCTACAATTTGCTTATGTGTTTGAGATACTCCATGTGCTTGATCATATCATACTATGCTTAATGTGTGTTTATTTGATTGTGTATGATCATTCACTTGTTATTTTGGTGATGAGTGATTATTGCTTAAATCTTAAAGTATGTGACATGGACATGGAAGAGTAACCCATGATCCTAATCGGTTGTGCATTTTGCATTCAAAAGCAAATCTTAAATAATGCACAAATTTAGGGGGAGCTCTTGCTTATCACATACTTCTCAAAGCGACGATATATTTCATTCTTATTATCTTTGTCGAAGCTTTGATCTATATGTTGTCATCAATTACCAAAAAGGGGGACATTGAAAGTGCAACTATTCCTTGGGTGGTTTTGGTAATTAATAACAACATATAGATTACTGAACTAATATCCTTTCAAGATAAATATTCCAGGAAGTTCAATGGTTGGCATGGCATGGATTAGAAATGTGGACCCCTCAAAAAGCTAAGGACAAAGATTGGCAAAAACTCAAGACTCTACATTTTCACATTAGTGATCCAATATCACATTGAGTCCATAGGAAAAGCCAATACTATTAAAAGGGGATGAGGTGTTGCTTAATGGTCTACTTGCTCAAGTGCTTAGTAATATGCTCCAAATCCCTCAACCACTTTCTCATTTCCAGATATGTCCTAAACCTAAAAGTCAAACTCGGCCCCACTGATTTGATCTACCCGGCGCCACCGAGTTCACATGACATAGCCACTGCCACAAACCCTAATCAGTTCGGTCTCATCCATAGGGATCTCGGTCTCACCGAGATGGGAATGCAAACTCTCTGTTTCCTCTTCGTAACATTTTGGTTTAACCGAGATGAGCGAATCGGTCCCACCGAGTTAGCATTGCAAACTCTCTGCTTCCTCTTCGTAACGTTTTGGTCTCACTGAGACGAGCGATTCGGTCCCACGGAGTTAGCTTTGCAAACTCTCTGTTTCCTCTTTGTAACATTTCGGTCTCACCGAGATGAGCGAATCGGTCCCACCGAGTTTGCCTGGCCAAGTCTCTGTTAGCCTATTACCAAAATCGGTCTCACCGAGTTTGTCTAATCGGTCAAACCGAGTTGAGGTTTTACCCTAACCCTAACGCATTGGTCTCACTGAGTTGATACTGTCGGTCCCACCGAGAGGTCTAACGTTCACAATTTGAACTGCTTCGGTCTGACCGAGTTCATTTATTCCGTTTGACCGAGTTGGGTCAAATGTGTGTAACATCTAGATTTTGTGTGGAGGCTATATATACACCTTCACCCCTTCTCCATCAGAGAGAGAGAGAGACATCAAAACGTGCCTACACTTCCACTATTCATTTTCTGAGAGAGAACCACCTGCTCATGTGTTGAGACCAAGATATTTGCTACTTCTCGAGCTTGCGTTGTATTCCCTCGAAGCGGAAAGGGTGATGCAGCACAGTAGCATAAGTATTTCCCTCAGTTTTTGAGAACCAAGGTATCAATCCAGTAGGAAACCACGTGCGAGTCCCTCGCACCTGCACAAACAAATAAAAACTTCGCAGCCAACGTGATAACGGGTTGTCAATCCCTTTACGGTCACTTACGAAAGTGAGATCTGATAGATATGATAGTTTGATATTTTTCCATATAAGAACAGAAAGTAAAAACGGTAAAGTAAAGTACATTGTAGATTGATATGTTGAGAATAGACCCGGGGGCCATATGTTTCACTAGTGGCTTCTCTCATAATAGCAGAACTCTACGATGGGTGAATGAATTACTGTCGAGCAATTAATAGAAAAGCGAATAATTATGAGAATATCTAGGCATGATCATTATATATAGGCATCACGTTCGTGACAAGTTGACCGAAACGATTCTGCATCTACTACTATTACTCCCCACATCGACCGCTATCCAGCATGCATCTAGAGTATTAAGTTCATAAGAACAGAGTAACGCCTTAAGCAAGATGACATGATGTAGAGGGATAAAATCAAGCAATATGATATAAATCCCATCTTTTTATCCTCGATGGCAACAATACAATACGTGCCTTGCTGTCCCTACTGTCACTGGGAAAGGACATCGCAAGATTGAACCCAAAGCCAAGCACTTCTCCCATTGCAAGAACTATAGATCTAGTAGGCCAAACCAAACCAATAATTCGAAGAGACTTGCAAGGATATTATAATCATACATAAAAGAATTCAGAGAAGAACCAAATATTTCTCATAGATAATCTTGATCATAAACCCACAATTCATCGGATCTCGACAAACACACCGCAAATTTTTCTTACATCGAATATATCTCCTCGAAGACCGAGGAGAACTTGGTATTGAAATCCAAAGAGAGGGAAGAAGCCATCTAGGTACTAACTATGGACCCAAAGGTCTGTAGTAAACTACTCACAACTCATGTTGAGGCAATGGTGTTGATGTAGAAGCACTCTGTGGTAGATCCCCCCTCCGGCGAAGCTCCGGAACAGGCCCCAAGATGGGAACTCACGGGAATAGAAGGTTGCCGCGGTGGAATTAGGGTTTTCTCTCCTGTTCTGATGTTTTCGGGGTACATGGATATATATAGGAGGATGGAGGGCATCGGGGGACCAACGTGGGGCCCAAGAGGTAGGGGGCGCGCCCCCACCCTCGTGGACGCCACGTGTGCCCTATTTTGTGATTCTCAAGTCTCTCGTGAAGATATCGCTCCAAAAATATCTCTCTCGAAGGTTTCATTCCGTTTAGACTTCGTTTGATATTCCTTTTCTGGAAAACCCTGAAATAGGCAAAAAAACAGCAATCTGGACTGGGCCTTTGGGTTAATAGGTTAGTCTTGAAAATAATATAAAAGTGTATAACAAAGCCCATTAAACATCCAAAACATCATAAATAATAGCATGGAACAATAAAAAATTATAGATACGTTGGAGACGTATCAATATTCCAATCCTACCATATGAATCTTGATCTCTAGCCTTCCCCAAGTTGCTTTCCACTCGAATCATCTTTCCACCATATCCAAATCTGTGAGAGAGAATTGAGTGTTGGGGAGACTATCACTTGAAGCACAAGAGCAAGGAGTTCATCATCAACACACCATCTATTACCTTTTGAAGAGTGGTGTGTCCTAGATTGGTGTCGGAGATATTGACCATGGGTACCCTCAGCGCCTGTCCATGGGATTTTACGACAAATAACGGCCGCTTGGTCTGCCGCGGCCGTTTGCTCTTCGAGCCACCTCCTGGGGTAGCCTGCCCCAGGAGTCGGCCACCAGCAGGAGGCAGGGACCCAACAGACGGCAACACCAAGCACCACCAGCCACCAGACGACCCCGCATCCCATCCTCAGGGAGCACGTTGAGGTGGGTCCCGGCAGGGCGGGGGCATGGCTACAGGAGAACATGTCCTTAGAAGATCCATAAGGGCGTGGCTACAGTGACCATGTACCTTATGAATATCCACTAAGCGGCGGGTCACTGTAGCCTCGAGGCTCGTGACCAAGCAGAGGTCAGAGTAGGCCACGATCCCACTACCCACAACTGGCGGGGCCAGCAGGCGGCTGGCCCCATCGGTCAGCGAGCGAGCTCAAGAACGAACCGCCTCTGGCAGGCGGCCAGGGAAGACGACCGTCTGGTAGCAGACGGCACACCCCACTCTAGAAGTCAGAGCCTCATCAAGATGACGGGACGGGGCGAGGCGGCAGCGTACGGCGAGAGATGATGGCACTGTAGCCATCCCCTTCCCGACGAGGCTGTCGTCAGCAAAAGCGCCTCCACAGTGAAAGGCAATCACGGGGGGCCCGCAGGCGGCGGGCCCCAGCAGGCAGGCGGCGAGGCCGGCGCCAGAAGACACTGACGGCTGGGGGCCACGCCGTCGAGATTACCATTGTACCCCTGGGGGGTAGGCCTATATAAACCCCCCAGGGTCCTCCATGTTGAGGGCTGGATAGTTGGCTATGAGAAGCTTACTAGACAAGAACCCTAGATAGAAGAGAGAGAGAGGAGGTGAGCTAGCCTTGTTCATCTTCTTCCTTCATACATCATCATTCGAGGAGCAAACCTGTAGCTACTCCAGTGCTATCAGTGATGACGCGGAGCCCCCGCAGAGCAGGACTAGGGGTGTTATCTCCTCGGAGAGCCCCGAACCTGGGTAAGATTCGTAGGCGTCCTAAGTATCGCTTTATCCCGCTTCCCGAACCCGGCGACGTTCTTTTGACCCCATGCATGATAAGCCATCCTTTGGCATATGTTGTCCCAAAACCCCGACATTTGGCGCCCACCGTGGGGCTAGGTGCACCGTCGTCCGGAGACATGTTCTGGACGGGAACCTTGTTCCTTCCTGGCGAGAGTAGCCAGCCCGGCACGCCCGCCGACGTGGAGACCGGGATGCTTCGCGGAGCTGAGGCTGCATGCGCCGTGAGTGGGCTCGCCGATCTGCTCGGCGCCGCCCGCGTCCACGACGAACCTTCTCCGGCGGCCGAGCCAGTGGCGCCGGAGAGCTTCCTCGTCGAGCTCCTCGACAAGCTCCACCTCGTCGACGAGCGCGCATCTGACGTGGAGTCAGTGGGCTCTTCTGACCCACCAGTAGACATGATCGTCGACCCCGACGACTCCTTCCTCGAGCACGTGGAGATCGTCAACGACCCTCTTCCCGTTCTTCCGATCTGCGGCACCGTCGGCATCGTCACGCAGGTGCTCATCACCGACCACGACGAACCATCATGCCGAACGGGCCCGGACCCACTCGAGGCAGCTCTGCAGCACCTCGCCGCCCCTGTCGTGGCGGGGGCAGACGGCGCGGAGTTGGAGGCACTCCGCGTCTCGCTCCTCGACAGCACCAACAAACTGGCCGCCTCCCGACGCCTCACTGAAGCTTACCGTCGCGAAATGGACCGCGCCATCTGTGGCACGCCGGCTGCTGGCGAGCCTAGCCGAGCCGGCCTTGTCCGTGATCACGGCGGGCTGCTAGCAGACATGCTAGGTGCCCCGCGGCTGTGTACTGCACTCCATCGGAGAACCTAAGGGCTGCCCAGGCGGCAGTCGATGAGATGGGCCACTTGGAGGGAGACGAGCTCCGTTGCGTGACCCAGTGATACGTCCAAAACGTATCTATAATTTCTGCTTGCTCCATGCCTCTTTTGGGTGATATTGCTATGATATTTATACACTTCCATACACTTTTGATCATATTTGGACTAACCTATTAACTCAGTGCACCCCAGTGCCAGTTTCTGTTTTCGGCTGTTTTTTGTATTTCAGGTTTTCCCATTACGTAAACTGCTAGAAAAATCCCGGAAAAATTATATAAAAACTCAGCGTTCCAGAAGCTTCCCAGCACCCGAAGTACAGCCGGAGGGGGGCCACCAGGGCTCCAGGCGCCCTGGTGGTGCGGCCCCCCTCCTGGCCGCGCCGGGGGGCGCCTGGGCCCCCCAGGCCTCCGCTGATGCCCCCCTTTGGCATATATTTATATCGTGTCCTGAAACCCTCGAGACGGGAACTCTTTTTCGCGATCTCATCTCTGTTCCGCCGCCGCCGCGCTTCCAAGATAGGGAGCACCAGGAGAACTCTTCCCGGCACCCTGCCGGAGGGGAGGATCACCACCGGGAGCTTCTCCACCACCATGGACGCCTCCCGGATGAGTTGTGAGTAGTCTCCCTTGGACCATGGGTCCATGACCAGTAGCTATGTGATGTTCTCCTCCCGTTCTTGTGCTTCACTAATTAGACCTCGTGAGCTGCCCTACATGATCGAGGCACATATGTAATCCTTATGCTGTTGCTATGATGAGTTTGCTGGGATCCGATGGATTGTGAGATTATGTTTGAGTAATATATTTGATCTACCTCTTTTATATTTATGTTCGTAAGTAATTCTTGCATGTTCTCCGTTGTTATTTATTGCTTTGGCCAAGTAGTAGGTAGTGACTCCAAGAGGGAACGTTATGCTTGATTGTGGGTTCATGCCCCTCGATGACTAGTTTGAGTGACAGAAACATGAGTCTAGGGGATGTGATGTTGCCACAAGGGGGAAAACAACGGTGCTTGTGCCCGCGGGTGCAAGGACTGTTTACTTTTACGCAAAGTTCTTTTAATGCAGTTGTCTGTTGCTTTGAGTTTACACTATGGGTGGGACTCGCAACTTAATACCAGCGAGATGTTCTGGATAGATATCTCAAGGTGGATGATTAGTAGTAGATGCAGATGGATTTCGGTCTACTTGCCTTGGCGTACCGCCCATGCTTTGAACCTCTACCTTTCTTGCAACTTAGTCAGCATTGGTTTGCGCACATGGTCCTGTCAATTGCCCAGCTGTAATTCGTTTACCTCACATAGCTGTTTTATCATCTTTTGGGAGAGAGACATCACTAGTGAACATCATGGGACCCCGGTCCATATTACCATCATTGATCACATCCGCTATTTACTTTCTGCTTTTTATTTACTATTGCAATTATACCTATCACTATTATCACTTGTGTTTGACCCTTTGTAAACGACAAGGCCGGAGGGATTGACAACCTCTCTGTACTCGTTGGGAGCAAAGTTATTTGTATCTGTGTGCAGGTCCACGTTGATTGCTAATATCTGGCGCCGTTAGTAGTTGACACCTTCTTGTTGAAACTGGGAGTCTCAGGGAAATCGATCCTTGGTATCTTTGCCAAGGGAAAACTTCCGCTACACTGCATCTCAAACCTTCCACTTGGGGTAACCAACGAGGGGCGAGAAGCCATCAGGCAAAGTTTTCTGGCGCCGTTGCCGGGGACTCCACTCTTCAAGATAGGGGAGTTGCACGCTATCTTTTACCTTTGCTTTTAGTCTTGTTAGTTTACCATTCAGTTTTGCTTTAGTATCTTTTATCGAAAATCACAAAAATAGTTATCTCATTCTTTAGTTGTCATTATGTCGGGTCCTTTTGTCTTTGACGAGGCAGAAGTTCTCACCTTTAAACAAAGAGGTGGGGAAAGTCTGAAAGATGCTTGGTATAGAATTAATGATTATCAAAAAAGAGCCACCAAGAAGCAATCTACTACTATCCTGCTTAGAAATTTTTATGTTGGAATTACTTCTTGGAATAGGTTTATTCTAGATACTTCTATCAATGGGAATTTCCTAGAGGCCCCAGTTTGGGAGTCTCTTAGTATTATTGAAAATCTTGTTGGGAATCCCCCTGTTGTTAGCATTCAAGAGGACATCACCCTAGCTCACATTATGAAAAAACTTGAAAGGATAGAGCTAGAGATGCCAAGCATTAATAAGATAAATGAGTTGGATCGTAAGATCCAAGGGAATTTTAATAGGCTTGATAGATCCATGCATAAAATTTTCAAAACTTTGGAGACCATCAAATCCCATGACTTGGACTCTTCTAAGATAGACAAGATTGAGGAAATCTTTGATACTCTAGGAACTACTTTCTCCTCAATCAAAACCAAAAAGGTAGAAACTCCGGCAAAGAAGGAGCCTAAGTTCGTTCACGTTCCAAAGGCTCCCCGTTCTAAAAGTAATCCATCTATTGCCAAAGGGGTTGAAACTGTAAAAACTTTGGAAGAAACACCTCTCTTTGATGAATTTATAAATGAATCTTCCCTTGACTTTTATCCTTTTGGTCTTCTCCCTAGAAGTTTCTCTATGAGGCCTTTATTTGAAAGTCCTCTTAAGACTAGTTGTATTATTGAAGAGCTTT
The DNA here is from genome assembly GCA_902687465.1 of Secale cereale. Taxonomy (NCBI): domain Eukaryota; kingdom Viridiplantae; phylum Streptophyta; class Magnoliopsida; order Poales; family Poaceae; genus Secale; species Secale cereale. Next base: position 685,620,089 of record LR738714.1, read on the forward strand.
TTGACGATCTTGATGATGGTTCAATTGATACAACTTGATCTCTATGCATTATGCCTAGCTTAAAGGCATAAAAGAAAGCGCTTTTGGGAAGCAGCCCACATGAATAAATTTTATTTTGTTTTTGTTGTGTCTTGATGTTGTTACTACAGTAGCATCATCATTGTATCTTTGCTTTTCAATTTAGTGCCAAGTGTAGCCTCTGATTGCAAGAAAGTTCAAAAGTTGTGACGTGCTGTCCAGGAAACAGATTCTGTCCTTGGATAGAAAAATTCGTATAAAATCACCAGATCATCTTTTTGGTCTGAATTGTTTCGACAGCGTGCTCTATATAATTGTCTTTCGTGCGTCTGTTTTGAGTTTTTTTATTAGAGTTGCAGAAGTGCCCCGAAAAAATCATTTACTACCTGCTGTTCTGTTTTTCACAGATTCTGTCTTGTTTTGCCTTTCCTTCATTTTGCAAACCTAGAGCTTGCTTTTTCTTTGCAAAAATCTTTTGGCAATCTTGAGAAACAGTAGAACTTCAAGAATATCCTTATTTCCAGCAAGGAACAATTATTTTATTAAGGGTACTAACCTCGCTAATCAGATTATGATGAGTTATGTATGAAGGGAGTTTTCAAGTGTGCGAGGGAAGATGGTAAAAAGATTCAGGAGTGTCAAACGCTCAAGATTGGGGATGCCCCCATGCACCCCCCAAGAAATATTCAAGGATACTCAAGCGTCTAAGCTTGGGGATGCCCCCGTGCATCCCCTTCTCCATCAACATTATCAGTTCGTCTTTCGTTCCACTATATTTTTATCACTTCATGTGTTATGTGCTATGCTTGGAGCATCTTGCTTTTAGTTTTCCTTTTTAGTTTTCTTTAGCTTTTCATAACGAGCCGGAACTCAGCTTTCTTTATGTGGGAGAGAAACACGCTCCACTTCTACCTAGAACATAACATAGAATTTTCATGTCTATCTTTGCTGTGTGTGTTCTTTGTCTTTCAATAGCTACTATCATGCTTAGCTCTTAGTATTCATGCTTATCTTTTTAAAGAGCTTTTGTTTAGTTGGTTGCTTGAACTCTCTTTAGTTATCATGCTTATTTTATTAAGAGAGTTTGCTTCCGTTGCATTGGTTGATATGTCTATGATAAAAATGCTACGTGCATAATGGTGCTTAGTAGTTCATGTTTTCTTATGGTTAGTCTCAAATAGCTGGGGGATTCCCAATGTGTTATTGGAGTACCAACATGATTTGTTTGCCTATGATGTGGTATGGTTTAGTAATATCTTCCTTCGAGAATTTATTTTGATTGACTTGGCATATGCTCACGCATATTTAAGACTGTAAAGAAAGTCTGTCAAGCCTTGATGATCTTTTGTTTCTGAGTAGCGATATAACTTCCATGCCTGATTCAATGTTGCTTTTTCGCTCTGCATGATTATTACCGTCATTGCTCTCTTAGTTGGTCGCTCCCAGTCTTTTGCTAACCTCCACCTGTACTAAGCGGACTGACTGCTTGTGCATCCAAAATCCTTTATACTAGTTATGCCATATGAGTCCACCATACCTTCCTACATGGTATTTACCTGCCATTTCTAATGAAGACTTTCATGTACCATCTCGAAATTATTCAAAAAAAGCATTCCTATTTTGTGCCTCTGTTTTAAGTTCATGAGGAAGTAGTAGTTAATCATGATCTTTTTAAGTTGGACAAGCTTCACCCCGGGATTGCATGTATAATGTGCAAACCCATAATACGAGAAGGAACTGGCATTGAGTGCGCCCGGCTCAAAATTAATATAACAAACAAACCCTCCTTCACGCTTTGTTCATGAGAAATCAGAAAACTTTGGCAGTGATAAACAAAGGAGATTAAGAGGATGTGATCGTCCTCATTCGGGAGCCGTTCCTCGAAACTTGTCCATCTCAAGAAGTGATTGAGTTGTCTGCTAGCATTCGTTGATGAAACATGCATAATCTAAAAAAATATTATTACTTCTGTTTTTAAAACCAAGAGCTCTGGTACATGTTTTGTCTTTGTTTCCGACTACGGGTTTTCAACCTTGCCAACAAAAGCCACGGTTCGAGAGTCTCCACCTTCTTTTAAAACACCAACTACTGAGAGCATGATTGTCATTCTGAGTGTAATGTGCATTGTCCCAAAGTAGCATTGTCTTTTGCATGATTGTGATATTGTTTATTTTGAAATCATTGTATCTAGTCATCACTTAAACCTTGGAGGTGCCCCTGCATTTATGTTTTGCTTTACTAAAGGGGGCACGCGAAATATCACTTTATCATAATTGCACACCAGGCTCATTACAAATCTATTTTATGTTTTAGTATCATGTTGTAAAACTTTTAGTTCTTTGTGATTTTCTCATGAGGCAACTTAATTACTACAGATTCATTGTCTCAGTAAGCTTTTGTCATATGACTATGAAAAGTCCTATATGGTTAATAGCATGTCACCACAGAAGTTATTCTTGTTATCATTTACCTACTCGAGGACGAGCAAGAATTAAGCTTGGGGATGTTGATACGTCCAAAACGTATCTATAATTTTTGCTTGCTCCATGCCTCTTTTGGGTGATATTGCTATGATACTTATACACTTCCATACACTTTTGATCATATTTGGACTAACCTATTAACTCAGTGCACCCCAGTGCCAGTTTCTGTTTTCGGTTGTTTTTGTATTTCAGGTTTTCCCATTACGTAAACTGCCAGAAAAATCCCTGAAAAATTATATAAAAAATCAGCGTTCCAGAAGCTTCCCGGCACCCGAAGTACAGCCGGAGGGGGGCCACCAGGGCTCCAGGCGCCCTGGTGGTGCGGCCCCCCTCCTGGCCGCGCCGGGGGGCGCCTGGGCCCCCCAGGCCTCCGCTGATGCCCCCCTTTGGCATATATTTATATCGTGTCCTGAAACCCTCGAGACGGGAACTCTTTTTCGCGATCTCATCTCTGTTCCGCCGCCGCCGCGCTTCCAAGATCGGGAGCACCAGGAGAACTCTTCCCGGCACCCTGCCGGAGGGGAGGATCACCACCGGGAGCTTCTCCACCACCATGGACGCCTCCTGGATGAGTTGTGAGTAGTCTCCCTTGGACCATGGGTCCATGACCAGTAGCTATGTGATGTTATCCTCCCGTTCTTGTGCTTCACTAATTAGACCTCGTGAGCTGCCCTACATGATCGAGGCACATATGTAATCCTTATGCTGTTGCTATGATGAGTTTGCTGGGATCCGATGGATTGTGAGATTATGTTCAGATTGTGTTTGAGTAATATATTTGATCTACCTCTTTTATATTTATGTTCGTAAGTAATTCTTGCATGTTCTCCGTTGTTATTTATTGCTTTGGCCAAGTAGTAGGTAGTGACTCCAAGAGGGAACGTTATGCTCGATTGTGGGTTCATGCCCCTCGATGACTAGTTTGAGTGACAGAAACATGAGTCTAGGGGATGTGTTGTTGCCACAAGGGGGAATACAACGGTGCTTGTGCCCGCGGGTGCAAGGACTGTTTACTTTACGCAAAGTTCAATTAATGCAGTTGTCTGTTGCTTTGAGTTTACACTAAGGGTGGGACTCGCAACTTAATACCAGCGAGATGTTCTGGATAGATATCTCAAGGTGGATAATTAGTAGTAGATGCAGATGGATTTCGGTCTACTTGCCTTGGCGTACCGCCCATGCTTTGAACCTCTACCTTTCTTGCAACTTAGTCAGCATTGGTTTGCGCACATGGTCCTGTCAATTGCCCAGCTGTAATTCGTTTACCTCACATAGCTGTTTTATCGTCTTTTGGGAGAGAGACATCACTAGTGAACATCATGGGACCCCGGTCCATATTACCATCATTGATCACATCCGCTATTTACTTTCCGCTTTTTATTTACTATTGCAATTATACCTATCACTATTATCACTTGCGTTTGACCCTTTGTAAACGACAAGGCCGGAGGGATTGACAACCTCTCTATACTCGTTGGGAGCAAAGTTATTTGTATCTGTGTGCAGGTCCACGTTGATTGCTAATATCTGGCGCCGTTAGCAGTTGACACCTTCTTGTTGAAACTGGGAGTCTCAGGGAAATCGATCCTTGGTATCTTTGCCAAGGGAAAACTTCCGCTACACTGCATCTCAAACCTTCCACTTGGGGTAACCAACGAGGGGCGAGAAGCCATCACCCAGCATGCTCGCCAGCTCCTCGACGCTGCTGCTACGCAGCAGGAGGCCCGTCGCCGGGCTTCCAAGGAAGCTGCGCACGTCAATAACCGCCCTCTCCGGCGGGAGAAAGGAGCCACGTCTCGCTCTCCAACAGTCGGCGCCACCAACCGGCGAGACTCAGAGCCCGCTGCCAGCCGCAGCCGGCAGACGTGTTTCACCATCGAGCGCGATGAAGACGGCCGCCCAAGGGCCGTAGAACAACGAGGGGAGCAGCCGCCTCCTCCCAGGCGGGAGAGGCGCGTGTCTCCTCCGCCTGTTGACCACCCCTCTCTGGCAGGCCGCTTGGGCCGCTGTGAGGGGGTTGGGGAGAACGACGCCCGCCATCGACTGGACCGTCTGGTTCGCTCCCAGGCGGTTGAAGAAGAAGATGACCTCGGTCCGGCCTACTTCGGCCCCCGCATCCGCAACAAGCCTTTTCCCAAGGGCTTCTCACTCCCCAGATACACCCCAAGTACAACGGATCAGTGAAACCAGAGGACTGGATGGTGGATTACTCCACGGCTGTCAGCATCGCCACCGGCAACAGACGTGTCGCGGTGAAGTATGTGCCCCTCATGCTCCAGGGCACGGCTAGGACATTGCTAAATAGCCTCAAGCCCAACTGCATCAACGGCTGGCTAGACTTCACCGACGCCTTCACACGCAACTTCACCAGCACCTACAAGCACCCTCCCAAGCCACGTCAGCTTTCCCTGTGTGTCCAAGGCCCTGACGAGTCAGCTCGTGACTATCTGATGCGGTGGGCGGAGCTGTGCAACTCCTGCGAGGGAGTGCACGAGGTACAAGCCATTGAATATTTCACGACCGGGTGCAGAGAGGGCACCTTGCTCAAGCACTGGATCCTGTGCGACGAGCCGGCCACGTTGGATGAGCTGCTAAGCATAGCAGACAAGTACGCCACCGCTGACTCCCCCATGAAGACCGAGCTGCAAGTGAATACTTCTGGCAAGATGACCCCTCCAAAGACGTCGGCGGGAGAATCCAGCCGGCGCCAGCAGAACAACGACCAGAAGCGCAAGGCCCAAGCGTCGACTGCCAACAACCGGCTGGTGGCAGCGGTCGATGGACAGCAGCCAGAAGCTCAAGCAGGGCCCAAGCGCCAGAAGGGCGGCAAACCGGTGTGGCAGCCGGCCTTCTCCTTTGATCAAGCCTTGGACGCCCCCTGCAAGTTCCACAGCGGCGCAAAGCCCTCCAACCACACCACGTGAAAGTGTCACTCGCTCACAAGGATTGCGAGAGGAGAAGCTCTGCCTCTGCCGCCTGCTGAACAGCCGGCTCCGCCTCCTAATCCGCCGGCTGCTCGTCCAGGCGGCCAGGTCCAGGATGAGTTCCCAGAAGAAAATGGAGCCTATGTTGTCTTCACCAGCCAGACGGATGATAGGCACAGCCGGCGCCAGCAGCGCAGAGAAGTCAACACTGTTGCTGTCAAAAGCCCAGAGTTCATGCACTGGTCTGAGAGGCCTGTCAGCTGGAGCCGAGAGGATCACCCGGCTGTCATGCCGTCTCCAGGGGCCTATGCCTTGGTCCTGGATGCCACTCTCTCCACTGACAGGCGGGCCTGCCGTTTCTCCCAAGCCCTGGTAGACGGCGGCAGCAGCATCAACATCATGTACCGAGACACCATGGAGAAATTGGGCATCAAAGAGAAGCAGCTTCAGCCCACCAGGACCGTGTTCCATGGCATTGTGCCAAGCCTCTCTTGTTCACCAATCGGCAAGGCCAGGGTTGATGTCCTGTTTGGTGACAAGACGCACTTCCGGAGGGAGCCGGTCTGGTTTGAAGTGGTGAACCTGGAAAGTCCCTATCACGTGATCTTGGACCGGCCTGCTCTTGCGAAGTTCATGGCGGTCCCCCATTATGCCTACCTCAAGATGAAGATGCCTGGTCCCAAGGGAATAATCACCATAACTGGGGACTACGAGAAGTCCATTGCATGTGCAACAGCCAGCAGTCGCCTTGCAGAAACCCTTGTTGTGGCTGAGGAGAAGCGTTGTCTGGAGCGGCTGGTGGCAATGGCTGGCGAGCAGCCGGCCATACCAGCCGATCCCAAGGAGGCGGAGCCACAAGGCTTGTTCCAGCCCTCCAAGGACACAAAGAAGATTGCCTTGGACCCATCTCACTTGGAGCGATTTGCTGTCATGGGGTCAAGCCTAGACAGCAAATAGGAAAGCGAGCTCGTCGATTTCCTCCGTGAGAATCGGGACATCTTTGCATGGTCCCCCAAGGACATGCCTGGTGTTCTGACGGAATTCGCCGAGCACAAGCTGCATGTGAGAGAAGATGCAAAGCCTGTCAGGCAGCTGCTGCGCCGCCTGTCAGAAGAGAAGAGAAGAGTCGTTGGGGAGGAAGTCGCCCGCCTGCTAGCAGCTAGCCGGCTTCATCATGGAAGTTTTTTATACCGAATGGCTAGCAAATCCAGTCCTGGTGCTGAAGAAGAACAATAAATGGCGCATGTGCATTGATTACACCAGCTTGAACAAAGCTTGCCCCAAAGATCTGTTTGCTCTGCCACGAATAGGTCAAGTGATTGACTCCACAGCCGGATGCGAGCTGCTGTCTTTCCTTGATGCCTATTCGGGGTACCACCAAATCAAGCTTGATCCAGCCGACCGTCTGAAGACTGCTTTCCTCACGCCGTTTGGGGCCTTCTGCTACCTGACCATGACGTTCGGCTTGAGAAATGCCGGCGCCACCTTTCAGCGTTGCATGCAGAAGTGTCTGCTCAAGCAGCTTGGCAGGAATGCCCATGTCTACGTGGATGATATTGTGGTGAAGACGGAGAGGAGAGGAACCCTTTTGGAGGATCTCCAAGAAACATTTGAGAATCTGCGCCGCTTTCGGATTAAGCTAAACCCGGAGAAATGCGTCTTCGGGGTGCCAGCAGGCCAGCTCCTAGGCTTCCTAGTATCCGAACGCGGCATCGAGTGCAACCCCGCGAAGATCAAGGCCATCGAGAGGATGGAGTGACCGACCCGTGTGCGAGATGTCCAGAGGTTCACGGGGTGCCTGGCATCTCTCAGCCGATTCATCAGCCGGCTGAGAGAGAAAGCACTCCCCCTGTACCAATTGATGAAGAAAACCACTTGCTTCGAATGGAATGACCAGGCGGATGAAGCCTTCCAGCAGCTCAAGCGGCTGTTGTCCACCCCGCCTTTCTTGGCGGCGCCAGCAGACAAGAAACCCATGTTCCTTTACATAGCCGCCACCAGCCGGGTGGTCAGCACTGTCATTGTGGTCGAGCGCCCAGAGGACAGAAGAGCCTTGCCTGTCCAGCGGCCCGTCTACTACTTGAGCGAAGTGCTATCAGCATCCAAGCAGAATTACCCCCATTACCAGAAGATGTGCTATGGCGTGTACTTCACCGCCAAGAAACTCAAGCAGTACTTCCAAGAGCATTCTGTCACGGTCGTCTGCACGGCCCCGCTTGCTGAAATCATGGGGAACAGAGATGCCTCAGGAAGAGTGGCCAAGTGGGCCATCGAGCTGGCCCCCTTCACCATCTTCTACCAGCCGCGCACCACCATCAAGTCGCAAGCATTGGCCCGTTTCCTCGTCGATTGGACCGAAACCCAGTACATGCCGCCTGTGCCAGACTCAACCCATTGGCGGATGCACTTTGACGGATCAAAGATGCGCACCGGCCTAGGAGCCGGCGTCGTCCTCACCTCCCCCAAAGGCGATAAGCTCAAGTACACCCTGCAGATCCACTTTGCCGTTCAACAGCGTGGCAGAATATGAGGCACTTATCCACGGGCTCCGGATGGCCAAGGATATTGGCATCCGCCGAGTGCTGTGCTACGGTGACTCAGACTTGGTTGTCCAGCAGTCGTCTGGGGACTGCGACGCCAAGGATGCAAATATGGCGAGCTACCGTTTCCTTGCCCAGCAGATCAGCGGACACTTTGATGGCTGCGAGTTCCTCCATGTGCCACAGGCTGATAACATGCAAGCGGACGCTTTGGCGCGAATCGGTTCCACCCGCCAAGCAATACCGACAGGCGTATCTCTCCAGTGCGTGCGCAAACCGTCTATCAAGCCTTCACCAGAGTCGGAGTCAATCTTCATACCAGCAGATCCCGGGGCAGGCGGCCCCGCGGTTTCGGCTGCTGGCCCAAAGATCGCCCCAGCAGACGGCAATGACACTCCGACTCCAACAGACGGATCACTTACAGCCGCGCCAGCTCCTGGCCCGGGGACTGCTCCAGCAGACGGCCAGGAGGCGCCGGCTCCAACAGACGGCTCGGGGACTTCGGAGACACAGCAGGCAGTTCAGCCCAGCCCTCCACCTCCCAGCCCAACCACCCTGGTCTCTTTGGCCGAAGCAACTGGAGTCTCAGCGCCGTCTTGGGCACAGCCAATCCTCACATTTCTGCTCAAAGGAGAGCTGCCAGCGAAAGAAACTTTGGCACGTCAAGTTCAACGCTGAGCCTCAGCTTACACCATTGTTAACAAAGAGCTCGTTAGAAGGAGTGCCACGGGCGTCTTCCAGCACTGCGTAGAAGCAACCAAAGGGCTGGCCATCCTGAGGGACATTCACCAAGGGGAGTGCGGCCACCACGCTGCCTCAAGATCTCTCGTAGCCAAAGCTTTCCGCCACGGTTTCTTCTGGCCGACTACTTTGGACGATGCCAAAGATTTGGTGAAGAAGTGCAACGGCTGCTAACGCTTCAGCTCCAAGCAACACTTGCCGGCTTCTGCACTCAAGACTATTCCGATCACTTGGCCATTTGCCGTCTGGGGCCTGGATATGGTGGGACCTTTCAAGACCGCCAGAGGAGGCCTGACACACTTACTTGTGGCAATAGATAAATTTACCAAGTGGATCGAAGCCAAGCCAATCAATAAACTCAATGGCCCAACTGCTGTGACATTCATTGCCGACATCACAGTCTGGTATGGTATACCGCACAGCATCATCACCGACAACGGCACAAATTTTGCCAAAGGCGCACTTGCCCATTTCTGTGCAACACAGGGCATCCGGCTGGACCTAGCGTCCGTTGCCCACCCACAGTCTAACGGCCAAGTCGAGCGCGCCAACGGCCCCATCCTATCTGGCATCAAGCCCCGGCTGGTCGAACCTTTGGAGCGGTCGGCCGGCTGCTGGATCGAAGAGCTGTCGTCTATCCTGTGGAGCCTCACAACCACTCCGAAGAAATCCACCGGCTTCACCCCTTTCTTCCTCGTCTATGGGGCCGAGGCAGTCATCCCAACAGATGTTGAGTTTGACTCGCCTCGCGTCACCATGTACACGGAGGCTGAAGCCAAAGAAGCACGCGAAGACGGCGTGGACTTGCTGGTGGAGGCCCGGCTGGTAGCACTCAGCCGCTCCGCCATCTACCAGCAGGGTCTCCGCCGCTTTCACAGCCGGTGAGTAAAGCCACGCTCCTTCCGCGACGGAGACCTTGTGCTCAGGCTGATCCAGCGAACAGCCGGCCAGCACAAGCTCTCGGCTCCTTGGGAAGGACCGTTCATCGTCAGCAAGGTACTGGGCAACGATGGCTACTACCTCATCGATGCCCAGAAGCCAAGGGCACGCAAGAGAGACGACTCAGGCAAGGAGTCAGAGCGCCCATGGAACACAAACCTTCTTCGTCCCTTTTATAGCTGAAAGACAGTATGTGTCATGCTATCTAAGTTATTTTGAGAATCAGTGGGAGCCCCGAGAGATTCTCGGGGACTGCCCAACCCTTTATCTATATGATAAGAATTATGCCTGTGAATGTTTGTTGTTCACTCTTCTATCCGGCACCGGAGCCTACCAGACGGCCCGGGGACTTGCCGCCTGGCCCTATGTCTAGAGAATTCTCCTTAAAAGGTCAGACAAGTAATGTGATGGCATCCAAGCCCTCTCCCGTATCCAGCCACAGACTCGCAGAACGCGGCTGTCCGGCTGGCAGGAGCCAAAGGAAGAAGCGGTGCCCACATGAAAAATGGCTAAGGAGAAAAGATATAGGACCAGCCGGCCCTTAAGATTAACTGCCGGCTGCCGAGCAGCCGGCCAGTCAGTTCTAGGCTTGGCCAGACCGTCTTCCAGAAGGCAAGATACTTGCCCACCCCAAAAGTAGCCAAGTCCTTGACCCAGCCACAGAACCACAGAGTGGCTGTCTGGCTAGCAGGACGGCAGTACTAGGGGTCGGCAAGGAGAAAATCGCCACAAGGAACTAGGACATGGCTAATCCTAGGACTCGGCACAAATTGCATAAAAACGATGCTGAATTAAAAGAGTATTTACATCCAAAGGCCTTAAGATCCGCCTTGTAGCAATAACTTACTAAAATACACCCAGCGGGTGGAATTGTTCAAATTAACCTTGCAAGTCTTACAGAAAGATAGACGATACAGATAAAAATCCTAAGGGGCAGCAGGCTGGGCAGGCGGCACGACGAAGCCGGCTTCTGGGGAGGCCTCCTGGCGGGGCTCGGTCTGGCCGTCTCCTGCAGCAGGCGGGGCCGTCACTCCTGGCCCGCTTGTTGAGGACTGGTCAGGCGGGCGACTGCGTGCTGGGTGCGCCTCCTGGGAGCTGGTCTCCTCGTTGCTGCCTTCCTCGTCCTCGTCGCCTTCGCTGGAGGCGATCTCCTCGTCCGGCTCTTCCGACGCCGCCAAGTCCAGCCCGAATTTAGTAGGCGGCACTACGTGGCCCCTGTCATCCAGCTCCGGTATGGAGAGGGAGGTGTCGGCGTACTCGGCGAGGGCGGTAGCTCGCTTGGCGAGTTCTCTATGCTCCGCAGCCAGCTCTGGCTGGGCCTCCGCACGGAACATCTCCAACTGCTCAAGGCTCAGGCCTGGGTACCAACTCTTGGCGAACTCCAAGGCGGTCCGTGCGCCAGCCCTTGCCGCGGAGCCCTTCCAGGCCTCGAAGCGCTGGACAACCGCCTCCAGCCAGGCGGCCGTCCGGCTGGGAGTGCGAAGCTCCGGCACTCCTGGCCAGAGGGTGGCCAGGACTTGGGCGCCTGCGCGTTGCAGACGGCGGAGAAGACGGTGGACTGGCAGAAGGCGCACCCGTATGGCGAGAAGCTCTTCAGCCGGGGTCCTAGGCGCGTTGGGTGCGATATTCCGGCCCGCCTGGCGCCTCGCAGCACGCTCGGCCTCGATGGCCTGGGTGGCGACCACAGAGTAGCCCGAGAAGAATTCTGCCAAGACTAGAACAAATATCAGAAGAAAAGCAAGACGGCTGCTGCAAACAATGAAAACAGAACGAGAAGATAGATGTCTCACGGTCGACCATATCTCCAATAGCTACGTAGCCGTCTTGGAGAGTCGCCTCCTTCTCGGCCCAATTCGAGCGCTCAGTCTCGAATTCGGCCCGCAGAAGGGACTCGGCGTCGGACATCTTGCCGAGCTCGGCCTTGTGGGCCGCCGCCTGGTCCGCCAGCTCCTTGGCCAGGCGATCGCGGTCTTGGGCGGCGAGGGCGCGCTCCTGCTCCTTGGCGGCCAGCTCCGTCTGGGTCTCACCCAGCTGGCTGCGGCAGCTGGCAGGAGAGAAAGAAAAAGAACAAGGGTCAGCAGCAGAAGACATAACCTTGGAGTTCCAAGCCGCCTGCTCAGCAGCCGGCTCGGAACTCGGGGACTACACCCAGCGGGTGCGCTGACGCGCCGCCGCAAAGAGAAGAAAATACACTGACCTCGGCTATCTGCCAAGGTTGTCTGCAGCTGTGCCAGCTCCTGGCGATGCGTGTTGTAGGAGGCCACGCGGAGATTGTGGTACTCCTGCAACAAAAAGCAAGATTAGATCTGGGTGAACACTTTGGAGTTCCAAGCCGCCTGCTCAGCAGCCGGCTCGGAACTCGGGGACTACACCCAGTGGGTGCGCTGACGCGCTCCCACGGAAAAATTGAAGGAATAAAAAGCAGAAGAGAATAACAACATACTTACCCGAATGGAGGATCGCGTCGCAACGAACTCCTGCATCGCTGACTGCACGACGCTGCCCAGGGAGTTCATGTGGTCCAAGATGTCCCGCGACGCGACAAGCCACGCGCCGCCTCCTCCGGACCTCCAGCTCGATGGCTCCGCGCTGGTTGCCTCGTTCTCCGACACGGACGAGCTGGCCCCGCCGACCTCCACCTGTTGGGGCAGAGAGACCACCCTCGCAAGACGCCGGCGGGTGGGGCTTTGGGGGACCGGCTGCGGGCCAACCACCAGCGTGCCCCCAACCGGCGGCACCTCCGTCCCCATCGGCCGGCTGACCGGCTCCCCAGCAGGCGGCGCTGGCGGTGGTGGCGGCGTCTCCAAGATGACGCACTCGTCGCATCCGTCGCCCGGAGCAGGCTGCTCGTCAGCAGCCGGCGTCTGGGCGAACGGCTCCTGGTACCCTAGCGCCGGGCGGTCGACGCGACCTGCCGGCTGCTGGGGGCCCTTCCCCCGCTCTCGGGCGTGGGCGGCGTCTGCCTCGGCCTTCTTGGCGGCTTCGACCTCCACCTGGGCGGCGGCATCGGCTGCCGCCCGCTCACACTCCGCGGGCTCGCGCTCCGCGCGTGCCTCGCGGGCGTTCCTTTCTGTGGCCTCCCGGAGCGCGGCAGCAGGATCCACGCGGGAAGGCACAGGAGGGGCATCTGGGGCTCCTACCACAGAGCCCGCTGGCACCCGCGAGAGGAAGAGCGGCGCGCTGTGCGGACGTCCAGAGAAAGCAAAAAATCAAGAAAGAATCAACCATGAAAGAAGAGCAAGACGCAAGGAAAGAATGAAGAACATTTACCCGGACACGACTGGCCTAGCCTTGGGCTTGTTCGGCATGTTGGCCCTGGCGGCTGCCTCCTGACACCTCGTGGCGGCAGTCGACAGCCGAAGCTTCTTTGGCGGGGCGCCAGTCGGCCCTGACGTGGACCGCCGTTTCCCACCGCCGGCTGTGCCAGACGGCCCCGCCTGCTGGCTGGCGCGGACGGGTGGCTCCTCCATCTCCTCGTCGTCGTCAGGCCAGTTCTCGAGGCCGCCGTCTGGCTGGCCTCCACCACCTGTCACCTCCTCCTCCTCCACGGCGGCGGCCCCAAGTTCGGGGTCGCTCGTATCGCTCTGGGAGCGATCCTGCTCGAGGGGGCGGCCCGGTTGGTCGGAGCCCGGCGCCGGTTCGCCTGGGAAGATCTACGCCGGGTGTCAGCACCAAACGGCTACAGCAGCCGGACAAAGAAGAAAGAAAATAGAAGGACGAAAACTTACTGCGGGCGGCTGGTTGTCGCGGCTGTACGGAGCCTTGCTATAGGCCCAGCCGGTGTCGGAGACCTGGCAGCTGGAGATGTGGTTCACCAGCCGGGCCACTTCCCTGTGCGGTAGGGGCTTGGTGCAGGTCCGGCTGGGGTCCCGGCTCCCACTCATGTCACAGATGAGGTGGGGCCGGCGCTGCAGCGGCAGCACCCGGCGCTCGGCGAACGTCAGGAGCAGATCCGCAAACTCCAGGCCTTCGTCGTCTCGCAGCTCCCGGAGACGGCGCACGGCGACAGAGGCTCCTTCAGTCAGGCCAACGGGCCGAGTCTTCCAAAAATCCCGAGGCTCAGCAGGCGGCCCCGGCACCCACTCTGGCAGGCAGATGAGATCCTCCTCGGGTTCGACGTTGGAGACGTAAAAATACGTCTTCTGCCACTGCTTCACCGATCCAACTAGCTTCGGCGGCGGAAAGAAGTTTCTCGCCCCGGAGCGCTTCACGGCGATGCATCCTCCGCACTGGGCGGCCATGCTTTGGACGGCGGTGCCCAACTTCACGTAGAAGAGCTCCGTCCAGAGCTCGACGGTGGGGAGGATGCCGAGAATGGCCTCGCAGAGGACGACGAAGGAGGAGGTGGTGGTTATCGTGTTCGGCGTGAGGTGGTGCAGCTGGACGTGGAAGAAATCGAGGAACGAGCGGAAGAAGCCGCTCGCCGGCAGGCCGAACCCGCACTGGAAGTGTGGGCGGAAGATGACCCGCTCACCTGGTTGCGGGGCCGGCCTGATCTTCGTCACCGGCGCCAGGCGCACGGCGACCTTGTCGGCCGGCGGCAGCTTTCGCGACCGACGGAGGACGTCTATGTGGTCTTGCACGACCTCACTGCCATCCCACTGGTCGTGGTGTCGGGTAGGCGCTGGAGCGGCCATGGCTCAGGAGGTGTTTCGCTTTTGATTGCGGCAAGGAGGAGCGAGGAAGAAGACGAAGGACGGGGGAGAGTGAGCGCGAGAGCAGCGCCAGCCCTCTCCCCCGGCCTATATATAGACCCTGGCGACGAAGGCGAGGGGCGGGCGTGGGCTTAACCACCCCACGTCCCGCACGACCCCCGATTTTCTCGCGCCTAATCCGCGCGCATTTAATGCGCGTGGAAGGGTAATCGATTACCTCTGGCACTGTGGATCCGCGCGGGGTCCAAGGCCCTTAGTGGCGGGCCCCGGCCCACTGTTATGTCATGTCACGCGCGTGGGCTGGCAGGCCGACGCGACAGGGCGGTGACGCGTGGGCGTAGCCAACGGTCCACGGGTTCGTTCGATTGACCGCTGACCAGGCGGCGCCTTCTCGCCGAAGATTCCGAGACGGCGATCCGGCTGCCAGAGGCCGGCTCCTGCAGTGCAGAGCCGGCTGGTGGCAGACGGACTCCTGAAGCAGACGAGAGACAGACGACAAGCTAGCCCGGGGGGAGAAGCTGCTGGAACCCCTCGGCATCTTCAGTGTCCACATCGGAGTTCCACCAGCTTCGGGGACTACTGTCGGAGATATTGACCATGGGTACCCTCAGTGCCTGTCCATGGGATTTGAAGACAAATAACGGCCGCTTGGTCTGCCGCGGCCGTTTGCTCTTCGAGCCGCCTCCTGGGGTAGCCTGCCCCAGGAGCCGGCCACCAGCAGGCGGCAGGGACCCAACAGACGGCAACACCAAGCACCACCAGCCAGCAGACGGCCCCGCATCCCATCCTCAGGGAGCACGTTGAGGTGGGTCCCGGCGGGGCGGGGGCATGGCTACAGGAGAACATGTCCTTAGAAGATCCATAAGGGCGTGGCTACAGTGACCATGAACCTTATGAATATCCACTAAGCAGCGGGTCACTGTAGCCACGAGGCTCGTTACCAAGCAGAGGTCAGAGAAGGCCACGATCCCACTACCCACAACCGGCGGGGCCAGTAGGCGGCTGGCCCCATCGGTCAGTGAGCGAGCTCAAGAACGAACCGCCTCTGGCAGGCGGCCAGGGGAGACGGCTGTCTGGTAGCAGACGGCACACCCCACTCTAGAAGTCAGAGCCTCATCAAGATGACGGGACGGGGCGAGGCAGCAGCGTACGGCGAGAGATGATGGCACTGTAGCCATCCCCTTCCCGACGAGGCTATCGTTAGCAAAAGCGCCTCCATAGTGAAAGGCAATCACGGGGGGGATAGGCGGCGAGGTCGGCGCCAGAAGACACTGACGGCTGGGGGCCACGCCATCGAGATTACCATTGTACCCCTGGGGGGTAGGCCTATATAAACCCCCCAGGGTCCTCCATGTTGAGGGCTGGATAGTTGGCTATGAGAAGCTTACTAGACAAGAACCCTAGATAGAAGAGAGAGAGAGAGAGAGAGAGAGAGAGAGAGGAGGTGAGCTAGCCTTGTTCATCTTCTTCCTTCATACATCACCGCTCGAGGAGCAAACCTGTAGCTACTCTAGTGCTATCAGTGATGACGCGGAGCCCCCGCAGAGTAGGACTAGGGGTGTTATCTCCTCGGAGAGCCCCGAACCTGGGTAAGATTCGTAGGCGTCCTAAGTATCGCTTTATCCCGCTTCCCGAACCTGGCGACGTTCTTTTGACCCCATGCATGATAAGCCATCCTTTGGCATATGTTGTCCCAAAACCCCGACAATTGGTTAGGTGTCACTTGGGAGCCTCCGACAAGATTGTGGAGTTTAACCAAGGAGTTTGTATGGGCAAGGAGATCGCCTACTTCGTGAAGATCTACCCTAGTGAGGCAAGTCCTTCATGGGCGATGGCCTTGATGGGATAGACAAGGTTGCTTCTTCGTGGACCCTTTGTGGGTGGAGCCCTCTATGGACTCGCGCAGATGTTACCCTTCGTGGGTTGATGTCTCCATCAATGTGGATATACGATAGCACCACATATCGGAACCACGCCAAATCATCCGTGGCTCCAATTGTGTTTGCACTCTCCAACCCCTCCCTTTATCTTCATATGCAATGATTTACTTTCTGCTGCCACAACTCTAGAATTGCATGTGTACGAAGATTGCTTGACTTGTGCTAAATTGCTAAAAACTATCAAAACTTAAAATTGGAAAAGGCTAAGTTTTTATTTGGTCAAGTAGTCTAATCACTCCCCCTCTAGACATACTTTCGATCCTGGGGCCACTCCCGCGCCGCCCTGGACGAACCTGTATAGTGGTTTCGTATGCTGACCGTACAGTGGTCTTCGTATACGTGCGCGCATGCCACGTTGGGCGGTCGTGGGGTAGCATGTGTCCATGGGACATGCCCGAAACGTCCCATCGTATAAAGACAGGGAACCACCTCCCGGCGCATCGCCCCTACCATGTCCCCCAAATCCCCTCCCTGTCACATCGTCTTCCTCTCCCCCACCGCGTCATCTCGCTCTCCTCCACTGCGTCCACTGCACCGTCTTGCTCTCCCCACTGCATCCTATTCCTCGCCTTCATCGCCACCATTTGTCCGATGGCGGACGCTCATGGTGACGCCGGCGCAGCGGCTGGAGATGTAGTGGAGCCGCAGGGTGCGGTGACCACAGATGAAGTGAAGGATGTTAGCGTCGCCCATGGTAATGCGCGGAAACTCTCAACCACTGT
>LR738714.1:685655408-685732074 GCA_902687465.1 Secale cereale
AAAAAAAACGTCCTTTTGCTTCCTTGGATGGGCAGCAAAGGGCAGGGGATTTTGAATCTGGAAGAAGAAGCAAGCGCAGCAGCGCACGGGACGGGAATGGGATCATGGAGAAAACTTACAGGCGTTGGAGACCTTGCGTCGGTGCAGGGGACGGGTAGGCAGCGAGCAGGGTGCGGCGGCCGAGCGCCATGGCCGCCGCCGCCGGCCCGCGTCCTCCGCGGCGTGCGTGCGCCAGGGCAAAAGCCGCCATTTTTGCCCGGGAATTTGGATTTGGGGAGTGGAGGGTGGGAGGGGAAAGTGGGGTAGAGGAGGCGAGGCCGAGGTGGGTTTGTAGTCTCGGCTCGGGGGCTCGGGAGTCGGGAGGGGGGGTCTCCGCTTGTTTCCGTTGCGCTGCCCACTCATCTCACTGCCCGTGGGGTCGGAACCAAGCGGACCCACGCATCAGTGGATGTGATTGCTCGCTCGAACTCGTCTTTCTTTGCATTGCATCTCAGTGTCTGGTCTTTCTTTGGTCACCAGAAGACCAGGAGGCAGGAGCAGACTGCCAAGCCTTCTTTATTAGTCCAAATTCAAATAATGTTTTTTGGTGCCGAATTCAATCAAAAATTGCACTTTTTTAACTTCCACATCATGGTACCTCTCTTGTGCCTCGTGCGTAAATATGAGGCATCTCTAACGCACCGACCCTCGAAACCTCTGCAGCCGTATGCATCTAGCTGTCCGGCTGCAAGTCAGTCTGGTTGTCCGAAAATCCCCTTAATCAAACGTAAATTGAGGAGGGCTTTGCAAGAGTCCTAACCAGGGTCATGAGAAGACCAGGAAGCCGGAGCAGACTGCCAAGCCTTCTTTATTAGTCCAAAAAATTCAAATAATGTTAAAAATGTTTTTCCGGTGCCGAATTCAATAAAAAATTACACTTTTTTTTTACTTCCACACCATGGTACCTGTCTTGTGCCTCGCATGCCGATCAACTTACACCGTGAAAAAACGTCAATATGAGGGGGTCCATGGGCAAATATGAGGCATCTCTAACGCACCGACCCTCGAAACCTCTGCAGCCGTATGCATCTAGTTGTCTGGATGCAAGTCAGTCTGGTTTAAGGATGACAATTTTACCCACGGGTACGGGTACCCGCGGGTACCGTACCCGCATGGGTAGGGTATGGGCGCACTTTTAAACCCATGGGTTGTATCCATACCCTACCCGTTAAGTCATGGGTAGGGTACGGGTATAGCTTTGTACCCGCAGGTATACCCATACCTTGCCCGCTTGTGAACTAATGTTAAGTTGTCGTCAATTAATCGTTAACTTGTCATGTGAATTGTCTGCTCCTATTGACTTTTGAGTATGTTGTACTCATGTACCATGTTATTGAGCTGAGATAAATGATTTTTTGTCAAATGTGCTACCAATGAGTGTAACAATGTGAACAACCCATATACCATTTGTTCTACCCACCGGGTACCAAATGGGTGCGGGTACCCGTCGGGCACGAGTGGAGACAATGTGGCCATCGGGCTCGTCAACCATGGGGAACATAAGTTTTTTGTCGTGTTGCTCTACATGTTGGTCAATTCATAGATTCACTCAAAGTTTCAACTTGATAATCATCGCGTTTTATACCAGGACGTGTTGTCGTGTTGTACTACAGGACCGAGGGCAGGCCATCTACGCTCATACATTGTTGGATGAAACACAAGGGGAGCCGTGTGCAAGAGAACTTGTGCCCATTTTGAATGGAGTTTCGTTGATTTGGAATCGAGGATTTCAAAAAACTTGTTGAACATTTGGTATCTCGGATGTGTTTTTAACATTTGAACTATTGTTGTACTAGTTATATTTGCATGTTATTTATGGTTGAATTGTATTATTTTCTATAATTATTATGAGTGTTGACGGACTTAAGAAAAAAATCGGGGGCGAACATTCAGGGACATGAGTGGATGGCGGGCTCCCTATTAGTGTCCAAACTGGCTCATGCCAGTTCACAGAAAAATAGTGTGTCTGTTTTAGGGGACGCATTGGAGATGCCCTGACCCGCTAAACGTCCGCAGGAGCGACCGGACACACCCGCGGATAGCCCCGTGTACTCTTATAAGTCCTCTTTTCCAACCATCTCCTCGCTTTTCAAACATCAAATCAATGCAAACATATGCACATCGATCATTCAATGTGTATACACGTAGCATGCGCAAATAAAATTATTCATAGCTAATATATAGTTCAAACATAAATTTTATGTGAAGTGCATAATTCAAACATAAAATTCAATGATTTCTGGTGTGGATCTAGCTAGATGTTGTATTTGGGCAAAGCTTGCATGCCAAAAAATAAGTTGCACCAACTTCGTTCTAACGGCGATGTCAAAACTCCACCGACCATTTTTAGGTGCTCATGGCAATAATTATATATCGGCCATGTTTATGCTTAGGGCGATAGTTATATAACGATCATGTTTATGCTTAGGGCGATAAGTATATATCGGCCATTGCCTCTTAAGTTTTTATTTACATCATACCTTCGAGTTGATTACCACTAATCGGCTTTAAAGAGATGTGAACGAACCCGTTCCTTGCAGCACTAAGGACATCAAACTCGGAGAGGTCACCCCATGTTCAGCAAGTAACATTGGGATGATTCCAATCCACTGATGCATCGGCCAAAGCAACACAGGTCGAATTATCCACGTGAATGACTTCTACTTCATCATTGACCTAGTGTATTAAGAATTTATGCATGGTAGATGGCACACATTGGATAGCATGAACCGAATCGCGGCCTAATATTACATTATAGTTGCCTTGCATCTCGACGATGAAGAATATGGTGGCAAAGTTTTGCTTCCCAGAGTGAGTTCCATGCACATCACACCTTTGGCCTATGTCTTTTCTTTACCCTCAAATCCATCAAGAGCTATATTGGTCTTCATCAATGCATCATCAGGGGCGGAGCCAGGATTTCACCATGGGGTGGGGCGAAGAACACATTGAAGCACACAGGAGACATAACACAAAAATATTTCAAGTCTTGAATATTTTAGCGATATCAAACATGTAACAGTATAAGCTATACAAAAAAGATACATTTCTACTAGTTTGAATGCAGATCTACGCCCCCCAGCCGGTCGATCGAACAAATCAATAATCTCATTAACATTGAACTTTGCAGCTATTTCCTTCCCAATGTATACAACCATGTAAGGTCGAAGAAAATCGTCACCCATTTTACTCCGGAGACGCGTCTTGATAATCTTCATTGCTGAAAAAGCTCTCTCCGCAGTTGCAGTTGACACCGGGAGAGTGATGACCAAGCACAATATCTATAAACCATTGGATACACAGAGGCTTTACCTGTTTTATGCAATGCAACGGTCAAATCAACCAGTGATGACGAAGATATCAGCTCTGGATGGTTGCAAACATCTAACTGATAGTGTGGGAGTTGTGACTCCAGGCGAGCCTGCTCTTGATTATAAAAATCCGCTGGATAGAATTTTTCCACAAGCCTGCAAATCTTTGATATGTCAAATGAGTCATGCCTTGGATCCAAGGATGCACAGAGTGTCATTAGCTCTGTAGTCTGAACGCTAAAAGGGTCATTTAGCTCAACCAATTGTTGATCTATCGCCACATTGAACACATCTGCTTTGTAGTGGTGAAGCACCGTGATGTTATTATGTTTATTCCGAGACTTAGTCACATCAACATACCTGTAAATTACAAATACAGTATATGTGTTAGAGTAAAGCATATGTGATTATTATTATTCTATTATACAGTAGAGGAAAGGGACATACTTGCGACTCATATCGGGGATCTCAACTTTATGCTTCACACAAAAGGTCTTAACCTCCTCTATGAGAGGTTCCCATCCTTCTTCTCTTAGATCAGCGAGGAGCACCTTAGTGTTAGAGAGTGTATCTAATGCATTCAAAATGTCCATAGATTTCTTCTGGAGTGTTTGGCACAAGACATCTGTGATTTTCATAATCCTCTCCATGAGGTGCAAAATGAACACAAAATCAAAAGAAACAATTATCTTTAGGGCGCCTCCAGCATCTCCACGGGAATATTGTGTCACCGAACGATCATTCGCTATACTTCGTAGGACTATAATTGTGGCACCAAACATCTTCCTCAAGCTCCGAATTGACTTGAAGTGTGAACTCCATCTAGTGTCTGCTGGTCTCTGTAAAGAACCTATCTGGTTTGCCCCTTTTCCCGTATCAAGATCCCCCAGTTCAATTTCACGTGCAATCTGGGCAGCTTGATTTGCTAGTAACTCATCATTACATTTAGGTGAAGCACTAACAACATTTATGACAAAATTGGTATGCACTTCATGTACCTCTCGTGATGCTGCAACAAGGGCCAATTGAAGCTGATGCGCCATACAATGAATGTAATATGCATAAGGGCACGCCTTCAGAATTAAAGCCTTCAATCCGTTCCACTCCCCTCGCATATTACTGGCCCCGTCGTAGGCCTGACCTCTGATATCTTCCACATTTAAATTGTTATCTGCTAGAACGGTGCAAATTGTCTCCTTGAGAGTCAATGCAAGAGTGTCATTCACATGAATGACATCAACAAAACGCTCCTGTATGAACCCTTCAGTGTCGGGAAACCGAAGGACCAATGCCATTTGCTCTTTCTTAGATTCATCGCGAGCTTCATCAACCATTATACAGAATTTGCTATCACCAATTTCTTCTCTAATTGTTCTTTGCACCTTTCGAGAAAGTATACCAAGAATTTCCTCTTGAACCTGATGAGATGTGTACTTTGCATTTCTAGGAGCATTTTCCAAGACAACATCTTTCACCTCCTTGTTATAAGAAGCCAAAAGTTTTACCAGTTCTAGGAAATTACCTCAGTTAATGGATCCCGGAGATTCATCATGCCCTCTAAAAGCACAAGCCTGGAATGTTAACCACCTGCATCATATCATATAATTGTTTTGTTAGGATACTACAACATATAATATTTTAATTATTGTAACAGAAGATGGAAGAAAAATATTACTTACCGGATGGAATCAATTGTAACTTTGAGCCTCAGCCTTGCATCTAAAATCGTTTTTGCGGATGATTTCCCAAACACCTTATCAATATGAGTCATGATGTTTTTAAAATTATCATAACAACGAACTGAGAAGTTATGGGCTGAACCAGCATCTTTACCCATATGAGTTAAAAAGGCACACTCTTTCCCATTAGTCACCTTCTTCCACCTATCAAAGCCCAACACAGTAAATGTTTCTGAGCCGCACTTCCCAATCGGCTTTCTTGAGAAGAGGAAACAATGGAAGCAATATGCACGCTTTGTGTAAGGTGAATACTCGAGCCATTCAAAACCCTTGAACCAGTTGTACTGGAAACGCCGGCGATGTTTCGGTGGATCATCATTATATGGATACTCTCTCATGTATGGCATGTATCGGCCTTCAGAAATATAGAATTGGCGTGCTTCATTTTGCTTATCAAGAGGGAGTTCCCAAATCTGTTTGCGCTTTCCAAGGTCTCGCTCGAATGGTGTGCTTCCGATTCTTTGTTGTTCTAGAACTTCTACTTCTATAGATGACTCAATATTTTGCTCGAGGGGTGGCATATCAACTGAACTGAGATTCAGGACATTATGGTCAGTGGGTTGCTATGTGACATCAACCTCCACTGTTGCATTTGCATTTTCAGCTGTAGAGTTTGAAGCAATTGGCTTGAAATATTTACTTATCGATGGTGTTTTCCTCTTCCTCATGACCTATGCAGTTCTTATATTAGTACAAAGCAGATAAGTAATCTGGAATTGATCTGACAAGTGCCAAAATATATTAAGTCACTAACCACTAAGTAGTAAGTACTAACAATTGATAATTGATTTGTTGAATCAAACTGACGAGTGACAATAATACCTCCTTCGCTGATCACGGGACAAGATCAATTAGGAATTCGGTATGGGCTTGTGACGATCCCGTGCGGCTTCCTGTACTCGATTGATGCACGGTCGGCGGCAGCTTCGCGAATCACTGAATTAGCAATCGACGACGGGCGAAACACGACGGCGCGACGCCCGGCGGCCGGCGTCAATGAAGTCCTAGCGTCGGCTAGCGGCACGTCGCGGACGAAAGAGTCCAGGTATCTAGGAAGCTAGTCGCGTGCGTGTCGTTCATCATTGTCTGTTGATCGATTGAGATGGTGAATGGCAGGATGGGTACCAGCGTATACATGGGTCGTGGTATGCAGCCTTGGCCCATGGCCCTTCTTGCGTTTTGGGCTTGACATGAGTTTAGCCCATGCATGACTTTGCTAATGGCCTGATGGCCGGATACTTAAGCCTGAACTATTAATACTAGTCCCCGCTGCAGTTTGTTGGGGGGCCCCCGCTCGCCCCCCAGTGCCTTCGCCTCTGTATCATCATGCAACCCCAATTTCTTGTAGACCGAATAGGGCATAAGATTTGCCACAACACCACCATCGATGAGCATCCTAGCAACTGGCGATCTGTTAATATAACCTTTGAGGTACAATGGCTTCAAGTGTTTCACCGGTTTCTTTTGGATTGCCTTGTTTATAAAATATAGGGGCACTGTTGATCCTAGTGTGTGTGTGTGTGTGTGTGTGTGTGTGTGTGTGTGTGTGTGTGTGTGTGTGTGTTGTGCAGTCCAAAGCTTATCTATAGAATGCACACATCTAGGGGGAGCCTGTCTATATTTTATAGATTTTGGGTTTTCTTTTGCTCATTTTTTTATCCCTATGTGCAAATCCCATATTGTCATCAATCCACCAAAAAGGGGGAGATTGTAAGGGCATATTTCTCCCTATGTGGTTTTGGTGATTGATGATGGCACATTTATGGACTATTCCTGTGCGTTGAGCATTTCAGATATCTCATGTCTATGCACAAGATGATTCGATGGCCCTCGGAGCCTATTGAAGACGGCGGTTCTCTATGTTTCTTTCCGATGGATTTGAGTCGTAGGAAAGTCGTACTATTAAGAGGAGGTCCGCTCCGGAAAGGTTAGGGTGGAATCAACACGTACACATCTGTTCCTTTGCACCACCTTTCCTTCGCTTTGATGGAGCACCATCCGTTTATCCTTATCTCTGCAATATGGAGACTGCCAAGTGTTATAGCCTCTCTGGCGTGCGGTAGTATTGCTCAAGGGAGAAGTAGTACCGCAGGGGCTTGCGGTAGTACCGCTCAGGCAAGCGGTATACCGCTTCTTGCGAGCGGTAGTACCGCTGTCTCCAGCCCAAAACGCTGGCACATGCGGAAGTAGGCGCAGATGTAATTTTTTACTTCCGCCAATACGCGGTAGTACCGCTCCCGGTGAGCAGCAGTACCGTGTCGGATTATTGCACAGCTCCAACCTCAGCGAAAGTTGCTACGGAAGCAATTTATTTCTTCCGTGCACTTCCCAACGCCAGTTGAGCCATGCCTTACGGTAGTACCATAGGGGCGCGCGGTAATACCGCTCCGGCAGTTCTACCGCTCGTTGCCCAGTGCAACAGGACCTCATCTGGCCTCTATCGCGTGAGCGGTAGTACCACACCGCGCTGCGGTAGTACCACGTCTCGCGAGCCGAGTGAGAGGGTAACGGTTGGATCTTTTCCCCCACTATATAAAGGGGGTCTTCTTCCCCAAGAAGACCACCTCTTCCCTCCCCAAGCTCCATTGTTGCTCAAAGCTCCATTTTTGCCCGATCTCTCTCCCTAGCCAATCAAACTTGTTGATTTTCTAGGGATTGGTTGACAAGGCACCGATCTACACTTCCACCCTCTAATCCCTTGCGGATCTTGTTACTCTTGGGTGTTTGAGCACCCTAGACGATTGAGGTCACCTCAGAGCCATATTCCATTGTGGTGAAGCTTCATGGTGTCGCTGGGAGCCTCCAATTAAGTTGTGGAGATAGCCCCAACATTGTTTGTAAAGGTTCGTTTGCCGCCTTCAAGGGCACCAATAGTGGAATCACGACATCTCGCATTGTGTGAGGGCGTGAGGAGAATACGGTGGCCCTAGTGGCTTCTTGGGAGCATTGTGCCTCCACACGACTCTAACGGAGACATACTTCCTCTCAAAGGGAAGGAATTTCGGTAACACATCCTCGTCTCCACCGGTTCCACTCTTGGTTATATCTTACCTTTACTTGTGCAAGCTTATATTGTGTTGTATCCCTTGCTTGCTTGTGTGCTTGTTGTTGTTGCATCATATAGGTTGCTCACCTAGTTGCATATCTAGACAACCTATTTTGATGCTAAGTTTAATTTGGTAAAGAAAAGCTAAAAAATGTTAGTTGCCTATTCACCCCCCCTCTAGTCAACCATACCGATCCTTTCAATTAGTATCAGAGCATCGTCTCTTTATTAAGGACTTTACCGTCCAAAGAGTATGTGTGACACCATAGTCGAGGAGGAGGAGCATTCCGACGTGAATCCGTCCTCGTCTATGACCGATGGGGGATCCTTGGTCTCTCATGAGGAGTTCAATGCGGCTTTGGATACATTGAAAACCTCCATGACGACCAAGGTCAAAGGCATGTTTAAGAATTTTCTTGAAGGCCTTAAATTATCCACCGCACCGTTGGAAGCGGTTGATCCCGCTAACAAGGTGGCGGATGCTACCTTGAATAAGGAGGAAGTTACTAGTGGCTAAGCTCATTTGCCTAGTTGTAAGAATGGGAGTGGAACCTTTTCACATGTTGAACCTCCCCTTACCTATGGAGGACCGGTTCCCTTGACTCATATGAATCATGTTGGTGCTGTTGGGGATCGTAGCAGAAAATCAAAAAATTTCCTACGCATCACCAAGATCTATCTATGGAGTAATCTAGCAACGAGGGGAGGGGGAGTGCATCTACATACCCTTGTAGAGCGCGGTGCGGAAGTGTTGCAAGAATGCGGATGAAGGAGTCATACTCGTAGCGATTCAGATCGCGGTTGATTCCGATCTAAGCGCCGAACAACGGCGCCTCCGCGTTCAACACACGTGCAGCCCGATGACGTCTCCCACGCCTTGATCCAGCAAGGAGAGAGGGAGAGGTTGGGGAAGACTCCATCCAACAGCAGCACGACGGTGTGGTGGTGGTGGAGGAGCGCGGGACTCCAGCAGGGCTTCGCCAAGCACTGCGAGAGACGAGGAGGGAGAGAGGTAGGGCTGCACCAAGCGAGAGAGGTCAAACCGTGTTATGGGCAGCCCCAAACCTCACATATATATAGGGGGAGGGAGGGGCGGTGCCCCCTTTAGGGTTTCCCACCCCTAGGGGTGCGGCCACCTCAGATCCCATCTGAGGGTGGCGGCTAGAGGGGGAGAGGGAGAGGGGGCGCACCAGATTGGGCCCTAGGGTTTGCCCCCCTCCCCTCTTGGAGGCGCCTTGGGCCCTGGTGGGGGGCGCACCAGCCCACCTGGGGCTGGTCCCCTCCCACACTTGGCCCACACAGCCCTCTGGGGCCGGTGGCCCTACCCGGTGGACCCCCGGGACCCTCCCGGTGGTCCCGGTACGCTACCGATAGCGCCCGAAACTTTTTCGGTGACCAAAACGGGACTTCCCATATATGAATCTTTACCTCCGGACCATTCCAGAACTCCTCGTGACCTCGGGGATCTCATCCGGGACTCCGAACAACATTCGGTAACCGCGTACATACTTTCCCTATAACCCTAGCGTCATCGAACCTTAAGTGTGTAGACCCTACGGGCTCGGGAACCATGCAGACATGACCGAGACAACTCTCCGGCCAATAACCAACAGCGGGATCTGGATACCCATGTTGGCTCCCACATGTGCCATGATGATCTCATCGGATGAACCACGATGTCAAGGATTCAATCAATCCCGTATACAATTCCCTTTGTCTATCGGTATAGCACTTGCCCGAGATTCGATCATCGGTATCCCGATACCTTGTTCAATCTCGTTATCGGCAAGTCTCTTTACTCGTTCCGTAACACATCATCCCATGATCAACTCCTTGATCACATTGTGCACATTATGATGATGTCCTACCGAGTGGGCCCAGAGATACCTCTCCGTCATACGGAGTGACAAATCCCAGTCTCGATTCGTGCCAACCCAACAGACACTTTCGGAGATACCTGTAGTGCACCTTTATAGCCACCCAGTTACGTTGCGACGTTTGGTACACCCAAAGCATTCCTACGGTATCCGGGAGTTGCACAATCTCATGGTCTAAGGAAAAGAT
This sequence comes from Secale cereale, assembly GCA_902687465.1. NCBI lineage: Eukaryota > Viridiplantae > Streptophyta > Magnoliopsida > Poales > Poaceae > Secale > Secale cereale. Next base: position 685,665,608 of record LR738714.1, read on the forward strand.
ACTTGACATTTATAAAAGCTTTAGCATACGAACTACACGATCTGTGCTAGGCTTATGATTGGGTCTGGTCCATCACATCATTCTCCTAATGATGTGATCCCGTTATCAACGGCATCCAATGTCCATGGTCAGGAAACCGTGACCATCTATTGATCAACGAGCTAGTCAACTAGAGGCTTACTAGGGACATGGTGTTTGTCTATGTATCCACACATGTATCTGAGTTTCCTATCAATACAATTCTAGCATGGATAATAAACAATTATCATGAACAAGGAAATATAATAATAACCAATTTATTATTGCCTCTAGGGCATATTTCCAACAGTCTCCCACTTGCACTAGAGTCAATAATCTAGTTCACATCGCCATGTGATTAACACTCACAGGTCACATCGCCATGTGACCAACATCCAAAGAGTTTACGAGAGTCAGTAATCTAGTTCACATCAATATGTGATTAACACTCAATGAGTTCTGGGTTTTATCATGTTATGCTTGTGAGAGAGGTTGTAGTCAACGGGTCTGTAACATTCAGATCCCTATGTATTTCGCAAAACTTTATGCCATATTGTAGATGCTGCTACCACGTTCCACTTGGAGCTATTCCAAACTGTTGCTCCATTACACGTATCCGGTATCTCTACTCAGAGTTATCCGGATAGGTGTTAAGCTTGCATCGACGTAACACTTTACGTTGAACTCTTTATCACCTCCATAACCGAGAAACATTTCCTTATTCCTCTAAGGATAATTTTGACCGCTATCTGGTGATCTACTCCTGGATCACCTTTTGTACCCTCTTGCGAGACATGTGGCAAGGCACACATCAGGCGCGGTACTCAACATGGCATACCGTATAGAGCCTATGACAAAAGCATAGGGGACGACCTTCGTCCTTCCTCTTCCTTCTGCCGCGGTCAAGCTTTGAGTCTTACTCAACTTCACACCTTACAACTCAGGTAAGAACTCCTTCTTTGACTGATCTCCATTGAACTCCGTCAAAATCATGTCAAAGGTGTGTGTTCTTTTTGAAAGTATCATCAGGCGTCTTGATCTATCCCTATAGATCTTGATGCCCAATTATATAAGCAGCTTTATCCAGGTCTTCCTTTGAAAAAACTCCTTTCAAACAACCCTTTATGCTTTCCAGAAATTCTACATCATTTCAGATCAACAATATGGCATTCACATATACTATCAGAAATGTTGTAGTGCTCCCACTCACTTTATTATAAATACAAGTTTCTAACAAACTTAGTATAAACCCAAAAACTTTGATCACTCCATCAAAGCGTATATTCCGACTCCGAGATGCTTGCTCTAGTCCATGGAAGGATCGCTGGAGCTAGCATACCTTTTAGCATCCTTAGGATCGACAAAACCTTTCTGATTGTATCACATACAACCTTTCCTTACGAAAACTGGTAAGGAAACTTGTTTTGACATCCATCAACCAGATTTCATAAATGCAGCTAATGCTAACATGATTCCGACGGACTTAAGCATCGCTACGGGTGAGAAAATCTCATCGTAGTCAACTCCTTGAACTTGTGAAAAACTCTTTGCCACAAGTCGAGCTTCATAGACGGTGACATTACCGTCCACGTCCGTCTTCTTCTTAAAGATCCATTTATCTCAATGGCTTGCCGATCATTGGGCAAGTCCACCAAAGTCCATACTTTGTTTTGATACATGGATCCTATCTCGGATTTCTCGTCTTCCAACCAATTTGTCGGAATATGGGCCCACCATCGCTTCTCCATAGCTCGTAGGTTCATTGTTGATCAACAACATGACATCTAAGACAGGATCACCGTACCACTCAGGAGTAGTACATATCCTTGTCGACCTACGAGGTTCGATAGCAACTTGATCCGAAACTTCATGATCACTATCATTAGTTTCCTCTTCAACAGTCGTAGGTTCCACAGAAACATCTTTCTGTGTTGCACTACTCTCCGGTTGAAGTGAGGGTTCGACAACCTCATCAAGTTCTATCTTCCTCCCACTCAATTCTTTCGAGAGAAACTCCTTCTCGAGAAAGGACCCGTTCTTAGCGACAAACATTTTTGCCCTTGGATCTGAGATAGAAGGTATACCAAATGTTACCTTTGGGTATTCTATGAAGATGTATTTGTCCGCTTTGGGTCCGAGCTTTTTCCGGCTGAAGCCATAAGCATCGCAGCCCCAAACATTAAGAAACGACAACTTTGGTTTCTTGCCAAACCATAGTTCATACGGCGTCGTCTCAATGGACTTAGATGGTGCCCTATCTAAAGTGAATGCAGCTGTCTCTAATGCATAACCTCAAAATAATAGCGGTAGATCGATAAGAGACATCATAGATCGCACCATATCTCATAAGGTTTGATTACGACATCCGGACAGACCATTACGCTGTGGTGTTCCAGGTGGCTTCAACTGCGAAACAATTCCACAATGTCTTAAGTGATTGCCAAACTCATAATTCAGAAAATCTCCCCTTGATCAGGTCGTAGGAACATGATCTTCTTGTTATGATGATTCTTAATCTTCACTCTGAAATTGCTTGAATTTTTCAAACGTTTCAGACTTTTGCTTCATGAAGTAAATATACCCATATCTACTCAAATCGTCAGTGAAGATGAGAAAATAACGATATCCACCACACGCCTTAATTCTCATTGGATCACACACATCAGCATGTATGATTTCCAACAAGTCACTTGCCCGTTTCATTGTACCTGAACACGGGATCTTAGTCATCCTGCCCATGAGGCATGGCTCGCATGTGTCAAGCGATTCAAAATCAAGTGACTCCAAACATCCATCAACATGGAGTTTCTTCATGCATTTTATGCCAAAATGACCTAAGCGGCAGTGCCACAAGAAAGTGGTACTATCATTATTAACTCTACATCTTTTGGCATTAATATTATCATCATGTGTATTACTGAGATTCAACAAACCATTGGGTGCATGACCATAAAGGTATTATTCATGTAAATAGAATAACCATTATTCTCTAACTTAAATGAATAACCGTATTGCAATGAACATGATCTAATCATATTCATGCTCAACGTAGACACCTGATAACATTTATCTAGGTTCAACACTAATCCCGAAGGTAGAGGGAGCGTGCGATGGTGATCTTATCAACCTTGGAAACACTTCCAACACACATCGTCACCTCGCCCTTAGCTAGTCTCCGTTCAGTCCGTAGCTTTTGCTTCAAGTCACTAATAATAGCAACTGAACTGGTATCCAATACCCAGGTACTACTAGGAGTACTAGTAAGGTACACATCAATAACACTTATATCAAATATACTTTGTTGAAGTTGCCAGCTTTCTTATCTACCATGTATTTGGGGTAGTTCCGCTACCATGTGACCGTTCCCCTTACAATAGAAGCACTTAGTCTCGAGGTTTGGGTTCAACCTTGGGTTCCTTCATTAGAGCGACAACTGGTTTGCCATTCATGAAGTTTCCCTTCTAGCCCTTGCCCCTTTTGAAACCAGTGGTCTTTTTAAACCATCAACACTTGATGCTCCTTCTTGATTTCTACTTTTGCAGTCTTAAGTACCGCTAATAGCTCCGGGATCATCTCCATCCTTTGCATGTCATAGTTCATCACAAAGTTCTAGTAGCTTGGTGATATTGTCTAGAGAATTCCGTCAACCACTATCTCATCTGGAAGATTAACTCCCACTTGGTTCACATGATTTTAGCACCCAGACTCTCCGAGCACATGCTCACTAGTTGAGCTATTCTCCTCCATCTTGTTGGCAAAAGAACTTGTCAGAGGTCTCATACCTGTCAACCCGGGCATGAGCCTGAAATCCCAATTTCAGCTCTTGGAACATCTCATATGTTCTATGGCATTCGAAACGTCATTGGAATCCCGATTCTAAGCCGTAAAGTATGGTGCACTAAACTATCAAGTAGTCATCAGGACGTGTCTGTCAGGTGTTCACAACATCCATAGACAACGTTGTAGGGGTTTGCACATCGAGTGGTGCATCAAAGACGTAAGCTTTCTGTGTAGCAGTGAGGACACTCCTCGGACTACGAACCCAGTCTGTATCATTGCTCACATTATCTTTCAACTTAGTCTTTCTCTAGGATCATATTAAATAGGGAGCTACAACGCAGTTATCGGTCTACAACATAATTTGCGAAGACAACTTAGACTATTGTTCATGACAATTAACTTCATCTAATGAACTCCCACTCAGATAGACATCTCTCTAGTCATCTAAGTGATACATGATCCGAATCGACTAGGCCGTGTCCGATCATCACGTGAGACGGACTAGTCATCAACGGCGAACATCTTCATGTTGATCGTATCTTCTATACGACTCATGTTCGACCTTTCGGTCTTTCGTGTTCCGAGGCCATGTCTGTACATGCTAGGCTCGTCAAGTAAACCCTAAGTGTATTGCGTGTGTAAATCTGGCTTACACCCGTTGTATGCGAACGTTAGAGCCTATCACACCCATCATCACGTGGTGCTTCGGAACAACGAACCTTAGCAACGGTGCACGGTTAGGGGGAACACACTTCTTGAAATTTTAGTGAGAGATCATCTTATTTACTACCGTCGTTCTAAGCAAATAAGATGTAAAACATGATAAACATCACATGTAATTAAATAGTGACATGATATGGCCAATATCATTTTGCTCCTTTTGATCTTCATCTTCGGGGCTCCATGATCATCATCGTCATCGGCATGACACCATGATCTCCATCATCATGATCTCCATCATCGTGTCTTCATGAAGTTGTCTCGCCAAACATTACTTCTACTACTATGGCTAAGGGTTAGCAATAAAGTAAAGTAATTACATGGCGTTTTCAGTGACACGCAGGTCATACAATAAAATAAGACAACTCCTATGGCTCCTGCCGGTTGTCATTCTCATCGACATGCAGGTCGTAATTCCTATTACAAGAACATGATCAATCTCATACATCACATATATCATTCATCACATCCTTTTGGCCATATCACATCACACGGCACATGCTGCAAGAACAAGTTAGACGTCCTCTAATTGTTGTTGCAAGTTTTTACGTGGCTCCTATATGTTTCTAGCAAGAACGTTTCTTACCTACGCCAAAACCACAACGTGATATGACAATTTCTATTTACCCTTCATAAGGACCCTTTTCATCGAATCCGATCCGACTAAAGTGGGAGAGACAGACACCCGCTAGCCACCTTATGCAACTAGTGCATGTCAGTCGGTGGAACCAGTCTCACGAAAGAGTACGTGTAAGGTAGGTCCGGGCCGCTTCATCCCACGATGCTGCCAAATCAAGATAAGACTAGTAACGGCAAGTAAATTGACAAATCCACACCCACAACTACTTTGTGTTCTACTCGTGCAAGAAACTACGCATAAATCTGGCTCTGATACCACTGTTGGGGATCGTAGCAGAAAATCAAAATTTTTCCTACGCATCACCAAGATCTATCTATTGAGTAATCTAGAAACGAGGGGAGGGGAGTGCATCTACATACCCTTGTAGACCGTGATGCGGACGCGTTGCAAGAACGCGGATGAAGGAGTCGCACTCGTAGCGATTCAGATCGCGGTTGATTCCGATCTAAGCGCCGAACAACGGCGCCTCCGCGTTCAACACACGTGCAGCCCGATGACGTCTCCCACGCCTTGATCCAGCAAGGAGAGAGGGAGAGGTTGGGGAAGACTCCATCCAACAGCAGCACGACGGTGTGGTGGTGGTGGAGGAGCGCGGGACTCCAGCAGGGCTTCGCCAAGCACTGCGAAAGACGAGGAGGGAGAGAGGTAGGGCTGCACCAAGCGAGAGAGGTCAAACCGTGTTATTGGCAGCCCCAAACCTCATATATATATAGGGGGGAGGGAGGGGCTGCGCCCCCTTTACGGTTTCCTACCCCTAGGGGTGCGGCCACCTCAGATCCCATCTGAGGGTGGCGGCCTGAGGGGGAGAGGGAGAGGGGGGCGCACCAGATTGGGCCCTAGGGCCCAACTGCCCTAGGGTTTGCCCCCCTCCCCTCTTGGAGGCGCCTTGGGCCCTGGTGGGGGGCGCACCAGCCCACCTGGGGCTGGTCCCCTCCCACACTTGGCCCACATAGCCCTCTGGGGCCGGTGGCCCTACCCGGTGGACCCCCGGGACCCTCCCGGTGGTCCCGGTACGCTACCGATAGCGCCCGAAACTTTTCCGGTGACCAAAACGGGACTTCCCATATATGAATCTTTACCTCCGGACCATTCCAGAACTCCTCGTGACCTCGGGGATCTCATCCGGGACTCCGAACAACATTCGGTAACCGCGTACATACTTTCCCTTTAACCCTAGCGTCATCGAACCTTAAGTGTGTAGACCCTACGGGCTCGGGAACCATGCAGACATGACCGAGACAACTCTCCGGCCAATAACCAACAGCGGGATCTAGATACCCATGTTGGCTCCCACATGTTCCATGATGATCTCATCGGATGAACCACGATGTCAAGGATTCAATCAATCCCGTATACAATTCCCTTTGTCTATCGGTATAGCACTTGCCCGAGATTCGATCGTCGGTATCCCGATACCTTGTTCAATCTCGTTATCGGCAAGTCTCTTTACTCGTTCCGTAACACATCATCCCATGATCAACTCCTTGATCACATTGTGCACATTATGATGATGTCCTACCGAGTGGGCCCAGAGATACCTCTCCGTCATACGGAGTGACAAATCCCAGTCTCGATTCGTGCCAACCCAACAGACACTTTCGGAGATACCTGTAGTGCACCTTTATAGCCACCCAGTTACGTTGCGAAGTTTGGTACACCCAAAGCATTCCTACGGTATCCGGGAGTTGCACAATCTCATGGTCTAAGGAAAAGATACTTGACATTTAGAAAAGCTTTAGCATACGAACTACACGATCTGTGCTAGGCTTAGGATTGGGTCTGGTCCATCACATCATTCTCCTAATGATGTGATCCCGTTATCAACGACATCCAATGTCCATGGTCAGGAAACCGCGACCATCTGTTGATCAACGAGCTAGTCAACTAGAGGCTTACTAGGGACATGGTGTTTGTCTATGTATCCACACATGTATCTGAGTTTCCTATCAATACAATTCTAGCATGGATAATAAACAATTATCATGAACAAGGAAATATAATAATAACCAATTTATTATTGCCTCTAGGGCATATTTCCAATAGGTGCTTGATACGTCTCCAACGTATCTATAATTTTTATTGTTCCATGCTGTTATATTATCATTATTGGATGTTTTACAATCATTTTATAGTCATTTTATATTATTTTTTGGTACTAACATATTGACATAATGCCAAGTGCCAGTTGTTGTTTTCTGCATGTTTTTTACATTGCAGGAAATCAATACCAAATGGAGTCCAAACGCAGCGAAACTTTTTATGGATTTTTGTGGACTAGAAGACATCCAGTGGGCCGGAGAAGCACCTGGGGGGGTGCTCCGAGGGGAGCACAACCCACTGATAACCCACAAGTGTAGGGGATCAGTTGTAGCCTCTTTCGATAAGTAAGAGTGTCGAACCCAACGAGGAGCTAAAGGTAGAACAAATATTCCCTCAAGTTCTATCGACCACCGATACAACTCTATGCACGCTTGACGTTCACTTTACCTAGAACAAGTATGAAACTAGAAGTACTTTGTAGGTGTAGTGGGATAGGTTTGCAAGAATATAAAGAGCACGTAAATAACTAGGGGCTGTTTAGGTAAAGAAGCAATAATGTTAGTATAGCGAGTGTGGAAAAGTGGTGGTAGGAGTTGCGAAATTGTCCCTAAGCAATTGACTACGTTACTAGACCGATAGCGAGTTTTATGTGGGAGAGGCCACTGCTAGCAAGCATCCGCAACTACTAACGTTCATTAAGGTAAAACCCAACCATAGTATTAAGATATATTGGTCCCCCTTCAATCTTGTATGCATCAATTTCTATGTTAGGTTGAAGCTTCTGTTACTCTTGCCCTCCAATACATAGTCCTATCAACATACAACTAACCCAATGGTGTGATCCACGCACGCGCTCATATGATGGGCACCAAAGGACAACAACATAACCACAAGCAAATTAAATCAATCATAGCAATTCACCAATTACCGATAGGACAATGAAAATCTACTCAGACATCATAGGATGGCAACACATCATTGCATAATAATATGAAGCATAAAGCACCATGTTCAAGTAGAGGGTACATCGGGTTGCGGGAGAGTGGACCGCTGGAGATAGATGGGGGAAGGTGATGAAGATGTTGGTGTAGATGACGGAGGTGTTGGTGTAGATCGCCGTCGCACGATGATGGCCCCGGTGGCACTCCGGCGCCACCGGAAGCGAGGGAGAGAGAGCCCCCTCCTTCTCCTTCTTCCTTGGCCTTATCCCCAGGTGGGAGAAGGGTTCTCCCTCTAGTCCATGGACTCCATGGCGGCGGAGAGGCGAGAGCCCCTCCGAGATTGGATCTGTCTCTCTGTCTCTCTCTGTTTCTGCGTTCCCAGATTCTGGCCTTTCACCATTTCTTATATTCCCGGAGATCCGTAACTCCGATTGGGCTGAATTTTTGACACGATTTGTATCCGGATATTAGCTTTATTGCGGCGAAAGAAGGGCACCAACCGCCTTACGGGGTGGCTACGAGGGTCAGGGGAGCGCGCCCCTGCCTCGTGGCCCCCTCGGGTGTCGTCTCGCGTTGATTATTCTTTCCAAAATTCATAAATATTCCAAAAAAATCTCCATCCGTTTTTACCCCGTTTGGACTCCGTTTGATATGGATATTCTGCGAAACAAAAAACATGCAACAAACAGGAACTGGCACTAGGCACTGGATCAATATGTTAGTCCCAAAAATAGTATAAAAAGTTGCCAAAAGTATATGAAAATCGTATAATATTGGCATGGAACAATAAAAAATTATAGATACACGGAGACGTATCAGCATCCCCAAGCTTAATTCCTGCTCGTCCTCGAGTAGGTAAATGATAAAAAAGAATTTTTTTGATGTGGAATCCTACCTAGCATAATCTTGATCATGTAATCTAATCATGGCATGAATATTAAGACACGAGTGATTCAAAGCAATAGTCTATCATTTGACATAAAAGAATTTAATACTCAGGTGTCCCAACAAACAATCAAGTCTTTCAAAATATCAATGCTAAAGAACGTTATCCCTAAAAAAATCATATATTCTTTTATGCTCCCTTTTCTTAACACAAGGTACCCCTCATGCCCATCCTGGTGTCAACCAAACAATTGTTTTCATACTTTACTTTTTTGAACCTTTTCAACTCTTCACGCAATACATGAGCGTGAGCCATGGACATAGCACTATGGGTGGAATAGAAGGTGGTGATAGACAAAAGTAGGGAGAAAGTCTCACATCGACTACGCAAAGTAATGGACTATGGAGATGTCCATCAATTGATATCATTGTGAGTGAGTAGGGATTGCCATGTAACGGATGCACTAGAGCTATAAGTGTATGAAAGCTCAAAAGAAAACTAGAGGGTGTGCATCAACTTGCTTGCTCATGAAGACCTAGGGCATTTGAGGAAGCCCGTCGTTGGAATATACAAGCCAAGTTCTATAATGAAAATTCTCACTAGTATATGGAAGTGACAACATAGGAGACTCTCTATCATGAACAACATGGTGCTATGATGAAGCACAAGTGTGCAAAAATATAGTAACATTGTCCCTTCTCTCTTTTTCTCTCATTTCTTTTTTCTTTTTATTTTTTTATTTTTTTTATTTTGGGATCTTTGGCCTCTTTTTTTTGGTGGGCTTCTTTGGCCTTTTTTTTATAATTGGGCTTCATTGGCCTCTTTTATTTTTTTATAACCTCACATGGGATAATGTTCTAATAATGATGATCATCACACTTTTATTTACTTACAACTCGATATTACAACTCGATACTAGAACAAAAATATGACTCTATATGAATGCCTCCGGCGGTGTACTGGGATGTGCAATGATCTAGCATAGCAATGACATCAAAAAATGGACAAGCCATGGAAACATCATGCTAGCTATCTGATACGTCTCCAACGTATCTACTTTTCCAAACACTTTTGCCCTTGTTTTGGACTCTAACTTGCATGATTTGAATGGAACTAACCCGGACTGACGCTGTTTTCAGCAGAACTGCCATGGTGTTATTTTTGTGCAGAAATAAAAGTTCTCGGAATGACCTGAAATTCAATGGAGAATTATTTGGGAATATATAAAAAATATCTGCAGAAAAGACCAAGCCAGGGGGCCCACACCATGTCCACAAGGGTGGGGGGCACGCCCCCTGCCTCGTGGGCCCCCTGTTGCTCCACCGACGTCTACCCCGACTCCATATATTCACTTTCCGGGAGGAAAAAATCAGAGAGGAAGAATTATCGCGTTTTACGATACGGAGCCACCGCCAAGCCCTAATCTCTCTCGGGAGTGCTGATCTGGAGTCCGTCCGGGGCTCCGGAGAGGGGAGATCATCGCCATCATCATCATCAACCTTCCTCCATCACCAATTCCATGATGCTCACCGTCGTGCGTGAGTAATCCCATCGTAGGCTTGCTGGACGGTGATGGGTTGGATGAGATTTACCATGTAATCGAGTTAGTTTTGTTAAGGTTTGATCCCTAGTATCCACTATGTTCTAAGATTGATGTTGCTATGACTTTGCTATGCTTAATGCTTGTCACTAGGGCCCGACCGCCATGATTATAGATCTGAACATATTATGTTTTCATGAATATATGTGTGTTCTTGATCCTATCTTGCAATTCAATAATCACCTACTATGTGTTATGATCCGGCAACCCCGAAGTGACAACAATCGGGACCACTCCCGGTGATGACCGTAGTTTCAGGAGTTCATGTATTCACTATGTGTTAATGCTTTGGTCCGGTACTCTATTAAAAGGAGGCCTTAATATTCCTTAGTTTCCATTAGGACCCTGCTGCCACGGGAGGGTAGGACAAAAGATGCCATGCAAGTTCTTTTCCATAAGCACGTATGACTATATTCGGAATACATGCCTACATTACATTGATGAACTGGAGCTAGTTCTGTGTCACCCTAGGTTATAACTTTTACATGAGGAATCGCATCCGACATATTTCTCCATCACCGATCCAATGCCTATGAGCTTTTCACATATTGCTTGTTGCTTATTTAGTTTTTCGCTGCTGTTATTACAAAAACTACAAAAACACTACTATTACTTGTATTGTTGTTACCACTATTTCCATATTACTTTGCTACTAAATTACCTTGCTGCAGATACTAAGTTTCCAGGTGTGGTTGAATTGACAACTCAGCTGCAAATACTTAAGAGTATTCTTTGGCTCCCCTTGTGTCGAATCAATAAATTTGGGGTGAATACTTTACCCTTGAAAACTGTTGCGATCCCCTACACTTGTGGGTTATCACTATCTTACAATCATGCATGGCAATATGACAATAATGATGTGTGTCATAATAAATGGAACGATGGAGTTACATGGCAATATATCTCGGAATGGCTATGGAAATGCCATAATAGGTAGGTATGGTGGCTGTTTTGAGGAAGGATATAAGGTGGTTTGATGCACCGGCAAAAGTTGCGCGGTACTAGAGTGGCTAGCAAGGTGGAAGGGTGACAGTGCGTATAATCCATGGACTCAACATTAGTCATAAAGAACCCACATAATTATTGCGAAAAATCTATTAGCCCTCGAAGCAAAAATACTACGACGCATGCTCCTAGGGGGGAGGTTGGTAGGAGTTAACCATCGCGCCCCCCCGACCTTCACACAAAGATAAACAATCAAAATACAATGCGCGCCAATTTGGTTACATAGTTAGGAGACCATACATGCATGCTTCAGGAGTCATGAAGCTTAACACCAATATTTTTACTAAACCATAATCATTCACTAGTACCTCCCACATATTAGCATCTCTATATCGCAAAACTATTGCAAGGAATCAAACGCATCATATTCAGCGATCTACAAGTTTATGTAGGATTTTATGACTAACCATGTGAATGACCAATTCATGTCAATTCTCTAAATAGATATAAATGAAGCAATAGAGTTTTAATTCTTTCTACAAAAGATATGCCCACGCTCTAACAAATATAAGTGAATCAAAAGAGCATTCTACAAATGGCGGTTTTCTATGTGAGGAGAAATAGGCAATCCAAACTTCAAATGATATAAGTGAAGCACATGAAGCATTCTATAAAGCCATACTCAAAAGATATAAGTGAAGTGCAAAGAGCATTCTATAAATGATAGGACGTTGCATGCTTATAGTGAACCTGTAGCTGACACACCTGAGAATCCCAATGATATCTCTGTTTCTGATGCTGAGACACAATCTGGTAATGAACATGAACCTAGTGATAATGTTAATGATGATGCTCAACCTAGCAATGATAATGATGTAGAGATTGAACCTCCTGTTGATCTTGATAACCCACAATCAAAGAATCAATGTTATGATAAGAGAGACTTTGTTGCTAGGAAGCACGGTAAGGGAAGAGAACCACGGGTTCAGAAACCCATGCCTTTTCCTCCTAAACCATCCAAGAAAAAGGATGATGAGGATTCTGAACGCTTTGCTAAAATGATTGGACCTATCTTTTCGCGTATGCGTTTGACTGATATGCTTAAAACAAATCTATATGAAAGACATTATTACCAATAAAAGAAAAATACCTGAAGTTGAAATTTCCACCATGCTTGCCAATTACACTTTTAAGGGTGGAATACCTAAGAAACTAGGAGATCCAGGAGTACCTACTATACCTTGCTCCATTAAAGGAAACTATGTTAAAACTGCTTTATGTGATCTTGAAGTTGGTGTTAGTGTTATGCCTCTCTCTTTATATCGTAGACTTGACTTGAGTAAGTTGACACCTACTGAAATATCTTTGCAAATGGCCGATAAATCAACTGCTATACCTGTCGGTATTTGTGAGGATGTGCCTGTTTTGGTTGCAAATGTTACTATTCTAACAGACTTTGTTATCCTTGATATTTCCGAGGACGATAGTATGTCTATTATCCTTGGTAGACACTTTTTGAATATTGCAGGGGCTGTTATTGATTGCAACAAAGGCAATGTCACTTTTCATGTCAATGGTAATGAGCATAGGGTACATTTTCCGAGGAAACAACCTCAGGTCCACAGTATCAATTCTATTGGAAACATTTCAACTATTACTATTGGAGGTTTTGAATTTCCTCTTCCTACTATCAAGAAGACATATGATATTCTTATTGTTGGGGACATACATATCCCCATTGAGGTAACCTAGTGTTATTCAAAAATTCTTCGGTTTCATGTTATTCGGAAAGAGTTTATTAACAAGACTTGATCAACCTTGTTAATGGATTCCTTTTGATGAGCATGAGATGGTGAATCTAGATAGCACAACCTGCTATACCCTCCTTTTACTTTCTGTTACTTAGACTAAATAAAACAAAAAAAATAGTATTTTCTATCTCTTTCCAGACTTATCCGTGCAATAAAAAAATACCCCGAAAATAAAAGTTCTCCAAATGCCCTGAAAATGAAATATGATTTTTTCTAGAATATTTGAGAATATTTAGCACAAAGAACACAACAGGGGGAGCCAGCACCTGGCCACGAGGTCCAGGGCGCGCCCACCCTCACTGGGCGCGCCCCTCTGCCTCGTGGGCCCCACGTGGCCCCCTCCACTTATTCCTGCACACACACACACTCCTTCTTCCTCCCAAAAAAATCACTATCCAGCTCAAGCACAAGTTCTAGCTAATCTTGCTGCCATTTTCGATCGCCTTGCTCAAAGCTCCATTCATAAAACTGTTTGGGGAGATTGTTCCTTGGTATATGATTCCTCCATTAGTTCAATTAGTTTTTGTTCCAGTGCTTTATTTATTGCAAATTTTTGCTGCTGTAGTGACCTTGTTCTTGAGCTTGCATGTTAAATTTCTTTGGTCCCAAGTAGTTTTAATGCATGATACAGTCTCTAGGCACTTGTAGGAGTTGTTGCTATCAATCTTATTGAGTTTGGTTCACTTTTATTTTGAGTTACTAAAAATTTCAGAAAATTTCAGAAAAATGCATAGGAAAATCTTCCAAGGTGGTTCCTCAAGGAAGCAAGAACCAAGGCTCGCGATGCATGAGTCGGACGATGAATTACCGAGGGAAGCTCAAGTGTGGCCTTGTGAATGGCCGTCAGAGGAATTTATGGTTCGGGCAGGCATTAAGGACGAATTTGACGCATATGTGCGTAATGCTGACCTCGAGGGCTTCATGCTAGATAGGTGCCCTCAATACCATTACTTAACTGATACCTTTGTGAGAAGGTTTAAATTTTCATCTTCACGTAATTCTCACATTGTCCTATTTGATCTTTATGATAAATCTTACACCATGGACCTAGAAGATTTTAATGATGCTTGTAAGCTCCTGCAGTGGGGCAATATTAGTGATCCTCGCAAATCTGAATATAAAGACTTCCTTGCTAGTATCACTGTGGGGGAATCTAGAGAGATCACACAAGCTACCATAGGAAGCATTCGTTTTCCTGCTATACTTTATTATGCTCTCTTTATCGGTAGATGCATCAACGGTAAAGATGGGGCTTGTCATATGTGCGTCCCGGATCTTAGTGTTCTCAAGAGTGTTGTATTAGGTGATAGACAATATAACTTGGGAGCCATTGTTGCACATAGGCTACATCATAATGGTTGAGATGGAGATTTATTTGGTGGGATTTATGCCACTCGCATAGCCCGTCGTCTTGGTGTGCCTATACATGAAAATGATGAACACCGCCTGCTTATTTAGATTATAATGCTATGGTTAGCCATCGGTTTGTAGAGAGGCATGAACAATCCCTCCAGTATCGACTAACCTTTGACATGCGTCACACTATCCATATTGATCTCCCCGCTCCCACCTTCTTTGACTTTCAGGCAAAAGGGAGATATATTAGAACCAGGGAGGAGGCAAATGAGTATAAGGAGACAATGAGAGCAGCTCGTCTCCAGGATGCAGCTCGCCAGGCAATAGCCGCTCCATCCCAGTACAACCCAACTACGACTTTGGATATCCGCCAGGACAGTATTGGCCATAGACCAACTTAGGCCAAAAGGCTAAGCTTGGGGGTACGTGTTTCTCACCGACATTACATTCATGTTCACACACTTATTCTAGTCGCCCGTGTTCACACTCTTTCATTGTACTATCCATGCTAGTTTCAATTCTTTTCTTAGTCTTTTTCTTGTGTGTCAGAAAAACCTTGAGAAAAACAAAAAAAATAGTTGTAGCCTTTAGCTAGTTTACTTTCCATGCATGTAGTAGCAGTAATTAAAAGAAAACCCAAAAAGATTTCTCGTTCTTCTTTTGCTTGTTGGGAGCTTTCCCGTGTAAATAGTTTCTTTTCTTTTCTTTGGGGGTCAAGAGGAGAAGACCATGATTGAAAATGTTTAGTGGCTCTCATATGCTTTATTGTTAATTTAACCTTGAGCCATATTACCTTGTCTTCTCTCTTGTATTAAATGCTCGCAGATTCCAGCTTAGTCCAATGCACGTGCACTATTATTATTATTATCCACACCGTACGGTCATGCGAGTGAAAGGCAATAATGACGATATATGATGAATTGATTGAGATGAGAAAAGCTGGTATGAACTCGACCTCTCTTGTTTTTGTAAATATGATAGTTCATCATTCCTGATTCAGCCTATTATGAATGAAACATGCTTGCAATGACAATTAGAGATCATAGCTACTTATGCCATGCTTAATTAGCTAATAGTTTATAATGGTCTATCTTGCGTGCCAACATGATATTAAAATGGTTGTGATGTGGTATGATAGGGTGGTATCCTCCTTTGAACGATTCAAGTGATCTGACTTGGCACATGTTCACGCATGTAGTTGAAACAAAATCAACATAGCCTCCATGATATTTAATTTCATGGTGATTTATATCCTACTCATGCTTGCATTCATTGTCGATCAATTTTAATGCATGCGCATGACTGTTGTCGCTCTCTAGCTGGTCGCTTCCCAGTCTCTTTCTAGCCTTCACCTATACTAAGCGGGAATACTGCTTGTGCATCCACCTCCATAACCCCAAAGTTATTCCATATGAGTCCACCATACCTTCCTATATGCGGTATCTACCTGCCGTTCCAAGTAAATTTGTATGTGCCAAACTCTAAACCTTCAAATGAAATTATGTTTTATATGCTCGAACAGCTCATGTATCAACTAGGGATGTCTATATCTTCCATGCTAGGTGGGTTATTCTCACGATGAGTGGACTACACTCATCATTCATGAGAAAATGGCTGGTAATCGGGATGCCCAGTCCCATGCTCAAATCATAATAATTAAACAAAACTCCCCCAGGGTTGTTGCTGGTTTGGACGGTACCCGTTGTTTCGGGTTAGCCGTGGAATGTGCTTGTTGGTGGTTGGGGGAGTATAAACTTTACCTTTCTGTTTGGGAACGCCAATAATGTGTGTAGCATGGAAGATATCGAGATTCTTGGTTGTTATGTTGACAATGAGAGTATACCGCTCAAAATATTATTCATCTCTATTTAAAAATCGAGCTCTCGCACCTCTACAAATCCCTGCTTCTCTCTGCAAAGGGCCTATCTATTTACTTTTATATTGAGTCATCATCCTCTTATTAAAGAGCACTAGCTGGAGAGCACCTCTATCATTTGCATGTACTGCTATTAATTTGCATTGAGTATGATTGTGATTGGATCTATTTTACCATGAATTACAATGTCTAGTCAGTCCTTGATCTTTAAAGGTGCTCTGCATTTATGTTTTGTGGTCTCAGAAAGGGCTAGCGAGATACCATCTTGTTATATCATATTATGATTGTTTTGAGAAAGTGTTGTCATCCGAGGTTTATTATTATTGCTCGCTAGTTGATTATGCCATTGTTATGTGTAGACATGAGACCTGAAAGTTATTGTGAATGTGGTTAGTTCATGATCTTGCTGAAAATTTGAATGCTGGCCTTACATATTTACAACAACAAGAGCAAACAGAGTTTGTCAAAGTTTTTCTTTATCACTTTCTGTTTATCAACTGAATTGCTTGAGGACAAGCAAAGGTTTAAGCTTGGGGGAGTTGATACGTCCCCAACGTATCTACTTTTCCAAACACTTTTGCCCTTGTTTTGGACTCTAACTTGCATGATTTGAATGGAACTAACCCGGACCGACGTTGTTTTCAACAGAACTGCCATGGTGTAATTTTTGTGCAGAAATATAAGTTCTCGGAATGACCTGAAATTCAACGGAGAATTATTTGGGAATATATAAAAAATATCAGCGGAAAGGAGCCAGGAGGCCCACACCCTGTCCACGAGGGTGGGGGCGCGCCCCCTCCCCTTGGCGCGCCCCCTGCCTCGTGGGCCCCCTGTTGCTCCACCGACGTCTACCCCGACTCCATATATTCACTTTCGGGGAGGAAACAAATCAGAGAGGAAGAATTATCGCGTTTTACGATACGGAGCCACCGCCAAGACCTAACCTCTCTCGGGAGGGCTGATATGGAGTCCGTCCGGGGCTCCGGAGAGGGGATATCGTCGCCATTGTCATCATCAACCTTCCTCCATCACCAATTCCATGATGCTCACATGTCACATCCTGATTTTCATGCCACAACACTTAAGTTAATAATCATGCTAAAATGTGGTTTGACAAAAACTTTTGAGTGTTTTTGACCTTGCTTCATTGGTTTTCTGTTTGCTGTTTGCTAGTGCTCTAAAAATAAAATAAATCATTCAACTCTTATACTTCATCTCCTTGATCCAAAACCTTTTCTCAATGATCTTGCCATGTGTACAAAATAGTATAGTATTTTCTTATAAAAATAATTTGGCCAAATAGTATTTTCTAAAATTAGTTTTCCAAAAACCCCTGAATTGAGGTTTGCACTGCAAGTACTTAATTGAGGGTGTGAAAAATCTTTAAAAAAGTATACTTGAATCCTATTAGGTATAGGACTCCCATAAACCACAAAAGTATAATTTTAAAAGTTATTTTGTTATTTTATTTAAAGGCTTTTTCTTTACGCCAGAAATGGTCTTTAATAGGTAAAAATTATTTAACTATTTCAAAAATATTTGCCAAAATTCTGAGAGATTCCTAGGACATATATTGTCCATATATAACAGTTTCAACACATGGTCATGTTCAAAATATTGGGCAAATCCATCCAAAACCCATTCTGGATATTTCAAGCTTTTGAAATATTTACAAAGGAAATATTCTCTAAAAATTCCAAGGAAATTCTATCATGTCAAATATGACATATTAGACGATCTTACAAAGCCTCATGCCTTGAAGATCAAGAGAACATCATCAAATCCCCTCAAAACCATTTCTGTCCATTTTAAAGTTTGAGCAACTTTACATTGCCAAACTTGTCCAAATGCTCTCAAACTTGGTGCACATGCTAAAATGGTCTAATTAATCATCTAGACCAAAATGGCACAAGTATTGGAGAAGCATAACTGGATCTAAGTGCCCCAATACCCTTTCTGACCAGATCCAAATTTGAACAACTCTACATTTCCAACTTTTTACTTGTGGCCTCAACTTTTGTGGACATGCTCACAACCCCAAATGATGACACTACACCAAGTGGTGCATCAAGGAGGGATGATTTGCATGTCTAGATCTTGGAAAAGCCATTTCTGCTGATTTCTAGGGTTTACCAAAGTTACATTGGGAAGTTTCTTCAAATGAGCTCAAACTTGGTGGAACACACTATTTCTATATACTATTTGACCCTGTTAAGTCTCATGTCAATTGGAAGTCATTTGCTTGCCCCAAACCACATCAAACACCTTCTGCCATTTTACCAAAACCACTGTTTTGACCCCTTCCACTACTCCCCCTAGCCTCAAGTTTTTACCACAACTGCTCCTAGTCACCCAGGCGACATTGGGCAGAGCGAGCGTGTCCGTCGAGGTCGCCTCGACGTCCACGACACGCTACACGGTCTGCCCCCTCCACCTTCTCCCTCCTATTGTCTCCCCCGCACTCGCACCGGCCGACAGCGAGCTCCAGTGAGCGAGCTCACACGCGCGGAGCTTCTGGCACGCCCCGCTCCCCCTTTTCCTTTCCCCTCGACCTGGACGACCCTCACGAACACCCTAGGCATGATCCAGAGCGCCGATTCGGCCTCTGCCATCGCCTAAGGCGTGGCCATGGACGCCGTCCACGATGCACCAACGCCCTGGCGTATAAGGCTCTCCCCGGGCCTCTCTATCGTCTCTACTCACCCTCTCTTACCCCGAGCTATCTCACGAACCACTCGCTCCTCCCCAGAGCTGCTCCATCGCCCCCCATGGCCGAAGCCAAGCCGACGGACTCGGCCCAAATTCATGTCATCGGGACCCCCTCCTCTCCACCTCTCCACTCTAGAGCATCACCAGAACCACCGTCGACCCGCCCCACGCCCCACTTTCTCCTCCCCGTGCCCAACGTCGGCCGAATGCCCGTCCACCGCGGCCAGAGCCAAGCACGCTGAGGACGCCTCCTGCCGACCCTGAGGCGCTCCCCCGATGCACCGCTCTCTGGTGGAACCTCCGATGGCTGCAGCTTGGCCGGAGGTGGCCTGTGCCGCCGAGGGCAAGCACCGGCCTCGCGCGACCAGGGCCTCCCCTCCCCTCTCTCGCGGGAGCGGGAGGAGGAAGATGACCCTGCGGGAGGACCCACATGTCAGCGACCCTGCCAGCGGGCCCAGGCGTTTAAGTGGAAACGGCATCGCCCAGATCCGCCTTCCCCGCGCGAAGACGCATTTTCCTGGAAGCCGCCTCAGGCGTGGCCCCTGCGCGTGATCGACCGAGCCGCTGGGCCGGCCCAGTGGCGCCCTTCCACTAAGTCTCGCTCAGTACGCAAAGCTACCGCCCAGATCCAACCCTTTGGTAATTTCTTTTCCTTTTCTTTTTCCAGAGACTTGTAAAACCCATAAATAATTCATATGAACTCCAAATTTGATGATTCAAATTTCTAGGGGTTCATAAAATCATTCTCTATCACATAGTGCCATTTGCACACTTTTGCAGAAACATTCTATTCACAAATATTTATCAAAATGCTATTTTTCCATTTTTGTGATGAACTTTAGAAAATCACAGGGAGCTCATAGATGATCCAAATCCATTGATTCAAATTTCTAGGCACTTCTAAGATCCTAACTTAGTTTTGGAACATTTTTCCCAACACTTTCTGTGCCACATCAAATATTGGTCTATTTATCCATGTATAACCAACTTCGCAAAATCATAGGAAATTCATTTGAACTCTAAATCCAGTGAAACCAACTCCTAGATGATTCTAAAATCATTCCTTATTAAATGGGTGGCTTTGCCCATTTTTCAAAATAATTCTTTTGTATCCTTCTTACATATCCATTAAACCCCTGATTCCATCATATTGAAATGTTGCAAACTATCCATTGATCCAATGCCTATGAAACCACCTTGGTCATTTTTCATATGACCAGAGGTATCCTAGAAAAGTCCAACTCCTATTTTTAGAGCACTTTTATTTTTGCCTTGTTGTGTTGCTTATTGTGATTTGTTTCTGGCGTTAGTTGACGAAGTAGACGGAGTACTTGGAGAAGGACCAGAGGATTTGAAGACCCCAAGGACTTGGTTAAGACAGGCAAGCAACCCTTTGACCATGTTCGAGAAACCTTTTTATGCATGTCTCATAGCACCTTATTATCAATGCATCGGAATCATGTTGAGGTGGTGACCACTTCGGTTGGTACCTTTGTTAGTTTACTATTGAAACTTGCATCAAGCATGACCCTACCTTCCTATGAGGGTTATGTGGGTGGGAGTAGATAGGTTGCTATAGTAGTGGCTACGCAAATGCGATGGGAATATGCATGCTGACGGAGGCAGAGTACTTTCAAAAGACTTTTCGAAAACCCCGTCGGGTGCCATTTATGCCTGAGGGAGATGATGAGTTGGATAACCACTTGATGACGAAGTGGTGTACCGAGGCAGGTGTGTGAGATGTTTTTCAAACGGATTGGTTTAAGTTGCGACCGTTATTCCAACCTTACATGCGCAAGCACACTACCCTTATATGGGAAAGGGCATTATTGATTACCTAGGCCGATACTAGCATGGTGCCCGCATTACTAGTGACGGGGGTGACATGAGGTCACTCTCGGGACGGGGTCGCGCTTGGATAGGCGGCCATGACTGTCTTTACAGGGCATCGGACACACCGTTGGTACCCCGTGCTTGTGGTATGTGATGAATATGGGAGCGAGGCTCCAAAATATTAAGATGTGAAATGTTGTGCATGGGGGTTGCTACCAATCGTGTGGAGTCCATGTTAGTGTCGTCTAGGGAAAGATAGTGATCGGGTGCTTACCCCGGGTACTTGAGGTACCGCGGGTCATGGATGACACGAAAGTTCCCCGGATCTTGTGGGTAAAGTGTGCAACCTCTGCAGAGTGTAAAACTATTCGAATAGCCGTGTCCACGGTCAAGGACAGTTAGGTAACCGCTCTTGAGCTACGTCCAATGTTTGCGAAACCTGGTGTATGTGTGTGAGGAAAACAACACGGATCAGTATTATTCATGATTCTTGAGGAAGTCACGATGAGCTTGAGCATGAGTTGATTACAACTCTTTCTCGATATTGATGTCTGTAACCTCTTGATACTTGTTGTAGACGCATGCACGACCTTGATATATGTTAATCATACTTGCATATGAAAAACTAGCTTTACACAAAGATGCCAATTTAGTAGTAGAGCCCTGCATAAATATTCTGTCATCACACTTGGGTTGCTTGCGAGTACATTCAAAGTACTCATTGGCTTGCCACTGGTTATTTAATTGGCCAGGCATGGGAGAACAGTATATGATGGAGATTTCTTGGTGACGAACATGCGAGCTAGGACGCTTCCCAGTCAGAATGCCTGTAGGGTTAAGGCAGATGGCATGGGCCCAAGTTGTTACTGAAGATTTCCGCTGCAATGATATACTCAAGATTTGACCATAATGGTCCTATTTGTGTAATACTGTATGTATGGATGTAAGACTCTTGTTATTCAGCTTCCGTGTGTTCAGTGAGCATTGATCTCTGGGATCACTGTACACGTGCATTCGGTGATCATGACTCTTAAGTCGGGGTCCCCACAGAGCTGGTATCAGAGCCATCATGACTGTAGGAAGCCTTAGTTAGCATGGTCGTTAGTTAAGGTAAAACTATTTCCAAAACTATTACTAGTTTTCAAAACTATCTATACTTCTCTTCCCTTCTCAGTTTTTCGAAAACTAGGCTATACTTTCCTTATTGATCTCTTCCCCTTTCAAAACTGTTGGTCGCTGGAACCCTTATGCCCCTGACCACTGGATTTCCTGAAATCTTCATGGATAATCTAGAAGGAGCACACCTTGCCAAACACTCACCCACCTCTTCTGAACACAAGATTGGCGACACCACGACAAGACGATACCAACAGAAAATACATCCTCGAGGAATGAGGACATGAAGACCTAGAAGACGGTGATATCCTTGACACTGCCCCAAGATGGTGCAACCTTAGCCTACAATGACCAGGGCACAGGGTGTGCAAGATCATGATATACATCGCTAATGGAGTAATCTTGTCACTACCGTTGTTGTATCGGCAACCACCGGTGGACGAGAACCTCGCCATTTGGCCCGCCTCACTATAGTGAGCAGGAAAACGGTTCTCTTCGTCCCCCGCTGTTGGTGTCGATGTTGTCATCAATGTAACCGACATCTTGGACCTCTATTATACTTTTTTATTGTCATTGCATAAGGATTACCTACTCAGTACCGTCGACGCCTTAGAAGACAAAAAGGGATCGTCATGAATAAGAAGACAAGAGGAGACCAAGTGAACGCAAGCTACGAGGAGACACCTTCACCACATCCCCTCATCAGGCGAGAAGTTGTTGAATATTCTTCAAGCTCAACCCGGATCATTCGTCAAACAGCTACAAGGGACATAGCAACACCTGAGGAAAACTCAGAAGACTGCACGAGGCACAAGGCGCGACTACTAGTCCGAGAACCCCTAGGGTAGGATGAGTCGTGTACCCCCTATGACCAGTCGAGTCCGTATGATGGTTCGAATAGAACCATGATTGTGTGTTGCTTGATTTTATTTCTTTGTGTTTTGATATAATTCGCACTTTTGCCCTAGGCAACAAGTACATGGCTATATCACCTTCCTTACCTTGTTTCTTTTGTTTCGGCCTTTTTGCACCTATTTGTTTGCACTAGCACTGTAGAACCCCCTTTTGGCATTCCCCTCGTCTATGCTACTTTTTCCCTCTCTTCTATCTCCTCAAGAGAAGACCAACAAGACAAGATACACCAAGGATTCTACTTCGGCAACCAACTGGCACAGAAGACTTTTGCTACAACCTCCACGACCAAGTGCAACCTCGTAGAATTATGTTTAACCCTCCAGACTAGAAACCCATTCCTAGACCCTTTGAGACTTCACAAGATACCCCAGAACGAATCCTTAACCATGTGCTTAACCCATAGAATTGCGAGAGAACCAGTTAAGCCTTTGTAAGCTTGCACAACACTGGGTTCGTAATGGAACTAGTGGACACAGTGAGTGAGCACATTTTCATCCTAATATAGCACAAGAACTGACGATGCCATAGGTAGACCAATTTGAGGATATAGGACGGATGATTTGGTGACTTTATATTAGTGACTTCGATGAATTATCTGAGGCCTTGATGGATTGTGAGGTTTTCATGTTGGTGGGATCATGATTAATAGAGTAGCGTAACTTCCATCACCCTGGATTAACTTGGATTTGGAGGGCAATTGTGATCGCATATTGAAATTCTTGGAGGTATAAGGATTTGACCTAGCCAGGGGATATTGACAGAAGATAGTTGACATTTTGAGAATGACTTGGAGGAAATGTAGGAATTCTCGTCAGACATGAGTTTTGGATTTGAGTAGGTGATTCTGGTTGGGTATAGATGCTAAATATGTCTGCATGGTCTGGAGTAAATTGGATTTGGACCGTTGATCTTGATCACGATACTATGTTTCTTTGTGAATGGATTATTTGTCGGAGTCGATTTAGGGATCTATATAAGCATGACCTTGGAGTTTACTTGACCCTGATGCTGGGAATTTGGTGGACTTACTATCGTAATGCATAGCCCTTCCAAGTATTTGGGTATTATACGGACTTGAGATCTTGTGGAACACCGTAGACATCGGATTTGTAGAATTGTTGGATTATGTGGTGATTGATGGAAGTTAGCGGGCTGTTGGAGTTGATCTATAGGAAGGAAACAAGATCTTGGAGTGGCATATGACGTGTTTCCTTAGGATAAAGATGCACTATCTTGGTCCTTGGAAGAATAGGCCGAGCACTTGGATTGTCGTGTTATATTCCAGCTTGGAAGCTTGTATGCTCTACCCATGGATTCTTAGGGGTAGCCATACATATGATTTTCGCGGATCGTAGACATGTATAATTTTGCTAGACCTCCTTTTGGGAGTCATGATGATATGTATGGCATGAGTGGTGATTGGAGTTGACCTATGCGAGATGATGTTTTCGGTGGTATAAGGATTGCAGGACTAGGAAGAACTATTGGCATATCAGAAACCGTGCTTAAGGATAAGATAATAAACGTTCACTCACACACTAGAATCCTTGAAACCCTCAAGCCCCACCAAACCACAACATGGTCAGATCCTGACCACAAGCCTTGGCTCTAAGTCAAGAAGACCTTTGCCAATACTCAACGGAGACCACCACCAATACCCCAGCCTACCTTGTGTACCCCATAGACTTCATGGAGTACTTGGACAAGTTAGTTGTCGTCTTTATTTGGCAACATACTTGACTACCCGAAGACGGAAAAGAGCCGTTCAGCTGGTTAGAAGACATTTGAAGACTGCCATGTCAAGAAGGAAGAACTACACCAACCACCGTCATCAAGGAGTAAACTTCTGCGTCGAAGACCAGGCGTATCTGCAAACCACTCCTCTCAAAGGAACCAAGCATTTCCATGTCGAAGGGATGCTCACACCAAGATTTATCGACTTTCTTCAAGATCACTGCAAGACGAGTAGTAGACGGCTACCAGCTAGATTTACCACCTGAGTTACCCCTCGTGCACGAAATTTTCCATGAGTCACAACTCTGGAAATACTTTTAACTTCCTAACTAGCCCGGTCCCTGCGAGGACAACGATCACCGAGCCTTTGACGTCTAGCCCAACCTAACCTATGCAAGAGACCCCTCAGCAACTTGCATCAAAAAGGGCAACGTACGAGAAGCCACACCGCCAAGTACTTCAAGGTTCCATGGAGCACCACTCGGAAGCAAAACCAACAAGAAGAAGTGAAGACTACTCCGTATCCAAGTCTCCGTATTCCTTTTCACGCCTAGTCTGGGAATCTCGGGGACGAGATTCTTGTAAGGGGGGTAGGTCTGTCACATCCTGATTTTCACGCCACATCACTTAAGCTAATAATCATGCTAAAATGTGGTTTGACAAAAACTTTTGAGTGTTTTTGACCTTGCTTGATTGGTTTTCTGTTTGCTGTTTGCTAGTGCTCTAAAAATAAAATAAATCATTCAACTCTTATACTTCATCTCCTTGATCCAAAACCTTTTCCCAATGATCATGCCATGTGTATAGAACAGTATAGTATTTTCTTATAAAAATAATTTGGCCAAATAGTATTTTCTAAAATTAGTTTCCCAAAAACCCCTGAATTGAGGTTTGCACTGCAAGTACTTAATTGAGGGTGTGAAAAATCTTTCAAAAAGTATATTTGAATCCTATTAGGTATAGGACTCCCATAAACCACAAAAGTATAATTTTAAAAGTTATTTTCTTATTTTATTTAAAGGCTTTTTTATTTAGGCCAGAAATGGTCTTTAATAGGTAAAAATTATTTAACTATTTCAAAAATATTTGCCAAAATTCAGAGAGACTCCTAGGACATATATTGTCCATATATAAGAGTTTCAACACATGGTCATGTTCAAAATATAGGGCAAATCCTTCCAAAACCCTTTCTGGATATTTCGAGCTTTTGAAATATTTACAAAGGAAATATTCTCTACAAATTCCAGGGAACTTCTATCATGTCAAATATGACATATTTGATGATCTTACAAAGCCTCATGCCTTGAAGATCAAGAGAACATCATCAAATCCCCTCAAAACCATTTCTGTCCATTTTAAAGTTTGAGCAAATTTACATTGCCAAACTTGTCCAAATGCTCTCAAACTTGGTGCACATGCTAAAATGGTCTAATTAAGCATCTAGACCAAATGGCACAAGTATTGGAGAAGCATAACTTGATCTAAGTGCCCCAAAACCCTTTCTGACCAGATCCAGAATTGAACAACTCTACATTGCCAACTTTTTACTTGTGGCCTCAACTTTTGTGGACATGCTCACAGCCCCAAATGATGACACTACACCAAGTGGTGCATCAAGGAGGGATGATTTGCATGGCTAGATCTTGGAAAAGACATTTCTGCTGATTTCTAGGGTTCACCAAAGTTACATTGGGAAGTTTCTTCAAATTAGCTCAAACTTGGTGGAACACCCTATTTCTATATACCATTTGATCCTATTAAGTCTCGTGTCAATTGGAAGTCATTTGCTTGCCCAAAACCAGATCAAACACCTTCTGCCATTTTACCAAAACCACTGTTTTGACCCCTTCCACTACTCCCCCTTGCCTCAAGTTTTTACCACAACTGCTCTTAGTCACCCTCTACCTCTTGGAACTCCTTCTCCTCCTCAGATCAATGATTGAGGGGGGAGGGGGGGTAAAACCCCATTTTACTCTGTTGGACAGCCCAATTCCCACTCTCCCTCAACCTCCCTCCTCTTCCATTGGGTCACCAGGGCATCCAAGGCCATGCCCACCTTGTTTACTACCCCCTAGGGCTGTTGTACACTGGGGGACACGGCCAGTGCGCAACGACATGCCCATGCCGGCCAAAGTCGCGCTCTGGAGCGCGCTTCAGTGCGCCAGGGCACTGTAGCTCGGCCCTCTCGAGGCACCCAGGCAACATTGGGCAGAGCGAGCGTGTCCGTCGAGGTCGCCTCGACGTCCACGACACGCTACACGGTCTGCCCCCTCCTCCTTCTCCCTCCTATTGTCTCCCCCGCACTCGCACCAACCGACAGCGAGCTCCAGTGAGCGAGCTCACACGCGTGGAGCTTCTGTCACGCCCCACTCCCCCTTTTCCTTTCTCCTCGACCTAGACGACCCTCACGAACACCCTAGACATGATCCAGAGCGCCGATTCGGCCTCTGCCATCGCCTAGGGCGTGGCCATGGACGCCGTCCACGATTCACCAATGCCCCGGCGTATAAGGCTCTCCCCGGGCCTCTCTATCGTCTCTACTCACCCTCTCTTACCCCCAGCTATCTCACGAACCACTCGCTCCTCCCCAGAGCTGCTCTATCGCCCCCCATGGCCGGAGCCAAGCCGACGGACTCGGCCCTAATTCATGTCATCGGGACCCCCCCTCTCCACCTCTCCACTCCAGAGCATCACCAGAACCACCGTCGACCCGCCCCATGCCCCACTTTCTCCTCCCCGTGCCCAACGTCGGCCGAATGCCCGTCCACCGCGGCCAGAGCCAGGCACGCTGCGGACGCCTCCTGCCGACCCTGAGGCGCTCCCCCGATGCACCGCTCTCTGGTGGAACCTCCGATGGCCGCAGCTTGGCTGGAGGTGGCCTGTGCCGCCGGGGGCAAGCGCCGGCCTCGCGCGACCAGGGCCTCCCCTCCCCTCTGTCGCGGGAGTGGGAGGAGGAAGATGACCCCGCGGGAGGCCCCAACATGTCAGCGACCCGGCTAGCGGGCCCAGGCGTTTAAGTGGAAACATCATCGCCCAGATCGGCCTTCCCCGCGCGAAGACGCATTTTCCTAGAAGCCGCCTCAGGCGTGGCCCCTGCGCGTGAGCGACCGAGCCGCTGGGCCGGCCCAGTGGCGCCCTTCCACTAAGTCTCGCTCAGTGCGCAAAGCTACCGCCCAGATCCAGCCATTTGGTAATTTCTTTTCCTTTTCTTTTTCCAGAGACTTGTAAAACCCATAAATAATTCATATGAACTCCAAATTTGATGATTCAAATATCTAGGGGTTCATAAAATCATTCTCTATCACATAGTGCCATTTGCACATTTTTGCAGAAACATTCTATTCACAAATATTTATCGAAATGCTATTTTTCCATTTCTGTGATGAACTTTAGAAAATCACAGGGAGCTCATAGATGATCCAAATCCATTGATTCAAATTTCTAGGCACTTCTAAGATCCTAACTTAGTTTTGGAACATTTTTCCCAACACTTTCTGTGCCACATCAAATATTGGTCTATTTATCCTTTTATAGCCAACTTCGCAAAATCATAGGAAATTCATTTGAACTCCAAATCTAGTGAAACCAACTCCTAGATGATTCTAAAATCATTCCTTGTTAAATGGGTGGCTTTGCCCATTTTTCAAAATAATTCTTTTGTATACTTCTTACAGATCCATTAAACCCCTGATTCCATCATATTGAAATGTTGCAAACTATCCATTGATCCAATGCCTATGAAACCACCTTGGTCATTTTTCATATGACCAAAGGTATCCTAGAAAAGTCCAACTCCTATTTTTAGAGCACTTTTATTTTTGCCTTGTTGTGTTGCTTATTGTGATTTGTTTCCGGCGTTAGTTGACGAAGTAGACGGAGTACTTGGAGAAGGACCAGAGGATTTGAAGACCCCAAGGACTTGGTTAAGACAGGCAAGCAGCCCTTTGACCATGTTCGAGAAACCTTTTTATGCATGTCTGATAGCACCTTATTATCAATGCATCGGAATCATGTTGAGGTGGTGACCACTTCGGTTGGTACCTTTGTTAGTTTACTATTGAAACTTGCATCAAGCATGACCCTACCTTCCTATGAGGGTTATGTGGGTGGGAGTAGATAGGTTGCTATAGTAGTGGCTACGCAAATGCGACGGGAATATGCATGGTGACGGAGGCAGAGTACTTTCAAAAGACTTTTTGAAAACCCCGTCGGGTGCCATTTATGCCCGAGGGAGATGATGAGTTGGATAACCACTTGATGACGAAGTGGTGTACCGAGGCAGGTGTGTGAGCTGTTTTTCAAATGGATTGGTTTAAGTTGCGACCGTTATTCCAACCTTACATGCGCAACCACACTACCCTTATATGGGAAAGGGCATTATTGATTACCTAGGCCGATACTAGCATGGTGCCCGCATTACTAGTGACGGGGGTGACATGAGGTCACTCTCGAGACGGGGTCGCGCTTGGATAGGCGGCCATGACTGTCTTTACAGGGCACCGGACACACCGTTGGTACCCCGTGCTTGTGGTATGTGATGAATATGGGAGCGAGGCTCCAAAATATTAAGATGTGAAATGTTGTGCACGGGGGTTGCTACCAATCGTGTGGAGTCCATGTTAGTGTCGTCTAGGGAAAGATAGTGATCGGGTGCTTACCCCGGGTACTTGAGGTACCGCGGGTCGTGGATGACACGAAAGTTCCCCGGATCTTGTCGGTAAAGTGTGCAACCTCTGCAGAGTGTAAAACTATTCGAATAGCCGTGTCCACGGTAAAAAACAGTTAGGTAACCGCTCTTGGGCTATCTCCAATGTTTCCGAAACCTGGTGTATGTGTGTGAGGAAAACAACACGGATCAGTGATATTGATGATTCTTGAGGAAGTCACGATGAGCTTGAGCATGAGTTGATTACAACTCTTTCTCGATATTGATGTCTGTAACCTCCTGATACTTGTTGTAGACGCATGCACGACCTTGATATATGTTGATCATATTTGCATATGAAAAACTAGCTTTACACAAAGATGCCAATTTAGTAGTAGAGCCCTGCATAAATATTCTGTCATCACACTTGGGTTGCTTGCGAGTACATTCAAAGTACTCATTGGCTTGCCACTGCTTATTTAATTGGCCATGCATGGGAGAACAGTATATGATGGAGATTTCTTGGTGACGAACATGCGAGCTAGGACGCTTCCCAGTCAGAATGCCTGTAGGGTTAAGGCAGATGGCATGGGCCCAAGTTGTTACTGAAGATTTCCGCTGCAATGATATACTCAAGATTTGACCATAATGGTCCTATTTGTGTAATACTGTATGTATGGATGTAAGACTCTTGTTATTCAGCTTCCGTGTGTTCAGTGAGCATTGATCTCTGGGATCACTGTACACGTGCATTCGGTGATCATGACTCTTAAGTCGGGGTCCCCACAGAGCTGGTATCAGAGCCATCATGACTGTAGGAAGCCTTAGTTAGCATGGTCGTTAGTTAAGGTAAAACTATTTCCAAAACTATTACTAGTTTTCAAAACTATCTATACTTCTCTTCCCTTCTCAGTTTTTCGAAAACTAGGCTATACTTTCCTTATTGATCTCTTCCCCTTTCAAAACTGTTGGTCGCTAGAACCCTTATGCCCCTGACCACTGGATTTCCTGAAATCCTCATGGATAATCTAGAAGGAGCACACCTTGCCAAACACTCACCCACCTCTTCTGAACACAAGATTGGCGACACCACGACAAGACGATACCAACAGAAAATACATCCTCGAGGAATGAGGACATGAAGACCTAGAAGACGGTGATACCCTTGACACTGCCCCAAGATGGTGCAACCTTAGCCTACAATGACCAGGGCACAGGGTGTGCAAGATCATGATATACATCGCTAATGGAGTAATCTTGTCACTACCGTTGTTGTATCGGCAACCACCGGTGGACGAGAACCTCGCCATTTGGCCCGCCTCACTATAGTGAGCAGGAAAACGGTTCTCTTCGTCCCCCGCTGTTGGTGTCGATGTTGTCATCAATGTAACCGACATCTTGGACCTCTATTATACTTTTTTATTGTCATTGCATAAGGATTACCTACTCAGTACCGTCGACGCCTTAGAAGACAAAAAGGGATCGTCATGAATAAGAAGACAAGAGGAGACCAAGTGAACGCCAGCTACGAGGAGACACCTTCACCACATCCCCTCATCAGGCGAGAAGTTGTTAAAGATTCTTCAAGCTCAACCCGGATCATTCGTCAAACAGCTACAAGGGGCATAGCAACACCTGAGGAAAACTCAGAAGACTGCACGAGGCACAAGGCGCGACTACTAGTCCGAGAACCCCTAGGGTAGGATGAGTGGTGTACCCCCTATGACCAGTCGAGTCCGTATGATGGTTCGAATAGAACCATGATTGTGTGTTGCTTGATTTTATTTCTTTGTGTTTTGATATAATTCGCACTTTTGCCCTAGGCAACAAGTACATGGCTATATCACCTTCCTTACCTTGTTTCTTTTGTTTCGGCCTTTTTGCACCTGTTTGTTTGCACTAGCACTGTAGAACCCCCTTTTGGCATTCCCCTCGTCTATGCTACTTTTTCCCTCTCTTCTATCTCCTCAAGAGAAGACCAGCAAGACAAGATACACCAAGGATTCTACTTCGGCAACCAACTGGCACAGAAGACTTTTGCTACAACCTCCACGACCAAGTGCAACCTCGTAGAATTATGTTTAACCCTCCAGACTAGAAACCCATTCCTAGACCCTTTGAGACTTCACAAGATACCCCAGAACAAATCCTTAACCATGTGCTTAACCCATAGAATTGCGAGAGAACCAGTTAAGCCTTTGTAAGCTTGCACAACACTGGTTCGTAATGGAACTAGTGGACACAGTGAGTGAGCACATTTTCATCCTAATATAGCACAAGAACTGACGATGCCATAGGTAGACCAATTTGAGGATATAGGACGGATGATTTGGTGACTTTATATCAGTGACTTCGATGAATTATCTGAGGCCTTGATGGATTGTGAGGTTTTCATGTTGGTGGGATCATGATTAATAGAGTAGCGTAACTTCCATCACCCTGGAGTAACTTGGATTTGGAGGGCAATTGTGATCGCATATTGAAATTCTTGGAGGTATAAGGATTTGACCTAGCCAGGGGATATTGATAGAAGATAGTTGACATTTTGAGAATGACTTGGGGGAAATGTAGGAATTCTCGTCGGACATGAGTTTTGGATTTGAGTAGGTGATTCTGGTTGGGTATAGATGCTAAATATGTCTGCATGGTCTGGAGTAAATTGGATTTGGACCGTTGATCTTGATCACGATACTATGTTTCTTTGTGAATGGATTATTTGTCGGAGCCGATTTAGGGATCTATATAAGCATGACCTTGGAGTTTACTTGACCTTGATGCTGGGAATTTGGTGGACTTACTATCGTAATGCATAGCCCTTCCAAGTATTTGGGTATTATACGGACTTGAGATCTTGTGGAACACCGTAGACATCGAATTTGTAGAATTGTTGGATTATGTGGTGATTGATGGAAGTTAGCGGGCTGTTGGAGTTGATCTATAGGAAGGAAACAAGATCTTGGAGTGGCATATGACGTGTTTCCTTATGATAAAGATGCACTATCTTGGTCCTTGGAAGAATAGGCCGAACACTTGGATTTTCGTGTTATATTCCAGCTTGGAAGCTTGTATGCTCTACCCATGGATTCTTAGGGGTAGCCATACATATGATTTTCGCGGATCGTAGACATGTATAATTTTGCTAGACCTCCTTTTGGGAGTCATGATGATATGTATGGCATGAGTGGTGATTGGAGTTGACCTATGCGAGATGATGCTTTCGGTGGTATAAGGATTGCAGGACTAGGAAGAACTATTGGCATCTCAGAAACCGTGCTTAAGGATAAGATAATAAACGTTCACTCACACACTAGAATCCTTGAAACCCTTAAGCCCCACCAAACCACAACATGGTCTGATCCTGACCACGGGCTTTGGCTCTAAGTCAAGAAGACCTTTGCCAATACTCAACGGAGACCACCACCAATACCCCAGCCTACCTTGTGTACCCCATAGACTTCATGGAGTACTTGGACAAGTTAGTTGTCGTCTTTATTTGGCAACATACTTGACTACCCGAAGACGGAAAAGAGCCATTCAGCTGGTTAGAAGACATTTGAAGACTGCCATGTCAAGAAGGAAGAACTACACCAACCACCGTCATCAAGGAGTAAACTTCCGCGTCGAAGACCAGGCGTATCTGCAAACCACTCCTCTCAAAGGAACTAAGCATTTCCATGTCAAAGGGACGCTCACACCAAGATTTATCAACTTTCTTCAAGATCACTGCAAGACGAGTAGTAGACGGCTACCAGCTAGATTTACCACCTGAGTTACCCCTCGTGCACAAAATTTTCCATGAGTCACAACTCTGGAAATACTTTTAACTTCCTAACTAGCCCGGTCCCTGCGAGGACATCGATCACCGAGCCTTTGACGTCTAGCCCAACCTAACCTATGCAAGAGACCCCTCAGCAACCTGCATAAAAAGGGCAACGTACGAGAAGCCACACCGCCAAGTACTTCAAGGTTCCATGGAGCACCACTCGGAAGCAAAACCAACAAGAAGAAGTGAAGACTACTCCGTATCCAAGTCTCCGTATTCCTTTCCACGCCTAGTCTGGGAATCTCGGGGACGAGATTCTTGTAAGGGGGGTAGGTCTGTCACATCCTGATTTTCACGCCACATCAGTTAAGCTAATAATCATGCTAAAATGTGGTTTGACAAAAACTTTTCAGTGTTTTTGACCTTGCTTCATTGGTTTTCTGTTTGCTGTTTGCTAGTGCTCTAAAAATAAAATATATCATTCAACTCTTATACTTCATCTCCTTGATCCAAAACCTTTTCCCAATGATCATGCCATGTGTATAGAACAGTATAGTATTTTCTTATAAAAATAATTTGGCCAAATAGTATTTTCTAAAATTAGTTTCCCAAAAACCCCTGAATTGAGGTTTGCACTGCAAGTACTTAATTGAGGGTGTGAAAAATCTTTCAAAAAGTATATTTGAATCCTATTAGGTATAGGACTCCCATAAACCACAAAAGTATAATTTTGAAAGTTATTTTCTTATTTTATTTAAAGGCTTTTTTATTTAGGCCAGAAATGGTCTTTAATAGGTAAAAATTATTTAACTATTTCAAAAATATTTGCCAAAATTCAGAGAGACTCCTAGGACATATATTGTCCATATATAAGAGTTTCAAGACATGGTCATGTTCAAAATATAGGGCAAATCCTTCCAAAACCCTTTCTGGATATTTCGAGCTTTTGAAATATTTACAAAGGAAATATTCTCTACAAATTCCAGGGAACTTCTATCATGTCAAATATGACATATTTGATGATCTTACAAAGCCTCATGCCTTGAAGATCAAGAGAACATCATCAAATCCCCTCAAAACCATTTATGTCCATTTTAAAGTTTGAGCAACTTTACATTGCCAAACTTATCCAAATGCTCTCAAACTTGGTGCACATGCTAAAATGGTCTAATTAAGCATCTAGACCAAATGGCACAAGTATTGGAGAAGCATAACTTGATCTAAGTGCCCCAAAACCCTTTCTGACCAGATCCAGAATTGAACAACTCTACATTGACAACTTTTTACTTGTGGCCTCAACTTTTGTGGACATGCTCACAACCCCAAATGATGACACTACACCAAGTGGTGCATCAAGGAGGGATGATTTGCATGGCTAGATATTGGAAAAGACATTTCTGCTGATTTCTAGGGTTGACTAAGGTTACATTGGGAAGTTTCTTCAAATGAGCTCAAACTTGGTGGAACACCCTATTTCTATATACCATTTGATCCTATTAAGTCTCGTGTCAATTGGAAGTCATTTGCTTGCCCAAAACCACATCAAACACCTTCTGCCATTTTACCAAAACCACTGTTTTGACCCCTTCCACTACTCCCCCTTGCCTCAAGTTTTTACCACAACTGCTCCTAGTCACCCTCTAACTCCAGGAACTCCTTCTCCTCCTTAGATCAATGATTGAGGGGGATAAAACCCCATTTTACTCTGCTAGACAGCCCAATTCCCACTCTCCCTCAACCTCCCTCCTCTGTCATTGGGTCACCAGGGAATCCAAGGCCATGCCCACCTTGTTTACTACCCCGTAGGGCTGTTGGACACTTGGGGACACGGCCAGTGCGTGACGACACCCCCATGCCGGCCAAAGTCGCGCTCTGGAGCGCGCTACAGTGCGCCAGGGCACTGTAGCTCGGCCCTCCCGAGGCACCCAGGCGGCATTGGGCAGAGCGAGCGTGTCCGTCGAGGTTGCCTCGACGTCCACGACACGCTATGCGGTCTGTCCCCTCCTCCTTATCCCTCCTATCGTCTCCCTCGCACGCGCACCGGCCGACAGCAAGCTCCAGTGAGCGAGCTCACACGCGCGGAGCTTCTGGCACGCCATGCTCCCCCTTTTCCTTTCCCCTCGACCTGGACGACCCTCACGAACACCCTAGACATGATCCAGAGCGCCGATTCGGCCTCTGCCATTGCCTAGGGCGTGGCCATGGACGCCGTCCACGGTGCACCAACGCCCCGCCGTATAAGGCTCTCCCCGGGCCTCTCTATCGTCTCTACTTACCCTCTCTTACCCCCAGAGCTGCTCCGTCGCCCCCCCATGGCCGGAGCCAAGCCGACGGACTCGGCCCAAATACATGTCATCGGGACCCCCTCCTCTCCACCTCTCCACTCCAGAGCATCACCAGAACCACCGCCGACCCGCCCCACGCGCCACTTTCTCCTCCCCGTGCTTGCCTCCCCGTGCCCAATGTCGGCCGAATGCCGTCCACCGCAGCCAGAGCCGGGCATGCCGTGGACGCCTCCTGCCGACCCTGAGGCACTCCCCCGATGCACCGCTCTCCAGTGGAACCTCCGATGGCCGCAGCTTGGCCGGAGGTGGCCTGTGCCGCCGGGGGCAAGCGCCGGCCTCGCGCGGCCAGGGCCTCCCCTCCCCTTTGTCGCGGGAGCGGGAGGAGGAAGATGACCCTGCGAGGGGCCCCCACATGTCAGCGACCCGGCCAGCGGGCCCAGGCGTTTAAGTAGAAACGGCATCGCCCAGATCCGCCTTGCCCGCGCGAAGAAGCATTTTCCTAGAAGCCGCCTCCGGCGTGGCCCCTGCGCGTGAGCGGCCGAGCCGCTGGGCCGGCCCAGTGGCGCCCTACCACTAAGTCTCGCTCAGTCCGCAAAGCTGCCGCCCAGATCCAGCCCTTTGGTAATTTCTTTTCCTTTTCTTTTTCCAGAGACTTGTAAAACCCATAAATAATTCAAATGAACTCCAAATTTGATGATTCAAATTTCTAGGGGTTCATAAAATCATTCTATATCACATAGTGCCATTTGAACATTTTTGCAGAAACATTCTATTCACAAATATTTATCAAAATGCTATTTTTCCATTTCTGTGATGAACTTTAGAAAATCACAGGGAGCTCATAGATGATCCAAATCAATTGATTCAAATTTCTAGGCACTTCTAAGATCCTAACTTAGTTTTGGAACATTTTTCCCAACACTTTCTGTGCCACATCAAATATTGGTCTATTTATCCATGTATAGCCAACTTCGCAAAATCATAGGAAATTCATTTGAACTCCAAATCCAATGAAACCAACTCCTAGATGATTCTAAAATCATTCCTTGTTAAATGGGTGGCTTTGCCCATTTTCAAAATAATTCTTTTGTATACTTCTTACAGATCCATTAAACCCCTGATTCCATGATATTGAAATGTTGCAAACTATCCATTGATCCAATGCCTATGAAACCACCTTGGTCATTTTTCATATGACCAGAGGTATCCTAGAAAAGTCCAACTCCTATTTTTAGAGCACTTTTATTTTTGCCTTGTTGTGTTGCTTATTGCGATTTGTTTCCGGCGCTAGTTGACGAAGTAGACGGAGTACTTGGAGAAGGACTAGAGGATTTGAAGACCCAAAGGACTTGGTTAAGACAGGCAAGCAACCCTTTGACCATGTTCGAGAAACCTTTTTATGCATGTCTCATAGCACCTTATTATCAATGCATCGGAATCATGTTGAGGTGGTGACCACTTCGGTTGGTACCTTTGTTAGTTTACTATTGAAACTTACATCAAGCATGGCCCTACCTTCCTATGAGGGTTATTTGGGTGGGAGTAGATAGGTTGCTATAGTAGTGGCTACACAAATGGGACGGGAATATGCATGGTGATGGAGGCAGAGTACTTTCAAAATACTTTTCGAAAACCCCGTCGGGTGCCATTTATGCCCGAGGGAGATGATGAGTTGGGTAACCACTTGATGACGAAGTGGTGTACCGAGGCAGGTGTGTGAGATGTTTTTCATATGGATTGGTTTAAGTTGCGACCGTTATTCCAACCTTACGTGCGCAACCACTCTACCCTTATATGGGAAAGGGCATTATTGATTACCTAGGCCGATACTAGCATGGTGCCCGTATTACTAGTGACGGGGGTGACATGAGGTCACTCTCAGGACGGGGTCGCACTTGGATAGGCGGCCGTGACTGTCTTTACAGGGCACCGGACACACCGTTGGTACCCCGTGCTTGTGGTATGTGATGAATATGGGAGCGAGGCTCCAAAATATTAAGATGTGAAATGTTGGGCACGGTGGTTGCTACCAATCGAGTGGAGTCCATGTTAGTGTCGTCTAGGGAAAGATAGTGATCGGGTGCGTACCCCGGGTACTTGAGGTACCGTGGGTCGTGGATGACACGAAAGTTCCCCGGATCTTGTGGGTAAAGTGTGCAACCTCTGCAGAGTGTAAAACTATTCGAATAGCCATGTCCACGGTCAAGGACAGTTGGGTAACCGCTCTTGGGCTGCGTCCAATGTTTGCAAAACCTGGTGTATCACTACAAGAAATATGTCAACTTGTGACCACCACTATTGGTCACTGAATGGAATTTGTGACCTTTTTGTGACCAAAAACATAAGGTCAAAAGCTGGCCGTCATAAACTGACATTAGCGACCTTCTCTGTGAGAAGGTCATAGACGTTTATGACCAAAATATGCCTACTGTCGTGTTTTGGTCAGTAGCAGCCTCCCCAGACCACGTAGGCATCCAGCGTGGCAAGCTGATGTGGCACAAGAACCAGCCAGGTCCAATTCGGTTTTCTACATGGGCCTAGCCCAGCAATTCAGCCTTTTTAATGTATTTTTTTCTTGTTAATTTTCGCTAGCTACATGGGCTTGGGCCATTAATTCGGCCTTTTTTTAAGATGCAACCTTTTACAATCTACTTATTTTTTATTTTCGTCCTTTTTTTTGCCACTGGCCCACCAATCAGACTAGTCCCACTTGTCATGCTTATCACAAAATTGATCCCACACATCAAAAATTTCAAAATCTGTCAAACAACCATTATAACTTGGACCGCCTTGTCTTTCCATTTGACGGGTATTCAAATCACATACACAATCATTATTTCAATCAATCCAAATAGCAAATGAAATTCGTCCAAAACAACACGGCATTAGTCTATTACAAAACGTTACAGTATACTACAGCCCAGATAAGCCTACTACTGCCTACATTTACAACACATAATATGCTAGTCTTTGTTGTTATGCTTCACAGCTTCGAACTTGGATTCGCACTTCACCTGTGCAAAAAACAAGAATGAACATATAAGAATAAGAATGTGTACATAACTTCAAACAGTAGCCAATGAGGGATCCAATAACTTATAAGAAAAAATTGACAGCAAATGAGATGTACATAAATAGTATGACTAACACTAACCGGTATGCGTTCATGGAGTGACTAAAATGTTCTCACTAGCTAGGATTTTTTTAGTATACAATATACTGAGATGTGCAACTCTCTAAATTGATCATAGAAATGAAAAATGTAGGTGTGCTGTAGGCCAGATCATCATATTTGAGCATTAATATTTCTGTATTACTAAATAGCAACTACATCACTAGGAGTACACAGCAACTAGTAGCAGAACTAGAAGAAATAACCAAACTGAGTGTACACCAATATCATCAGGAACATGAGTATAACAAGCATCTTGCTTTACCGGGATACAGTGACACAACAGAATTACTAGGATACGGTAACACATACATATTGTTGATTTAACACGTCGAGAAACAGTCTAGTGTGTATATTGTACTCTGCAAGGCTTGATTTAACACAATGAGGAACATTATTAATTTAAAACATGTCCCAAGAATGAACTACTCCTACAAATATCAGAAGAGCATAAGCACACACTAAATCTACTCCCCAAACAATCACTTGCCAAACTCACAAGAGCATAAGCAAAAGACCAGTGCATATTACCCAAGTTTCTTCAGTACTCGAGCATCACAAGGAAAAGGAGCAGTGCATCACTAGTGACTGAGTACAAACTAGTCAGATCTAGATGCTATCAAACCGAAGCAAATCAGCCACATCAAAGAAAGAAGAAAGTGATACAGCTAAAGAAAAAGATGGATGGAGGCAAGATAGAGAAGCAGCAGCCAACCTCATACTACTCGGTCCACAGGCTGGTCCCGGTGGCCTGCTGGTAGCGGTCGAAGATCCCCTTGATGCTGCAAGTAGCACATGAAGAAGAAGAAGAAAACGAAGCTGCCTTAGAGAGGTAATCAAGCAAGCAAACAGAAGCAACAATGTAGTACAGAATGTATCACTATAGCAGGGGTGTGGTTACCTTCACGAGCCAGCTTCCACCGGGAGAGTTTCGGGGGTCACCGGTATTGAATTCCTTCAACGATCAGCTTAAATAAAGGAAAACAAGTAAGAAAAGCACATATATGTTGTCCCTGGAAGGCGCATGCATACAACAACAAGAACAACATGAAAATTATACAAGAATAGAGCATGGAAGCGGATTAACTACATGGAACCAAAAATAGAATCATTGCAGATCAGATTACAGAAGAACGGAATGTAGAAGCATATTATATGGAAGCAAAACCAAATCATTACGGAGCACATAATAATACATGAAGAGAAAGAAGCAACTATACACGCCAAAACTGGATAAACCACAAACAACAACAACACAACGGCAGAAGTAGCCCTGTTTGCATCATGTTAAACAGCACAAGCAGCCATATATGCATCATGTTGAATAGCACAAGCAGCCATATAATGCCTAGTGAGTGATCTAGCAATGTACTGTATAAGAGAGTATATATGTGTATGGATTCCTGCAGCCAGCTTCTATCAGTAACATGCATGTATATATTGAAGTAAACGAAAGAGAGAGTATCTTTGGAAACATTCAAAATATATTCAATGTTGGAGCTGCATCTTACAACTCAAGGAGCGACATGAAATCC
Organism: Secale cereale; assembly: GCA_902687465.1. Lineage (NCBI taxonomy): Eukaryota > Viridiplantae > Streptophyta > Magnoliopsida > Poales > Poaceae > Secale > Secale cereale. Next base: position 685,705,928 of record LR738714.1, read on the forward strand.
ATGGAAGGACCTTACTGTGACAATTCACTTGTATAGTCCTGCCTTATGTGCATAATGTCGTTGCAAACAAAATTGTTGGTAAAGTTGCATAAATACAAGTGTCTAAGTTAGAAATCACTGGAGTGTCAGACCCATGCAGCTAACAACAGGACCATCCATTTGCAACAGGCATGTACTCCCAAAACCCTTTGTAAACTGAGAACTCCTAGGCAGTAAGCACTAAGCACAAAGACAACAGGACTAAGCTATTCACATGCTCATGGCATACTTAGGGGACTAGTGTTGAATACAATGTCTTGCATTTACTAAGAAAAACATATACAATGCCATTTACTGAAGTTGTATGTAAACATGACTAAGCTTGATAGATACAGGGAAGAAAAAACGGAATAAGGTAGTAGTTAACGACCTTATAGCTTTGAATGGAAACCCATAGCAAGCATATATACAAATTAATTTAAGCATAAAAGGTATGCAAATAGTAAATAGGAATGCATAATGTGGATTACATAACTAAACTCATTTTTTAGCAGAACACATAATGTGGATTACATCTTGTTTGGTTATTAAACACTAAATAGTAAGTTATATATAAATCTCACATAGATATGACCATGAACAGATTCAAAGAGGACTAATTTACTCTAAAAGCTCATTTTTAGCCCCTTACACTTCTCAAACATAACCACTACCTGGAGCATCAATAAACACAAGCTAGCCTATGAGAACATCAACATTTGCAGCAACAACTGAAATGCTAGCCCTTTCACAATGACAGTATAATAGCAGAAATATATGCTGAGGTTGTGTCAGGTGTGCTTATGCTGAAGTTGCCAAAAGAGCATCAGATCAAGTCACCAAACACTAGTTCAGGGCCCCCATGTAATTTAAAACTGATAAAAATAAACATGGTGACACGGTGATCTCGAGGTCATCAAGAGTTCTTTTTCGAGATGACAGAGTAATTAACATCCCCAACGGCAGTTTAGAGCACAGTCAGGTAACATGGTGATAACTTAACTAATCTCGAAGAATCTGCAATGAAGGCTTGGTCCAGGGTCATACATGAAACTAGTAATCAGAGCCAACACTCTGCTATTCTAACCCTGATGCACCTGCCCTGTCCGTTTCCCCGGACTCAGATGCATGGGTGTCCACTTTAAAAATCCTCAGGCATTTACACACCGATTAGTATAAGTGGCACGCATTTTTTACGATTGTAGCCCGGTGATGAGCGTGGATTTGGACATATGTGACATGAAATTGACTTGGTTATCCAAAAAATACGTTGGTATTAGCAAGTGAGCAGTGCAATTGACTTGATAATGAAGAGGAAAAGGAAGCAGCGAGGCTCACATCTCGGTAGGGGAAGTCGTCGACCTCGAGCATGTGGATGGCATGCCCCATCTTGGGCCGTTTCTGCGAGCCAGGATCCACGCACCTCAGCGCCACCAGGAGCGCCTTCATCAGGGCCTTGGAGGACGGCTTCTCCGACAGCTTCGGGTCCAGAACGGCCTCGTAGTCCCTGTTGCTCACCATCTTCTTCAGCCACTCCACCAGAGCGTGCTGGATCTGACGTGGGGTGGGGAAGACGCACCACATGGCCACCGACGACAGAGCTTCCTCCCTTTCTTCTTCTCTTGTCTTGTGATGAGTGTAGGGGAGGGGAGGGGAGGGTGCAGATGGCTGCAGACCAACCGAGAGGGGAGAGGTGGGTGGTGGAGGTGAGGGTAGAGGTGGGTAGCGGAGGCGAGGGGAGAAGTGGGCGGCGAAAGGAAGGGGAGGATAGGGCGGCGACGGAAGGAAGGGGAGGACTGGGCGGCGGCGGAGGGATCTGGATGGGGGAGAGGAGTGGAGGCGGGGAGGAATCTGGATCGGCTAGGGTTCACACGTGCGTGAGAGAGAGGGAGAGAGAGGCTGCAGTGGGTTGGATGGACGGATGTTTGCCACATCATCGATCCATGCCACAACGGATTACACCAATTAGAATCAAGCTTGTGTAATTTTGTTTTTTCCTTTTGTTTCTCTTATAGTCTTTTATCCTCTTATTTATGGCAAACATTCATAATATTAATCACTTATAGTTTGTCAAAATGAATGAATATTGCGCACATGTGTGTACGTTTCAATGAAAAACAATGTTGATTTCGGGAGTTTTCATTTTCATTGCACAAAAGAGTCGTTTTCTATTTTTCGAGTGCCCAAAATGAGTTTTTTTGTGAAGAACCTACCATATATTTATTGCCAAATTGGACCAAATAAATTTTCTAAAATACTAGCACATATTTAATGCACAATTGACAAAATGGTTGGGTGTAAAAAGTTTTGATCCACCTCTCGTGGAAAAGACAAATTTCGGTCGATTCAGTTGGAAGTGGGTCAAATTTGAACTGTAGTTACCTTGTAGTTTGCTCTTTATTTTTTACAAAAATCATTTCTAGGTACATAAGTATCTATTTAATCAGAGAAACACCAAAAAAATACCAAGATTCAACCACTAGATTGGAACGGTCATTCCCGCCGTTTTGAACGCATTTTGAAACAGGCATAAAAAATTCAAAAAAATTCAAAAAATTGGAAAACCTTCGCATTGTGTCATTATATATGACCAAGTTACCAGGAAAAATAATAAACTTGTAATACAACAATTCTTTTTAAAAAGTGTTCTCAAAAAACAACTATCATGCGTGAAGATTCATGGCTTTCAAGCCAAATGATCAATCCTATGGCTACATTCATGGCATAGTTTGTTCAAATAATCTCATATTGTGCACAAGGGTGCATCTTGGAATGACAAACAATATTGCCTAAGGAAGTTTTCATTTTTTTTGGACGAAAAAATCATTTTCCATTTTTCGAGTGCCCAAAAGGAGGTTTTTTGTGAAGGACCTCCCAAATAATTGTTGCAAAATTGGACCAAATCATTTTTCCAAAATACTAGGCCATATTTAATGCACAATTGAGCAAATGGTTGGGTGTAAAAAGTTTTGATCCACCTCTCATGTAAAAGACAAATTTTCGCCGATTCAGTTGGAAGTGGGTCAAATTTGAACTGTAGCTGCCTTGTAGTGTGCTCTTTATTTTTTCTAAAAATCATTTCTAGATACATAAGTATCTATTTAATCAGAGAAACACAAAAACAATTCCAAGATTCAACAACTAGCTAGGAACGGTCATTCCCGCCGTTTTGACCGCATTTTGAAACGGGCATACAAAATTCAAAAAAAATCAAAAAATTGGAAAACCTTCGCATTGTGTCATTATATATGACCAAGTTCCCAGGAAAAATAATAAACTTGTAATACGACAATTCTTTTAAAAAAGTGTTCTCAGAAATGAGCTATCATGTGTGAAGATTCATGGCTTTCAAGCCAAATGATCAATCTTATGGCCACATTCATGGCATAGTTTGTTCAAATGATCTCATATTGTGCACAAGGGTGCATCTTGGAATGGCAAACAATGTTGCCTAAGGGAGTTCTCACTTTCTTTGGACAAAAAATTCATTTTCCATTTTTCGAGTGCCCAAAAGGAGGTTTTTTTGTGAAGGACCTCCCAAATAATTGTTGCAAAATTGGACCAAATAAATTTTATAAAATACTAGGACATATTTAATGCACAATTGACAAAATGGTTGGCTGTAAAAAGTTTTGATCCACCTCTCGTGAAAAAGACAAATTTCCGCCGATTCAGTTGGAAGCGGGTCAAATTTGAACTGTAGCTGCCTCATAGTTTGTTATTTATTTTTTTCCAAAAATCATTTATAGTTACATAAGTACCTATTTAATCATAAATACATGGTTTGGTGGCGATACGTCGAGGTTTGGGCGGTGGTCGAGGGCCCCAACTCTAGAGCGAGTAAACTCGCATGCCCGCCGCATGGTCACCACATGATTGGGGCGTTGCCATGTGTTCTGGGAGGCCTAGGCATGTCTAGTGGGTGGGCACTCCCCAGGTAGGTGCTAGGAAGAAAATTACAACATAAGATTCTCACGAGGAGACCGATCGATGCTCAAATATGAATTAGCAGCCAAGTGTTTGATTAGCGGTATGGGAAATGCACATGGCTAATGGGCGTGAGTTTTGGTTGAGGATGATCAGTTACTAAGAAGACCGTCTTCAAAAATTTTCAGCTCAAAAGGAGGAGTCTAGGTGGTACTTGCTTTGCAAAGTACCACACTGGACATAAATACAAATGTTGAAGCTGGGCTCAAAGTAATGAATGGATTGAGCTGGCATTTGGTGGAGGATAGTTATTTGGGCATAGGAAAGCACTGTAGAAAATGGATACCATTTGGACATGCCAAAGTGGTACTTCCTTCACAAAGTGTTTTTTGAACAGAATAGTAAAATGAATATTTTTGAATTATTTTTGAACTAGGCAAGGAAGGTTTTTTTACATATTTGAGGAAGATATGACCCAAAGAATTTATGAGATTTTTTGGGGAATTTTGGGAATGACAAAAATATAGGTTGCTTCACAACCTAGGGCAAAAACTGCCACATGGACATGACACATAGGCAAAACTGATGAGGTGGCGCCTAGTCGTAGCAACCCACCACAATTTACAAGGTTATCACCATCTATATTGGTCATGATCAGCTAGAAATAAGGCAGCGGCCCAGTGCTATCTGCTTTATGACCATTTCGTGTAAGGAAATTACGACCTTTTTGACCAAAATGGTCGTTTTAGTTTAGGGTTTGGAGCCCCCCGAACAGCTTTTGACCAATTGGTCTGAAATGGTCATAGATCTATGACCAATTCTCCCAGGGTCACTGACAGAAGGTCATAAGTTAACATATTTCTTGTAGTGTATGTGTGTGAGGAAAACAACACGGATCAGTGATATTGATGATTCTTGAGGAAGTCACGATGAACTTGAGCATGAGTTGATTACAACTCTTTCTTGATATTGATGTCTGTAACCTCCTGATACTTGTTGCAGATGCATGCACGACCTTGATATATGTTGATCATACTTGCATATGAAAAACTAGCTTTACACAAAGATGCCAATTTAGTAGTAGAGCCCTGCATAAATATTCTGTCATCACACTTGGGTTGCTTGCGAGTACATTCAAAGTACTCATTGGCTTGCCACTGGTTATTTAATTGGCCAGGCATGGGAGAACAGGATATGATGGAGACTTCTAGGTGACGAACATGCGAGCTAGGACGCTTCCCAGTCATAATGCCTGTAGGGTTAAGGCAGATGGCATGGGCCCAAGTTGTTACTGAAGATTTCCGCTGCAATGATATACTAAAGACTTGATCATAATGGTCCTATTTGTGTAATACGGTATGTATGGATGTAAGACTCTTGTTATTCAGCTTCTGTGTGTTCAGTGAGCATTGATCTCTGGGATCACTATACACGTGCATTCGGTGATCACGACTCTTAAGTCGGGGTCCCCACATCACCGCCGTGCATGAGTAATCCCATCGTAGGCTTGCTGGACGGTGATGGGTTGGATGAGATTTACCATGTAATCGAGTTTGTTTTGTTAGGGTTTGATCCCTAGTATCCACTATGTTCTAAGATTGATGTTGCTATGACTTTGCTATGCTTAATGCTTGTCACTAGGGTCCGAGTGCCATGATTTCAGATCTGAACCTATTATGTTTTCATGAATATATGTGTGTTCTTGATCCTATCTTGCAAGTCAATCGTCACCTACTATGTGTTATTATCCGGCAACCCCGAAGTGACAACAATCGGGACCACTCCCAGTGATGACCGTAGTTTGAGGAGTTAATGTATTCACTATGTGTTAATGCTTTGGTCCGGTACTCTGTTAAAAGGAGGCCTTAATATCCCTTAGTTTCCATTAGGTCACCACTGCCACGGGAGGGTAGGACAAAAGATGTCATGCAAGTTCTTCTCCATAAGCACATATGACTATATTCGGAATACATGCCTACATTACATTGATGAACTGGAGCTAGTTCCGTGTCACCCTAGGTTATAACTTTTACATGATAAATCACATCCTACATAATTCTCCATCACCGATCCAATGCCTACGATCTTTTCACATATTGCTTGTTGCTTATTTTTTTTTTTTACTGCTGCTATTACAAAAACTGCAAAAACACTACTGTTACTTCTATTGCTGTTAGCCTGTTACCACTATTTCCATATTACTTTGCTACTTAATTACCTTGCTATAGATACTAAGTCTCCAGGTGTGGTTGAATTGACAACTCAGCTGCAAATACTTAAGAGTATTCTTTGGCTCCCCTTGTGTCGAATCAATAAATTTGGGTTGAATACTTTACCCTCGAAAACTGTTGCGATCCCCTACACTTGTGGGTTTATCACTATATTACGATCATGCAAGGCAATATGGCTATGAAATGCCATAATAGGTAGGTATGGTGGCTGTTTTGAGGAAGGATATAAGGTGGTTTGATGCACCGGCGAAAGTTACGTGGTACTAGAGTGACTAGCAAGGTGGAAGGGTGAGAGTGCGTATAATCCATGGACTCAACATTAGTCATAAAGAACCCACATAATTATTGCAAAAAATCTATTAGCCCTCAGAAAAAAAATACTACGACGCATGCTCCTTGGGGGGAGGTTGGTAGGAGTTAACCATCGCACGCCCCCGACATTCACGCAAAGATAAACAATCAAAATACAATGCGCGCCAATTTGGTTACATAGTTAGGAGACCATACGTGCATGCTTTGGGAATCACAAACCTTAACACCAATATTTTTACTAAACCACAATCATTCACTAGTACTTCCCACATATTCGCATCTCTATATCACAAAACTAATGCAAGGAATCAAACGCATCATATTCAGCGATCTACAAGTTTATGTAGGATTTTATGACTAACCATGTGAATGACCAATTCATGTCAATTCTCTAAATATATATAAGTGAAGCAAGAGAGTTTTAATTCTTTCTACAAAAGATATACCCATGCTCTAACAAATATAAGTGAAGCAAAAGAGCATTCTACAAATGGCGGGTTTCTATGTGAGGAGAAACAAGCAATCCAAACTTCAAATGATATAAGTGAAGCACATGAAGAATTCTATAAATTCATACTCAAAAGATATAAGTGAAGTGCAAAGAGCATTGTATAAGTCAACCAAGGATTATCTCATACCAGCATGGTGCATTTATTAAAAGGGAAAATAAAAAAGCACACGACCTCCTAGAGTTTACGCATATCATGTGAACGAAACGAATCTGAAAACACACTGATACTTGTTGAAGAAAGATGGGATGCCTTCTGGGGCATCCCCAAGCTTAGACGCTTGAGTCTCCTTGAATATTTACTTGGGGTGCCTTGGGCATGCCCAAGCTTGAGATCTTCCCTCTCCTCCTTCTTCTCACATCGAGACCTCCTCGATCTTCGAACACTTCATCCACACAAAACTTAACCGAACTTTTAGTGGCGGGGTTAGTGCATATGATCAATGAAATCCCATCATGTACTGCTCTAACATTATTGTATAATTATGTAAAAACATTACCCACTGTATGCTATCACAATTCTATGGCCCCAAGTCAAGGAGGCTTCAACAAGAATTCAAACATATGCAAATAATGAAGCTATAACAGCAATCTGTGAAAACAGGACAGTTTGTAGTAATCTAAACATTAACCATACTTCTATAACTCTAAAAATTCTAGCAAAATTAGTAAAAATCAGCAATTTTTATAGCAAGACTTTTCAAAAATTTTCAGATCATTTCGACGTTCCAGTAAAAAACGTAAAAGCGCGCACTACATACAAAGTTTCTGTTTTTGCACCGCACAAACCAACAAGCAGTTTAATCATCCTAAAGGAAACTCTTGGCACATCATTTTTATAATACAATGGAATTGTATAAGGGGATAATTATTTATGTTGAAATTTTTATATAATTCAAGATTTGCAAAGTTTCCATAGGAATGAACAAAGTTCAAGGAGCTCCCCCATTTCAACGGTGCTTGTCCTTCTTACTTTCACTTTTCTTTTTGAAAAAGTTTTAGGTTCCCCTCTTTAATTTTTTGTTTTTAAACTTTATAGAAGCACACAATAGAAATAAATGACTCTCTAAAAGTTCAGGTTTGTCTCCCTGACAGTGCTTTGTTTAAAGCTGTTAAGCTAGGCATATAGAGCTCAAGTAATGGATCCACCCGGATCCCAAGGTATATCAAAGCCAGTTTTAATTAACAATGATTTGGCACTTAGCTCTGAGCACAAAGTAACATATATCATGTAACAACGAAGTCTAACTCTCTTCCTGTGCATCGACATGTCATACAAGAATAATTCATGCACATCAAGTAAAGGCCAATGCATAGTACAAGCAATTTCTTCAAATTTTATCGTGTTGGAAACATAGAGAGGCGAAGATGTAGTTCCTCTCTCATAATAATTGCAAGTAGGAGCAGCAAGCACATGCATATTATATTCATCAAAAACATCAAGTGCAACGGAAAAAGGCAACCCATCAATGTAATCCTTAATAAGTGCAAACTTCTCCAATATAGTGTAGTTTGGGGAATTCAAAAAGATAATAGTGTGCGTGCAATAGCAACTATCTCATGTTTAACATAAGGAACTATAGCAAGTTCAACTCCATAAGCATAATTCATATTGGCATCTTGGCCACAAGCATAGCAAGCATCATCAAAAAGGGACAATTCAAAAGAATCAACGGGATCATTACAATCATCGTAGCATTCATCCTTCGGTAAGAACGAAGGGAAATTAAAGAATGTTTGGGATAAAGAGTTACTCTCATTAGAAGGTGGGCACGGGTGATCAATCCGCTCTTCCTCCTTTTGTTCTTCGCTCTCCTCCTCATCTTTTTCATCCAATGAGCTCACAATGTCATCAATTTCTTCTTCCATAGATTCCTGCAAAATATTAGTCTCTTCTTGGACAGCGGAGACCTTCTCAATAAATGCATCAATATTGGCATTGTATTCATAATTCTCATAGCAATATTTCAAATTTTCAATATAGCAAAATTTTCAGGCCTATAAACATCATCATCAAAACCTTCATACCTTTTAAACAGAGATTCAATTTCATAAGCACCCATAAAAGCAACAAATTCTTCTATTTGTTCAACATCATAGTTATCATATATACCATTAGCATAAGATGCTTAGGTTTCATTATCATTAAATTTGCATGAAAAGGGAAGGTGTGGAGCCTTCATCCTAGAGCAACAAGTATAATTATATCTCTAGAATAGTTGCCGAGCATACCAATGCAACATATGAATTTGATCCCATAATAGTTTCCCTTTTTGTGTCAAGCGATAATCCCTAAAGTATTCACGTTGATCCAATGTTATTCCCATTATATAGTTGAATGGGGTTTTCTCAGGATTATCAAAGTAGTACATAATATCTTTCACATAATGAGCATCGAGGGTATTAGGAGGTTCCCCATCTCCACGAGTAGCAAGTACACCTAATTTTTTTGGTATTTCGTGTTCCATATCCATAACTAAAGATAGAGAACAACTTAGAACAGAAAATAAAAACTACTTAGTGATAAAGCAAACAAGCACAGACGAGAATATTTACCCCACGCTATTGCTCCCCGGCAACAGCGCTAGAAAAAGGTCTTGATAACCCACAAGTGTAGGGGATCAATTGTAGCTGTTGGAAATATGCCCTAGAGGCAATAATAAAAGTATTATTATTATATTATATTTCCTTGTTCATGATAATTGTCTGTTATTAATGCTTGAATTGTATTGTATGGAAACAGCGATACATGTGTGAATATATAGACCACAATGAGTCCCTGGTAAGCCTCTAGTTACCAGCTCGTTGATCAACAGATGGTCACGGTTTCCTGATCATGGACATTGGATGTCAGTGATAACGGGATCACATCATTAGGAGAATGATGTGATGGACAAGACCCAATCCTGAGCATAGCACGAGATCGTATAGTTCGTAATGCATAAGCTTTTCGGTGTCAAGAATTTATTCCTTAGACCATGAGGTTGTACAACTCCCGGATACCGTAGGAATACTTTGAGTGTGCCAAACGTTACAACGTAACTGGGTGGCTATAAAGGTACGCATCGGGTATCTCCGAAAGTGTCTGTTGAGTTGGTACGAACCGAGACTGGGATATTGTCACTCCGTATGATGGAGAGGTTCCGCTGGGCCCACTCGGTAAGAAATCATCACAATGAGCTCAAAGTGACTAAGGATTTAGTCACGGGATGATGGATTACGGAACGAGTAAAGAGACTTGCCATGACGAGATTGAACAAGGTATCGAGCATACCGACGATCGAATCTCGGGCAAGTACCGTACCGATGGACAAAGGGAATAAATACGGGATTGAGTGAATCCTTGACACAGTGGTTCATCCGATGAAGATCATCGAGGAACACGTGGGAAACAACATGGGTATCCAGATCCCGCTGTTGGTTATTGACCGGAGAGTGGTCTCGGTCATGTCTACGTGTCTCCCGAACCCGTAGGGTCTACACACTTAAGGTTCGGTAACGCTAGGGTCATAGAGATACATGCACGTGGAAACCCGAAAGTTGTTTGGAGTCCCGGATGAGATCCCGGACGTCACGAGGAGTTCCAGAATGGTTCGGAGGTAAAGAATGATATATAGGAAGTCCAGTTTCGGCCATCGGGTGATCTCCGGGGGTCACCGGGAGTGTCCCGGGACCACCGGAGGGGTCCCGGGGGTCCACCGGGTGGGACGACCCATCCCGGTGGGGCCCCTAGGCCGCAAGGGGAAGGGGGCCAGCCCCTGGTGGGCTAGCGCACCCTACTGGGCCCTCCCTCATGCGCCTAGGGTTGGAACCCTAGGGAAGGGAGGCGCCCCCTATGCCTTGGGGGGCAAGTCTCCCCCCAGGCCGCCGCCCCCCCTTGCAGATCCCATCTGCAGGGGCTGGCGCACCCCCTGGCCCCCTATATATATGTGGGGGGGGGGAGAGGGCAGCCGCACCCAAGTCTCTGGCGCCTCTCCCCCTCCCGTCACACCTTCCTCCTCCTCCGCAGGGCGCCGGCGAAGCCCTGCAGAAATTCCCGCTGCATCCACCACCACGCCGTCGTGCTGCTGGATCTCCGACGACCTCTCCTCCCCCCTTGCTGGATCAAGAAGGAGGTGACGTTGCTGTACCGGACGTGTGTTGAATGCGGAGGTGCCGTCCGTTCGGCGCTAGATCATCGGTGACGAAGAACGCGAAGAGTAGGACTTCTTCATCCACGCTTCTTCGAAAGCTTCCGCTCACGATCTACAAAACGGTATGTAGATGCACTCTCATATGCTCGTTGCTAGATGTCTCCTTAGATGGATCTTGGTGAAAGCGTAGAATTTTTTTGAATTCTGCTACGTTCCCCAACAATAGCCTCTTTCGATAAGTAAGAGTGTCGAACCCAACGAGGAGCTAAAGGTAGAACAAATATTTCCTCAAGTTCTATCGACCACCGATACCACACTATGCACGCTTGACGTTCGCTTTACCTAGAACAAGTATGAAACTAGAAGTACTTTGTAGGTGTAATGGGATAGGTTTGCAAGTATATAAAGAGCACGCAAATAACTAGGGGCTGTTTAGGTAAAGAAGCAATAAAGTTAGCATAGCGAGTGTGGAAAAGTAGTGGTAGTAGTTGCGAAATTGTCCCTAAGCAATTGACTACGTTACTAGACCGATAGCAAGTTTTATGTGGGAGAGGCCACTGATACGTCTCAAACGTATCTACTTTTCCAAACACTTTTGATATTGTTTTGACCTCATTCTTGCATGATTTGAACTAAACTAACCCGGACTGACGCTGTTTTCAGTAGAGCTGCCTGTATGGTTTTATTGTGTGCAGGAAAACGGATTTTTAGGTATCTCAGAAAAATCCACGAAAAATCACAGAAAATCCATGCACCCGAAGGAACCAGGAGCCAAAAGAGGGGCCAGAGGGGGGCCAGGGGGTGCCCAGGCGCCCTGTGGGCGCGCCCCCCCTGGGCTGTGCCGGGGGGTCGCCTGGGTGGGGCCCACACCCCCTGGTGCCCTACTTTGCCTCGTATTTTTACTCGCGACGCGAAAACCCCAGATCAGAAGTTCTTTTCGTAGTTTTCCGTCGCGGAGCCGCCGCCACCCTCTGTTCTTCCTCGGGAGGGCTAATCTGGAGGCTGAATTGGCCTCTGGTGAGGGGAGACCGTCGCCATCGTCATCATCATCACCACTCCATCATCCCTCCATGACTTCTCCCTCCATGTGTGAGTAATTCCCCTGCTGTAGGCAAAGGGGATGGTAGGGATTAGATGAGTTAGATCATGTAATAGTTTGTCAGATCGTTGGGGGCATGTTGCCTATCATCTACTATGGTGTTTATCATCTTTGCTTCAACTTGTTATTCTTAATGCTTGACACTTAGGGCCCGAGTGCCATGATTTCAGATCTGAACCATATGTGTTTGCATGAATATATTTGTGTTCGTGATCCTATCTATGAGTTGTTTGCACCTATTACGGTTCGGAACCGGCGATCCCAAAAGTGACAGCTTGGGACACCAAAGGGGATGGTCCGTAGTTTGAGGATTACATGTATCCATTGAGTTCATTGCTTTGTTCCGGTGCTCTTTGACAGGAGCACCTTAATCTCCATAAGTTCCTTTTGGCCCCGTTCGTCGCGGGATGGTAGGACAAAAGATGTTGCGCAAGTTCTTATTGCAAGAACGTACAACTACCTACGGGATACATGCCTAATGTTTGATATTTGCCTAGATGATCATTACTTTTCCGTGTGCCGTGCCCCAAGTTAGAATCTATCTCATCCATGCAGCGCCCAACCATCCATCTCCCTAGCCTACAGTGTTTTAAATCCTGCTGGTTACTAGTTGCTATTTTTGCCATTTACTTTTGCTATTTACTTTTACTGTTTACTTTTACTATCACTATCATCACTATCACATCACTGTTACCACTTATCTTTTGTTGCAAGTAAGTATATTTCAGGTGCGGTTGAATTGACAACTCAACTGTCAAAGCTTATAAATACTCTTTGGCTCCCCGTGTGTCGAATCAATAAATTGGGTTATTCTTACCCGTGAAGACTATCTCGATCCCTTACGGTTGAGGGTTATCAAGTACCGTTTTCTGGCGCCGTTGCCGTGGAGCATAGCAATATTTACAAGTCTACTTGAGGTATCCTACCTGCTGCAATTCATCCACTATGGGTAAGAAAGGAGACCCCAAGCTTCCGATCTTACTATCCACTACAAGAAGAGGTACTGCTCTGAGCACTAGTGCTACGCTTGATTCACCTTCTATTATGAGTAAGTTTGCCTCACCACTATCACGTGATGCTCCTACTGAATCTGTTACTATGTCCGATACTCTTGATGATGCCTCTACTACTTTTGATGATATTAGTTCGCTTGGTTATGCTCTTGAGAAACAAATCGCTGCTGCTGCTAAAAAGTCTGGAATTGAACTTCCTGTTACTCGCTACCCTATTGGTGAAACTTATGATTATCCTGATTTGAGTAAACTCAAAGAGAGGCTCCTTGATGATGATTACTATATGCTTGATGAAGATTTATGCAGGGAACTGACAGAATTTTCTGGCTCTGACCCTGAAGTTATTAAGAAACTATTTGAAAAACACTCTTTGAAGAACAAAACCGTTCCTGATCCTGAATTTGCTACATCTCCTATATGCATTGATGATCCTGATTATGATTTCTCTGTTGATATTTCACTTATACCTACGGTTGAAGCTGACCCCTTTTATGGCAGAGAAAATGATGATGCTATTGCACACCTGACTAAACTCGGTGAGTTAGGTGGCCTGTTTACCACAGATGAGAAGATACGATACTTTTATATCACCAAGCTTCTTCCTTTCTCCTTGAAGGAAGGTGCTAAAGCATGGTATGATTCACTCCCATGTGGTTCCATTAAGAGTCCTCAAGACTTACCTCACTCTTTTGTTGATAAGTACTTTCCTGCTCACATGCAACATGCTACTTTACAAAGAATTTATAACTTTAAACAGTTACAGGATGAGTCCCTCCCTAAAGCTTGGGGGAGGTACTGCGGTCTGATTCGGGCTAGACCAGGACATGAAATCCCTAAGAATAAATTAATCGATATATTCTATTATGGTCTAACTGATGAATCCAGGTCCTATTTGGACAGTTGTGCTGGTTCTGTTTTCAGGAAAAGAACACCGGACGATGCGGAGGATTTGATGGGCAGGATTGCCAAAAACCATGAAGATTGGTCCATCCCTGAACCACCTCCACCACCAAAGAAGAGGGGCATATTTGTTCTAAGCCCCGAAGATATGCGAGAAGCAAATAAGTCTATTAAAGAGAAAGGTATTAAAGCTGAAGACGTGAAGAATCTACCCCCTATTGAGAAGCTGTGTGAGCCTACTACTCACCCTCCTATGGTAGAGGTACACTCTCTTTTAGATTTCAACGCAAGTGACATCCCTCATGGTAAGCCTCCTGATCAATGTTTAGATGAGTTTGATAATTTTATTATGAAACAAAATCATTTTAATGAGAGGATAGAAAGTCAATTGCATGATAATTCCCTTGCTATCAAAAGACTGCTTGATGTTTTAGATAGAACAGTTAATGATGTTCAATGTCTTGTGAAGCATTTTCATATGGTTCAAACTCAGCTTGACCAAATTTCTAATGTGCAAAGAGATTTGCTTGCTAACAATGCCAAACAAGATGATTTGCAGGCTTTCGGGATTAAGACCCGAGGAGGAACTAGCACTCAAGATCCTCTCTACCCAGAGGGGCATCCGAAGAGAATCGAGCAGGATTCTCAAATACAGGAAGAAGAAATTGTTGGCTCTCCAAAGAAAAAGAAGAAACATAAGGAGACTGACAATTGTAATGATCCTATTGCAGATGAAGAGCCAACTATTGATCCTAACAGCGTATCTATCTCCGATGCTGAGACTGAAGACGGTGCTGAACCTGAAGGTAAGGATAATGAGAAGAATGATCCGCCTGAAGTTCGAGAAGAAGAAGCACCTGACAAACATAAGAGGTACACTAAAGAAGACTTCATTGCAAGAAAACATGGGAAGGAAAGAGAACCATGGGTACAGAAACCCATGCCCTTTCTAGGTAAGTCCATCAAATCCAAAGAAGAAGAGCATTACAATAAGTTTTGTGAGTGGATTAAACCTCTTTTTCTTCAAATCCCTTTGACTGATGCTATTAAGTTACTTCCTTATTCAAAATACATGAAAGATATTGTCACTATTAAAATAAAAGTTCCTAATGATGCAATATCTACTATGCTTGCTAACTACTCTTTCAGTGGCAAGATTCCTGAGAAGCTCGGTGATCTAGGTATACCCACTATTCCCTGCTCCATAATGAATAATTATGTCAAAACTGCTTTATGTGATCTTGGAGCAGGAGTGAGTGTTATGCCTCTCTCTCTTTACGAGAGGCTTTGTTTAGAGAAACTAATTCCTACAGATATCTCCCTTCAGATGACTGACAAGTCAACCGCTGTTCCGATAGGTATTTGTGAGGATGTTCCCATAGAGGTTGCTAATTGTTTAATTCTTACTGATTTTGTTGTGCTTGACATGCCCGAGGATGGGAGCATGTCCATTATTCTTGGTAGACCTTTCCTTAACACCGCAGGTGCTATTATTGATTGCAATAAAGGGAAAGTTACCTTCCATGTGAATGATAAAGAACACGGTATATTTTCCGAAGAAGATCGACAGGAGGCATGGCCTCAACTCTATAGAGAATATCGAGACTGTGAAAATTGGAGAATGGGACTGTCCACTAGATGTGCCTCACAAATATAAAACTATCATGGTGGGGACAATGTCCATCAAAGTAAAGGTTTAGTAACTACTTCGTAGGAGGTTAGACTTTTTGCTCTATATATCGCCTGTTTGTTGGTAAGACTTGATCAACCTTACTAGTGAACATGCTTATATAGATAAAAAAAGTTGAGCTTGTTATGTTTTCATTTGTTTCTAGTTCTTGTCCTACTTGCTGTACCAAGTACTTATGTTTTGAAGCTTCACAATACTACTAACTGCTTCAAGTTTTCAGAGAGTTTCGTAGCTTTTTGAACTTCGAAAATTTTTCAACAGTGAAGTTTTCAGAAAAACTCCAGAAAAATTATAATAAAAATTTCCACGTCAGGAGAGACCCAGAAAGTCCTGGGGCCAGCCAGGGGGACCCACGAGTGGCCTAGGCGGCAAGCTGGCGCGGCCCAGCCCCTGGCCGCGCCCACAGGGCGCCTGGGGCCCACAGGACCCCCTCCAGGTATGTCTTCTTCCTCCCTCTCTCTCTTTCTCCAAAAACGCGAGTTCTGCACTTGTTCTTGTGTTCTTGCTGTTCTTGGAGGCGATTCTTCGATCTCTCTCTACAGCCCCTCATTTGAGCTGAAATTTTGAGCAAATACTCCCTGGTATGTGACTCCTCCACCCCTCCAATTAGTTTTTTGATTGGTGGCCTCATTTGTGAGTATTTAGTAGTTCTTGGTGCTATAGAGATGAGCTTGCATGCATGTGTAGAAAGTTATTTTCTAAGTTTTGATGCAAGTTTATGCCTTGGGCAAGTGAGTTGAGTAGTTTGCCTTAACTCACTTTGTTTTAATCCTCGTTTTTGTAAATTGCAAAAATAATAATTCAGAAATGAGTTTGTTAGGAAGGGCAAAAGGGTGGCTTGAGAAGAGGAGGCCCGCACACTCCGATCGAGTTACTAGAGCCGCAGCTTCACCATCGACTGCTAGGGTGAGCTATAATGAAGATCATGTGCCCCTGGAGTTGTTGGAAGACACAAGTCCAGCACGTGCGATGACATTTCCATGTGATGAATTCCTTGAAGCTGCGGGAATCAAGGATGAGTTTTAT
This sequence comes from Secale cereale, assembly GCA_902687465.1. NCBI lineage: Eukaryota > Viridiplantae > Streptophyta > Magnoliopsida > Poales > Poaceae > Secale > Secale cereale. Next base: position 685,722,785 of record LR738714.1, read on the forward strand.
AATCTTTGTGCTAATGCAGGTTTGACACGACTCGTCACGAGCCGTGTTACCTAGTATCAAAAACTCACCTCAGTTTTAGATATAATCCTGATTCAGGTGCTATTGAGTTTAAAATTTACAATGATCTTATCACCATGACTTTGGGAAATTTTTTGTGAAATAATAGGTCTGCCGAACATTGGGAGGACGGCTAGGATGGCCACTCAGCCCTCCGAGCTGAAAACCGTCATCAACTCTCTCTGCAGCATGGGTACGAGGGATATTCATCGGTCGAAGATCTCCAGCATCTTATTTCCTCACCTCAGGTATTTTGCATATTATATTGCCAGAGGGGTGTTAGCTCGTGACAACACGAGCAGCATTTCTGCTCCGGATATTGCTATCCTCGCAGCAGCCCTCTCAGGGAGGTCTGATTATAATCTGGGTGCCTTAATTGCTCGACGCCTTGCTATGAACGATAACAAGGGGGACTTATATGGTGGCGTCTATGCCACACTTATCTTAGAACATCTTGGAGGCACCCCACACCCTGATGATAATCCTTTTACTTATTTAAGCTTTGATCTTGCTGCTATGAAAAGGCATAAGTTTATTACCATGGCTTCTGAGCTTGATAATCTTGTTTATATCTTGCGTTTCGGAACTACTGCGGAACACGAGATCCGTCTACCTGCACCTCTTTTGTTTGATTTTTCTCGCAGGAACGGATGGTCCTTTGATGTTGTCCAGTTCGATGAGTTCATGGTCCAGCATCAGTTTCATAATCCCATGGAGGGGGTTGTGCCCGACGAGGAGGAGCACGGTGAGTTACCACCTTTTTAGGGAGAAACCGCCACCGAGTTTGGTGAAGGTTCTTCCTCTGTTTGGCGTTCGGAACCTTCCTCGTGGGAGACTCCGAGGAGTTCGGTGTACGTGCCAGCATCCTTCTACGACCCTTGGACTCACCACCATACCCCCGGAGCAGGAGGCTCCTGGGGGCAGTAGCTGCTACCAACTTAGGCCAAAAGCCTAAGCTTGGGGGAGTCCGTGCTCCTCTCACTTTTCCATTGTATTATCCGTTTTATTCGCTTTGATCTTTTCTAAGTTTTTGCCCGTTCTTCTTTATTTCTCTCTTTGCAAAAACAAAAAAAAAATTCTCTTTCTTTTGCTTTTATTCAACCTTTGAAAAATCCAAAAAGATTTCCTTTCTCTCTTTAGTTTGCTTTGTTTTCAGAATTCAGCTCGAGTCCGTGATGGCATTTAATTATATTTCCTACGTTCGATCGTGCAAGTGACAAGCAGTAATGACGAAGATCGACTGAAGGGAAGCAACAAGGAAGACCGGTATGAACTCTTTTTGTTTCTACTTTTGTACATATGCCTGTACTTATGATCTAGAGACCAGCTTGTAGCGACATAGTGCTATGTTTACAATGCTCTTCCAGTGATTCATGCTTTCCTTGTGGCTAGTCTCGAGTAACTAGAGTATATAATGTGTTATTGAAATGATCTACATGCATTGCACTGTTCATAGTCTGGTATACTAAGGTGGTATTTCCCTTTAGAGAATTTTGTGGATTGACTTGGCACATGCTTACACATGTTAAGACTAAAAAGTCTACTCTGCCTTGATGATCTTTGAGTTTCAGAATAGTTATATCACTTTCATGCCCGATTCAATGTTGCTTTGTCGCTCTGCATGATGATGACCATTATTGCTCTCTAGTTGGTCGCTTCCCAGTCTTTTGCTAAACTTCCACCTGTACTTAGCGGACTGACTGCTTCTGCATCCAAAATCCTTAAAACCAGTTATGCCATATTAGTCCACTATACCTTCCTATACATGGTATTTACCTGCCATTCCTAACGAAGACTTTCGTGTACCATCTCGAAATTAATCAAAAGCATTTCTCTTTTGTGCCTATGTTTTAGCTCATGAGGAAGTAGTAGTTAATCATGATCTTTTTTCAGTTGGACAAGTTTCACCCCAGGATTGCATGTATAATGTGCAAACCCATAATACGTGAAGGAACTGGCATTGAGTGCGCCCGGCTCAAAAAGATAATATAACAAACAAACCCTCCTTCACGCTTTGTTTATGAGAAATCAGAAAACTTTGGCAGTGATAAACAAAGGAGATTAAGAGGATGTGATCATCCTCATGCGGGAGCCGTTCCTCGAGACTTGTCCACTCAAAAAGTGATTATGTTATCTGCTAGCATTTGTTGACGAAATATGCACTTCTCAAAACGTGTTTACTTCTGTTTTTAAAACCAAGAGCTCTGGTACATGTTTAGTTTTTGTTTCCGATCACGGGTTTTCAACTTTGCCAACAAAATCCACGGTTCGAGAGTCTCCACCTTCTTTCTTCAAAGCACTAACTAGGAGAGCATAATTGTCATTCTGAGTGTAATGTGCATTGTCCCAAAGTATTACATTGTCTTCTGCATACTTGTGATATGATTTATTCTGAAATTCTTAGTTCTAGTCTCCTTTAAAACTCTGGAGGAGTTTCTGCATTTATGTTTTGCTTCACTCATGGAGACTAGCGAGATACTACCCTAGTATGCTCAAGCTATGTGCAATGTAATCTTGTCTGGATTTTCAGTAGTATATTATTTACTTTTAAGTATTTGTGACTAGTCACTTGAAAGAAGGATTGCTCCTTGCATTGTCCTCCTAGTACTGTTTCAATACTTGCTAAACTCTTTTCGTAGTACATGCTTATATACATCTAATGAAGCAAAAGAGTTTGTCAAAGTTTTCTTTATCGTGTTCAGTTCGTTGAACTGAATTGCTTGAGGACAAGCAATATGCTAAGCTTGGGGGAGTTGATACGTCTCAAACGTATCTACTTTTCCAAACACTTTTGATATTGTTTTGACCTCATTCTTGCATGATTTGAACTAAACTAACCCAGACTGACGCTGTTTTCAGCAGAGCTGCCTGTATGGTTTTATTGTGTGCAGGAAGACGAATTTTTAGGTATCTCAGAAAAATCCACGAAAAATCACAGAAAATCCACGCACCCGAAGGAACGAGGAGCCAGAAGAGGGGCCAGAGGGGTGCCAGGGGGTGCCCAGGCGCCCTGTGGGCGCGCCCCCCCTGGGCCGCGCCGGGGGGTCGCCTGGGTGGGGCCCACACCCCCTGGTGCCCTACTTTGCCTCGTATTTTTACTCGCGACACGAAAACCCCAGATCAGAAGTTCTTTTCGCAGTTTTCCGTCGCGGAGTCGCCGCCACCCTCTGTTCTTCCTCGGGAGGGCTAATCTGGAGGCTAAATTGGCCTCCGGAGAGGGGAGATCGTCGCCATCGTCATCATCATCACCACTCCATCATCCCTCCATGACTTCTCCCTCCATGTGTGAGTAATTCCCCTGCTGTAGGCGAAGGGGATGGTAGGGATTGGATGAGTTAGATCATGTAATAGTTTGTCAGATCGTTGGGGGCATGTTGCCTATCATCTACTATGGTGTTTATCATCTTTGCTTCAACTTGTTATTCTTAATGCTTGACACTTATGGCGCGAGTGCCATGATTTCAGATCTGAACCATATGTGTTTGCATGAATATATTTGTGTTCGTGATCCTATCTATGAGTTGTTTGCACCTATTACGGTTTGGAACCGGCGATCCCAAAAGTGACAGCTTGGGACACCAAAGGGGATGGTCCGTAGTTTGAGGATTACATGTATCCATTGAGTTCATTGCTTTGTTCCGGTGCTCTTTGACAGGAGCACCTTAATCTCCATAAGTTCCTTTTGGCCCCGTTCGTAGCGGGATGGTAGGACAAAAGATGTTGTGCAAGTTCTTATTGCAAGCACGTACAACTACCTACGTGATACATGCCTAATGTTTTATATTTTCCTAGATGATCATTACTTTTCCGTGTGCCGTGCCCCAAGTTAGAATCTATCTCATCCATGCAGCGCCCAACCATCCATCTCCCTAGCCTACAGTGTTTTAAATCCTGCTGGTTACTAGTTGCTATTTTTGCCATTTACTTTTGCTATTTACTTTTACTGTTTACTTTTACTATCACTATCATCACTATCATATCACCGTTACCACTTATCTTTTGTTGCAAGTAAGTATATTTCAGGTGCGGTTGAATCGACAACTCAACTGTCAAAGCTTATAAATACTCTTTGGCTCCCCGTGTGTCGAATCAATAAATTGGGTTATTCTTACGCGCGAAGACTATCTCGATCCCTTATGGTTGAGGGTTATCAGCCACTGCTAGCATGTCATCCCTGACTTGGAATTATATGCACTTATGATTGGAACTATTAGCAAGCATCCGCAACTACTAACGTTCATTAAGGTAAAACCCAACCATAGCATTAAGATATATTGGTCCCCCTTCAATCCTGTATGCATTAATTTCTATGCTAGGTTGAAGCTACTGTCACTCTTGCCCTCCAATACATAGTCCTATCAACATACAACTAACCCAATGGCGTGATCCACGCGCGCGCTCATATGATGGGCACCAAAGGATAGCAACATAACCATAAGCAAATTAAATCAATCATAGCAATTCACCAATTACCGATAGGAGAACAAAAATCTACTCAGACATCATAGGATGGCAACACATCATTGGATAATAATATGAAGCATAAAGCACCATGTTCAAGTAGAGGGTACAATGGGTTGCGGGAGAGTGGACCTCTATAGATAGATGGGGGAAGGTGATGAATATGTTGGTGAAGATGACGAAGGTGTTGGTGTAGATCGCCGTCGCACGATGATGGCCCCGGTGGCACTCCGGCGCCACTGGAAGCGAGGGGGAGTGAGCCCCCTCATTCTCCTTCTTCCTTGGCCTTGTCCCTAGGTGGGAGAAGGTTTCTCCCTCTGGTCCATGGCCTCCATGTCGGCGAAGGGGCGAGAGGCCCTCCGAGATTGGATCTGTCTCCCTGTCTCTCTCTCTGTTTCTGCTTCCCAGATTCTGGCCTTGAGATCCGTAACTCCGATTGGGCTGAATTTTTGACACGGTTGTATCCGGATATTAGCTTTCTTGCGGCGAAAGAAGGGCACCAACCGCCTTACGGGGTGGCCATGAGGGTCAGGAGCGCGCCCCCTGCCTCGTGGCCCCCTCGGGCATCGTCTCGCATTGATTCTTCTTCCCAAAATTCATAAATATTCCAAAAAAATCTCCGTCCGTTTTTACCCCATTTGGACTCTGTTTGATATGGATATTCTGCGAAACAAAAACATGCAACAAACAGGAACTGGCACTAGGCACTGGACAAATATGTTAGTCCCAAAAATAGTATAAAAAGTTGCCACAAGTATATGAAAGTTGTATAATATTGGCATGGAACAATAAAAAATTATAGATACGGCGGAGACGTATCACCCACCAGGGCGTTCCAGGAGGCCCAGGCATGCCCTGGTGGGTAGTGCCCACCTCGGGTGTCCCCCAGACCGCCTCTTTGCTCTGTAAATACCCCCAATATTCCAGAAAACTGAGGGGGATCGACGAAAATCAATTCCAGCCGCCGCAAGTTCCAGAACCACCAGATCCAATCTAGACACCATCACGGAGGGGTTCACCACTTCCATTGGTTCCTCTCTGATGATGCGTGAGTAGTTCCTTGTAGACCTACAGGTCCGTACTTAGTAGCTAGATGGCTTCCTTTCTCTCTTTTGATTATCAATACAATGGTCTCTTGGAGATCCATATAATCTTTTGCGGCGTGTTTGTTGGGATCCGATGAACTTTAAGTTTATGATCAGATCTATCTTTTTATATCCATGAAAGTTATCTGAGTCTTCTTTGATCTCTTATATGCATGATTGCTTATAGCCTCGTATTTCTTCTCCAATATTTGGGTTTTGTTTAGCCAACTTGACCTATTTACCTTGCAAGGGAAGAGGTGCTTTGTAGTGGGTTCAATCTTAAGATGCTTGATCCCAGTGACAGAAGGGGAACCGACACGTATCTATCGTTGCTACTAAGGATAAAATGATGGGGTCTATTTCTACATAAATAGATCTTGTCTACATCATGCCATCATTCTTATTGGATTACTCCATTTGTCCATGAACTTAATACGCTGGGTGCATGTTGGATAGCGGTCGATGTGTGGAGTAATAGTAGTAGATGCAGGCAGGAGTCGGTCTACTAATCTTGGATGTGATGGCTATATAATGATCATTGCCTGGATATCGTCATGATTATTTCAAGTTCTATCCATTGCCCAACAATAATTGTTCACCCACCGTTTGCTATTTTTCTCGAGAGAAGCCACTAGTGAAATCTACGGCCCCTGGGCCTCTTTCTCATATTATTTGCCTTTGCGATCTATTTTCCTTTGCTTTTATTTTAAGATCTATTAAAACAAAAACCCAAAAATACTTTGCAGCAATTTATCTTATTTGTCGTTCGGTCTATCAATATTTACAACTCTATCACGTCCGTAACACGAAAGGGATCGACAACCCCTTTTACACGTCGGGTTGCGAGTATTTGTTATTTGTGTGCATATGTTGTTTACGTTGTGTTGCTTGGTTCTCCTAATAGTTTTATAACCTTGGTTCCATCACTGAGGGAAATACCTACCACTACTATACTGCATCATCCCTTCCTCTTTGGGGAAATACCGACGTAGTTCTAGCAGATATCAAAAGGAATTTCTGGCGCCGTGGTTGGGAAGGATCTTCAACATATACCAGGTTCCTAATCAAAAATTTCATCTCATCCCAATTTACATTATTTTCCATTTGCCTCTTGTTTTCATCTACCCCACTTCACAAAAATTTGCCGTTTTTATTCGCACTCTTTTTCGTCCGCCGTTTGCTTGTCAGATATGTTTTCGTGTGCCCTTATGTCTTACTTGGTTACTTTGCTTGGTTGTTTGGTATAATTGGGTGTTTTATTGAAACCAGAAGGAAACCATTTATGGTTTCTCATCCACTTGCTAATCTTTTTAAAATATCCAATTATGATGAACCAATTGTTAGTGAGTTGAGTGCACTAGATTATCTTTATGAAGTTTTGCTTGAGATTTATGATCTGAAAACTGTGATGAAGTGATAAAAGAAGAAATATATAAAGTGATTCATGATAGCTCCTTGAATGAAATACATGATTACAATGATGTTATGATAAATTATCTTAATGTCAATTATGCTAATAATATGCAAAACCCCAAGCTTGGGGATGCTAATTTTGATATGTCCTCTACTTATTGCAATGATCATGATTGGGGTGATTCTTCTTACGATCTTGGAAATTTATTTAAGCCTCATGTTGAATATGTTTGCGATAATATTGAAAGTGGGTTTGGAGAGGTCCTGACTTTATTTGATGATAAGCCCAGTATTTTGGAAGAGTGTCAACTTTCTATGCATGTGGATCATGAAGAGAAAATTTTATGTGATAGCTATATTGAAGAATTTGAGTATGATCCTACATGTAATTATTATAAAAGAGGAAAATATGGTTGTAGAAATTTTCATGTTACCTAATTACCTCTTTTTATGTTGAGATTGCTATTGTTTCTTTGTTCTTCCTTGCATATGCTAGATGTTTCTTATCTTGATAATTTGGTTGCCTACAAAATGCCTATGCATAGGAAGTATGTTAGACTTAAATGTGTTTGTCACATGCTTCATGATGCTCATTTTGTGCTTCAACTCTTGTCTTTCATATGAGCATCATTGAAATATCAAGCCTATCTTAATGGGTGTAAAGAAAGAGCTTGTTGGGAGGCAACCCAACGAATAAAATAATTTTTTGCTTTTTATTTTCTGCTCTTGTGTGTTTAAGCTTTAATACCTCTGTTTAGATGTGTTTTTGTGGTTTGAGTAAATGTTTGTGCCAAGCAAAGCCTTTAGGATCATGTTAGATGTCAATAGATTTAATCTTGCTGAAAAACAGAAATTTTTGCGCTCACGAGAAAAATTCTCATTTTTAACAGAAGAGTGTTTTTGAGTTGATTCTTTTTTGCAGAATATTAATATACAAATTGTTCACGTGGTCCTAATTTTTCAAAAGAAATAGAGTTACAGAAGTATTCGAAATCTACAGATTGCTACACACTGTTCTGTTTTTGACAGATTCTGTTTTCTTTGCATTGTAAGCTTGTTTTGATGATTCTATGGTTTTCATAGAAAAGTTAGAATACAATAGATATGATGCAAGAATAAAATATGAATTGGTTTGCTACAGTGCTTATAGTGGTGATTTGTATTCTTATACTAACGGATCTCACGAAAGTTTTGTTGAATCTTGTGTGATTGAAGTTTTCAAGTTTTGGGGGATCCTCCGATGGATGAAGGAATAAGGAGTAAGAAGATCCTAAGCTTGGGATGACCATGTGAAAGTGCAACTAATCCCCGGGTGGTTTTGGTAATTAATAACAACATATATATCATTGAACTAATAGCTACTTGAGAATCATTTCAGAGAAGTTCGATGATATGGGTATGGATATGTCTGAAGGAGTGGACCCCTCAAAATGCTAAGGCAAGCATTGGCAAAAGCTCAAGACTCCTTTTCGGTTTAGTGATCAAAGATCACATTGAGTCCATAGGAAAAGCCAATACTATTAAAAGGGGATGAGGTTGTGTTGATGATCTGGTTGCTCAAGTGCTTAGTGATTTAGCTCCTCCAACTATCAGCAACTTTCACTACTAAACACACTCAAAAGTAATCTCGGACAAACCGATTCTTCCAACTCAGTCCCACCGAGATGAACCACCTCAGCTATTTTCCAAACCCTAGAAATTTCGGTCCATCCGATTTTGAGTTCGGTCTCACCGAAACTGGACTGCCAACCTTCTGTAACCGTTTGTCATCATTTCGGAATATCCGAGTTGTTGATTTCGGTCCCACCGATTCTAGCAAGTTCCTATCTTTGACTCATATCGGACACACCGAGATGGTATTTTCGGTCCCACCGAAAACCCCAACGTTCACTATATTTGAACTTTCGGTCTGACCGAGTTTTCACTTCGGTCACACCGAGATTGCTCAATTATGTGTGTAACGGTTGGATTTTGTGTGGAGGCTATATATACCCCTCCACCCCCTCTTCATTCGTGGAGAGAGCCATCAGAAAGTACTACCACTCCTACCTTACACTTTCTGAGAAGAGAACTACCTACCCTTGTGTTGAGATCAAGTTATTCCATTCCTACCATATGAAACTTGATTTCTAGCCTTCCCAAGTTGCTTTCCACTCAATCCTTTCTTCCACCACAGCCATATCAGTGAGGAGAGTTGAGTGTTGGGGAGATTATCATTTGAAGCACAAGAGCAAGGAGTTCATCATCATCAACAACATCTATTACCTTTTGGAG
>LR738714.1:685732842-685797912 GCA_902687465.1 Secale cereale
CTTGCTTGGTGAAGATGAGCTCTTGCATGATAAATCTAGTGAGCTTAGTAACGATGAAAATGCTAGTAGTCTTTATAGTCGAGAAGAGTCGAATGACAATGCTATGAGGGAGATTGAGCGTCTAACTAAAGAACTAAACACTCTTAAGTTAGCTCATGAAACAACTCAAGAAGATCATAGAGAGCTCCTAAGATCTCATGAGAAGCTACGCTTCGAGAAGCTCACTCTAGAGCAAGAACATGAGTTTCTAAAAGCGATCAATGACGATCTTCGAAAGAAGAGTTCTTCATATCTTGCCAAACGACTTCTCTTGTCTAATTTCTTGCCACCTATTAAGACTAAGCATGACAAGCATAAGAAAAGTTCTTCCTCTAGTAGTAACAATAACAATGTTGAATCTAATGTTGTTACTTCTAGTAGTTCTCTTGATTCCACTAACAATGTTTCAAGCCAAGTTACACTTGAGCAAGAAAATAGCTTATTGAAGGAAATCATAGAGAAAGGTGTCTACAAGAGTCTTGCCGGAAGCAAGAACTTTGAGGAAATTCTTCGCAAACAAGGAAGGCACCGGAAGAATCAAGGGATTGGTTTTGAGCGAAAGTTCAACGCCGAAGGTGTTGAGTGGGAAGAAGGTCAATACCCTACTCCATAGTTTGTTTCTCAAAGGGAGAAGTATGATCCTACTTCTTCCAATGTGGAACAAGTTCAAGATGACCTTCCACCAGAAGACCACAAGCTAAAGGCCAAGGACAAGCTTCAAGAGGAGATTGATGCATTCATTGAAGCACCTCAAGCCATGGTCAAGTGGGTTCCCAAGGACACGTCAAGTTCTACTTCTTCAAGCTCAACTACAACCCCAAGGATTCCCATCAAGATGATGTGGATCCCAAAGAAGAAGAACTAGAAGGTTCTTGAGGGTGACTCCGCCAACATACTTCACTCACATTCATTTTGGCAAGAACTTGTGCAATCAACTTCCACATCATGCACTAGTTCATGGAGTCACAAACCCTCTTGTTGGTAAGTCAAGGGACAAGGTAATCATTGCTTTCGTGGACATCATCTTTTGTGTACTTCAATCTATGTCTATGGATATCCTTGTTTGTTCCTTGTGGGACTAACCCATGTAGGTATTGAAAGTGCCCTAATCCAAAGGATAGCTCCAAACTCTTGATGATCTACATCAACATTGAGCATCCACATCTTCAACATCTACATGAAGTCTTCTACGACAACCCAAGGTTAGTTTGACCCTTTAAAAGGGGTTCTCACATCTAGGGGGAGCTTTGCTCTAAATATTGAGCTAAAGCATCTTCAAATGATGTGAACACATCAATGCTTTATGTAAAAGTGGTAACCCCACTTGTGCTTAAACGATGAGTATGACATATGATCAAATGTTCTCATTTGACTCCTAAGTCAAAATACTCATATATAGATGACGTAGTCATCGACAAATTGTGTGCTAGTAGCTAGAGTTTTGGTTGTGCATGTTTGACACATATTTCATCTGCTATCTTATTGTGTGAGCATGTTGAATGCATGATTTTATCCATTCAAGGACATCCATTTGTTGTTTTGATTGTTTTGATTTCTTCTGGCCAAATGGATGGACAAGAATGCCTAAGCACCTCCCCTAGCTATCTATGCTTTCCTGTCTCAAATTCTATTCATGCTCATATCACAACTTTGAACAAGTCATTTTCGGACCCTCCGAGTGAGGAGCACTCGGAGCCACCGATCCGTCTAAGGCTGACTTCCAAAACCTTCTAAGTCAATTTCGGTCTGACCAACTTCTCCATTTCGGTCCAACCGAAACGCTTAGACTGATCTAGGTTTCATCTCGGTGAAACCGAGTTCAAAATCTCGGCGTGACCGATATGCGTAACTGCACAGCAGTTATACATTTCGGTGTCACCGAGTTTTTCAACTCGGTCCCACCGACAGTATGGGGATATAAATACTGAGGGCAGCACGCGATTTAATTCTTCAAACCGTTTCGCCCCCAAGTCCCCTGCTGCCGTCGCCCTGGTCTTCGGATCGTCGCCGTCGTCGCCTGTGCGCCCTCGCCGCAGGTCTCCGCCGCCGTCAACGGTATTCTTCTCCGCGCCGTTGCCGCCGTAGAGGGACTCCACCAAGTTAGGGTGAGTCTCGATCCCTCTCGTGCTCCCCATCTGATTCTTGCACGATTGGTTTGCCCTGCATCTAGCCACGTTTGAGATATTCCTTAACATCAGATCAGATCGTATTAGTTTCGAGCGAAATTCTTAGGTTTAGGTTTCCACGGAATACATCTCGGTGAAACCGATTTTGAAAACTCGGAATGACAGATTTGGTCTCTGGCCATTGCACTGCACCGTTCGGTCTAACCGATTCGTGCAAATCGGTGTGACCGATGTAGAGTCTCAGTGAAACCCTAGTGTTTCGGTAGGACCGAAACCCACTTCGGTCTGACCGAAAGTGGTGTGGTAAGCCTCTGTATACACTTCGGATTCACCGAAACTGAAAATCGGTTTGACCGAAATGCATTCTGTGAAAACTCAAAACTAAGATTTGAACTCATTTTTTTTGCAAAAACCTCTGCAGTTGTGATAACTCTTCTACTCTGCCTATACCTTATCTATTCACAGGTTGTCAGCCATGTCAGATGTCAGTGACAGCCAGAACATGTCTGAGTCACCTTTTGCAGAGATCCCTGAGGCAGATACTAGTCCTGAGGCTAGTAGTCCTAGTGATGATGGTGAGAGGAGTACCCCTAGTGGTTTGCCTCCTGCAGCCACCAGGACCAGAAAGCAAAGAAATTCTGATGATGAGGACTCTGACTTCGTTGCTGAGGAAGTTACCTCCAAGCCCAAGAGAAAAGTTGTTGCCAAAGAGCACAAAGGGCAGCAGTCGAAGAAAGGCACCAGCAAGGTCAAGCAGTCAGCTGTTGCAAAGAAACTGAACTTGGAAGAGCCAGCTCCAAGTAAGGTGAAGAAAACTTCCAAGAGGAAGAGGGTAGTATATGCTGAACCTCATGTTGATGCAGCTGCTGATGAAGAAGAAGAAGATGCACCCCAGCCTCCTCCTCAGAAGGCTAAGTTCATGGGTGATGCTATTAGGGCTCAAGCCACTTCTAAGCCCAAGAAGCCTGCTCAAGCCAAGGCAGCTCCAGCCAAGCCCAAGAGGACAACCAGGAACATTCCGGCCTCTGAGAAGAACAAAGGTGAGATGCCACCGTCTGAGTCTGATGAAGAACATGTGTTGCTGAAGCTCCGTCCTAAATTGCCACTCCACAACGATGCTCATCCTCAAGCCGAGGATATGAAGGCAAGGAAGGATAGAGGTCTCAAGCTATGGAGACAGTCTGATCCATATGCCGTGAGGAGAAGGACTGCTGTGGACCCCAGATTCCACACCAGAGAGCAGCAGGACTTCTATGAGACCGTGCTGATGGATAAGAAGCCTATTGTTGCTGACACCAGGTATGTTGACTGGGAATACATTGACAGTGAAGAGCACCGAGACTTCTTTCCCCATGTGCATGAGAGCTTCACTGCATGTGGAGTTGATGAGTTCGTGGGTCAGAAGCTGACAGATTGGAATGACGAGATGATCATGCAGTTCTACGCCACATCCCACTTTTATCCTGATGGCAAGATCACCTGGATGACTGAAGGTCAAAGGTTTTCTTCGTCTGTTGAAGAATGGGCAGAACTTCTGAATGCTCCAGTGCAGAGAGAGGACGACATTGATGTCTATGAGATTCCTAAGAAGAACCATGATTCCATGAAGAACATGTACAAGGAGATCCCCGCAGCTGATTTGGAAGGGTGGAACCTTGGCTCAGTGTATTATCTCCAGGCAGGTCTCACTACAACAAACACTATTTTGAGGCATACCTTGATGCCCAAGTCTGGAGACCACCGCATGATTCGAGGCTATTCTATCAACATGCTGCACATTCTTGATGAGAAGGCACCTTTCAAGGTGATGGACTTAATGGTAGAGACCATTAAGAGGACTGCAGCTGACCAAAAGAGGTCGTGTGGATTTGCCCCGCAGATTCAGATGCTCATCAATGCCAAGTTTGGCACGGGCAAATTCATGTTGGATAGGAAGCACTTGCCACTGCAGCCAGAGCATGAAGATAACGTTGTTGTGATGGATGAGGAGGACCCAACCTCAGTTGAAGGTCAAGCCAAAATTGAGGCTGCTAAGAAAGCTAAAGCTGATAAAGAGGCAGCAGCAGCAACAGCTAAACCAAAGAGCTTCGGAGAGCAGATTCTTGAAGCTACCCAGAGAATTGAGCAACGCCTGGCCAGCATTGAACAATCTCAGGAAAGCCTAGAGAGAATTGTTGACGACAAGATCCACGCTCTGGACGTGAAGCTGACTGAGATTCAGGTGACCGTCAACAAGCTTGAGGCAGATATGGAGGAAGCAAGGCAGGAGAGAGCAGAGCTCATGCAGGATGATCTAGTCCAGGACTCTCATCGCCAGACTGCTCAGGTTCCCAGAGGATCCCGATCTGCAGCTATCCCAGTGACTGACTCCAGGGCTACCATTTCAGCACCTCCTACAGCTCCAGCAGTTACTCCAGCTCCAGCATCCACTCCTCCAGCGCAGACATCAGCAGAAGTCTTCGCCGATGCCGTCATTTCTACTCCGACATCTACCCAGACGGGAGCCGCCAGTAGAGCCCACAGTGACGCTTAGCTCTATGCTTTTTCAAACTTTTTGGTAACTTGTTGCCAAAGGGGGAGAAATTGTATAGATCATAGGGCTTCGAGAGAGAGAGAGTGCTCTTTCGTTCTTTTGCGGTTTCTTTGAGATACATTTGGTTCTTTTGGTCTTTCGATACTTTCAGTGTGCTTGCTACTACGTTTGATGCTACCTTAATGAGTGCTTGGTCATACTATGCTTTAATGTGTGCTTAATGCTTATCATATGCTATTCCTTCTTGTATGATTTTTTACTCATGTCTTGGTGATTGAGTGCATGTTATTCATTCTTATCATTTTGTGCGCTCCACCAAGATGTATGTGACATGGAAGAGTGACCCATAATCCTAATCGATTGTGCATTTGCATTCAAACGCAAATTTTAAATAATGCACAAATTTAGGGGGAGCTCTTGTTTATCACATACTTCTCAAAGCGACGATATTATTCATTGATTATATCTTTTGTCGAAGCTTTGATCTATATGATGTCATCAATTACCAAAAAGGGGGAGATTGAAAGTGCAACTAATCCCCGGGTGGTTTTGGTAATTAATAACAACATATATATCATTGAACTAATAGCTACTTGAGAATCATTTCAGAGAAGTTCGATGATATGGGTATGGATATGTCTGAAGGAGTGGACCCCTCAAAATGCTAAGGCAAGCATTGGCAAAAGCTCAAGACTCCTTTTCGGTTTAGTGATCAAAGATCACATTGAGTCCATAGGAAAAGCCAATACTATTAAAAGGGGATGAGGTTGTGTTGATGATCTGGTTGCTCAAGTGCTTAGTGATTTAGCTCCTCCAACTATCAGCAACTTTCACTACTAAACACACTCATAAGTATTCTCGGACAAACCGATTCTTCCAACTCAGTCCCACCGAGATGAACCACCTCAGCTATTTTCCAAACCCTAGAAATTTCGGTCCATCCGATTTTAAGTTCGGTCTCACCGAAACTGGACTGCCAACCTTCTGTAACCGTTTGTCATCATTTCGGAATATCCGAGTTGTTGATTTCGGTCCCACCGATTCTGGCAAGTTCCTATCTTTGACTCATATTGGACACACCGAGATGGTATTTTCGGTCCCACCGAAAACCCCAACGTTCACTATATTTGAACTTTCGGTCTGACCGAGTTTTCACTTCGGTCACACCGAGATTGCTCAATTATGTGTGTAACGGTTGGATTTTGTGTGGAGGCTATATATACCCCTCCACCCCCTCTTCATTCGTGGAGAGAGCCATCAGAAAGTACTACCACTCCTACCTTACACTTTCTGAGAAGAGAACTACCTACCCTTGTGTTGAGATCAAGTTATTCCATTCCTACCATATGAAACTTGATTTCTAGCCTTCCCAAGTTGCTTTCCACTCAATCCTTTCTTCCACCACAGCCATATCAGTGAGGAGAGTTGAGTGTTGGGGAGATTATCATTTGAAGCACAAGAGCAAGGAGTTCATCATTATCAACAACATCTATTACCTTTTGGAGGGTGGTGCCTCCTAGATTGGTTAGGTGTCGCTTGGGAGCCTCCGTCTTCGAGATGTGGAGTTGAACCAAGAAGTTTGTAAGGGCAAGGAGATCGCCTACTTCGTGAAGATCTACCCCGAGTAAGGCTAGTCCTCCGTGGGCGTAGGCCATGATGGAATAGACAAGGTTGCTTCTTCGTGGACCCTTCATGGGTGGAGCCCTCCGTGGACTCGCGCAGCCGTTACCCTCCGTGGGTTGAAGTCTCCATCAACGTGGATGTACGATAGCACCACCTATCGGAACCACGAGAAAAATCTCCGCGTCTCCAAATTGCGTTTGATCTTCTCCACCTCTCTTTACTACATGTGTAATTTACTTTCCGCTGCTTATACTCTAGAATTGCATGTGTAGGGTGATACTTGAATTGATCATAATTGTGAAACTGCCAAAAACTGTTCATGATCAAAAGGCAGAATTTTTATATTGTCAAGTAGTCTAATCACCCCCCCTCTAGACATACTTTCGATCCTACACCATGTCATTCCAAGCTATTATCCAAAGAAAAGCAAGAAACTAAGCTTGGGGATGCCCCCGAGTGGCATCCCCTCTTTCTTCTAACGACCATCGGTATTTTACTCTAAGCTATATTTTTATTCGTCACATACAATGTGTTTTGCTTGGAGCGTGTTGTATGATATGAGTCTTTGCTTGTTTTGTTTTTCTTTTTAAGTCTTGAATCCTTGCTGTACACACCTATTTGAGAGAGCCATAATTGTGCCATTACTTGTTAGAATAGCTCTCTATGCTTCACTTAATTTTTCATGATTTATGGATTTGCTCTAGTGCTTCACTTATATCTTTTTGAGCATGGTGTGCTTTAATATTTTTGAAGAAATGCTCCCTTGGTTAACTTAGATTTATTTGAGAGTTAGTAAAAAATTAAAATATTATCTCTTGCTTCATTTAAATTATTTTGAGAGAAAGAAAAAAATATGCGCATGATCCTCACTTATATTTGTTTGAGCTTATCAAAAGCAACACATGAAAATTAGTCCCAAAGTGATAGATATCTAAGAAGGATATAATAAAAACTTTCATGAAGATCATTGGACAAAATAAACTTGATTCCTTGTAATAGTTTTGAGATATGATGATGTGATATGTGAGTCATGTTAATGAGTAATTATGCTTTAGTAAGAATATTGGTGTTAAGGTTTGTGATTCCCTATGCAAGCATGAAATTCAATAGTCATGCAATGAAATTATGTCCTACTTGTGGTTCATTATTCGGTGTTAATTATGCTTAATGCTCGGTTATGAGATTAGTTGTTTCTTGGTTGATCGCTTCCCAATCTTTTGCTAGCCTTCATATTGCACTAAGTATGATTACTACTTGTGCATCCAAAATCCTTTAACCCAGTTTTGCCATGTGTGTCCATCATACCTATGTGGTATTCCTTTGCTGTTCTAAGCAAATTTGTATGTGCCATCTCTACTTTTGATAATAAATTTCCATTTTGTGTGCTCGTACCGCTCGCGAGGCGGTGAGGGGTGACTAATACTTTCCATGCTAGATGTGTTATTCTGATGATGAGTGTTTATTCATTTGTCATTGCGCGAGAGTAAGGCAAAGGTATTAGGGATGCCCAGTCCCGAAATGAAAAAATGAATTTACTTTATGTTGTCAAATAATCAATTCCTTGGAAAGTGTTGGTATGGAAGGCAACGGTGGATTCGGCTAGCCATGAAAAGTGAAAGTTTGGTGGAAAAAGGAATAAACTTTATTTTATGTTTGGGAACCACATATGATATATCTAGCATTGAAAGTGTTGGGAACTCTAAGTCGTTTTCGTTGATGGGAAAAGTATGCCACCCAAAATACTTTTATCTCTCAATTTAAGCTTTGAATTTTGTCACCTCTAAAAATCCCTACTTCCCTCTGTGAAGGGCCTTTCTTTTACTTTATGCAATTTTTATTTTGAATTTGAGTCTCCAACTTCTCTTATAAAGCACCAACAAGGAAGCACTATGATCGTACTTGAGCATTAGGTGTAGTTAATATGCGAGTGTGTTTCATGAATGGGTCAATGGTTGAGCATGATGGTGAAGGAAATATGCCCTAGAGGCAATAATAAAGTTGTTATTTATATTTCCTTATTTAATGATAAATGTCTATTATTCATGCTAGAATTGTATTAACCGGAAACTTGATACATGTGTGAATACATAGACAAAACAGAGTGTCCCTAGTATGCCTCTACAAGACTAGCTCATTAATCAAAGATGGTTGAGTTTCCTAAACCATAGACATGTGTTGTCATTCGATGAACGGGATCACATCATTCGGAGACTGATGTGATGGACAAGACCCAACCGTTAGCTTAGCATAATGATGATACGTCTCCAACGTATCTATAATTTTTGATTGTTCCATGCTATTATATTATCCTTCTAGGATATCTTATGGGATTTATTATACACTTTTATATGATTTTTGGGACTAACCTATTAACCCAGAGCCCAGTGCCAGTTTCCGTTTTTCTCCTGTTTTAGGGTTTTACAGAAAAGGAATATCAAACGGAGTCCAATTGACGAGCCAATTGTTTATGATTTTTTCTGGACCAAAAGAAGCCCCCGAAGCAAAAGAGGTGGGCCAGGAGAGCCACGGGCTGCCCTCGAGGGTGGAGAGCGTGCCCTGGGAAGGGAGGCGCGCCCCCCTATGTCGAGGACAGCACGTAGCTCCCCTTTACTTGGCCCCAACTCCAAAAATTCCTATAAATACTGAAACCTCTAGAAAGAAACCTAGATCTGGAGTTCCGCCGCCGAAAGCCTCGGTAGCCACCGAAAACCAATCTGCAGCCATTCTGGCACCCTGCCGGAGTGGGGAATCCCTCTCCGGTGGCTATCTTCATCATCCCGGTGCTCTCCATGACGAGGAGGGAGTAGTCCACCCTCAGGGCTGAGGGTATGTACCAGTAGCTATGTGTTTGATCTCTCTCTCTCTCTCTCTCTCTCTCTCTCTCTCGTGTTCTTGAGATGGAACGATCTTGATGTATTGCGAGCTTTGCTATTCTAGTTGGATCTTCTTCTCCCCCTCTACTCTCTTGTAATGGATTGAGTTTTCCCTTTGAAGTTATCTTATCGGATTGAGTCTTTAAGGATTTGAGAACACTTGATGTATGTCTTGCACGTGTTTATCTGTGGTGACAATGGGATATCATGTGATCTACTTGATGTATGTTTTGGTGATTAACTTGCGGGTTTGTGACCTTGGGAACCTATGCATAGGGGCTGGCACACGTTTTCGTCTTGACTTTCCGGTAGAAACTTTGGGGCACTCTTTGAAGTTCTATGTGTTGGTTGAATAGATGTTTCTGAGATTGTGTGATGCATATCGTATAATCATGCCCACTGATACTTGAGGTGACAATGGAGTATCTAGGTGACATTAGGGTTTTGATTTGTTTGTGTCTTAAGGTATTATTCTAGTATGAACTCTATGATAGATTGAACGTTACTACAGACTCTTGAATAGATCGATCAGAAAGAATAGCTTTGAGGTGGTTTCGTACCCTACCATAATCTCTTCGTTTGTTCTCTGCTATTAGTGACTTTTGAGTGACTCTTTGTTGCATGTTGAGGGCTAGTAATATGATCCAATTATGTTATCCTTATTGAGAGAACTTGCACTAGTGAAAGTATGAACCCTAGGCCTTCTCTACTATCATTGCAACACCGTTTATGCTCACTTTTACCACTTGTTACCTTGCTGTTTTTATATTTTCAGTTTACAAAAACCAATATCTACCATCCATATTGCACTTGTATCACCATCTCTTCGCCGAACTAGTGCACCTATACAATTTACCATGTATTGGGTGTGTTGGGGACATAAGAGACTCTTTGTAATTTGGTTGCAGGGTTGCTTGAGAGAGACCATCTTCATCCTATGCATCCCATAGATTGATAAACCTTAGGTCATCCACTTGAGGGAAATTTGCTACTGTCCTACAAACCTCTGCACTTGGAGGCCCAACAACGTCTACAGAAAGAAGGTTGTGTAGTAGACATCAAATGATCGTTTATTTTTATTGTTACTTTCTTCATGACTTATACATGTTCCTCTGACTATGAGATTATGCAACTCCCGAATACCGGAGGAACACCTTGTGTGCTATCAAACTTCACAACGTAACTAGGTGATTATAAAGATGCTCTACAGATGTCTCCGAAAGTGTTTGTGGTGTTGGCATAGATCGAGAATAGGATTTGTCACTCTGAGTGTCGGAGAGGCATCTCTGGGCTCTCTTGGTAATACACATCATAATAAGCCTTGCAAGCAAATGACTAATGAGTTAGTCACAAGGTGATGTATTACGGAACGAGTAAAGATACTTTCCGGTAACGAGATTGAACTAGGTATGAAGATACCAACAATCGAATCTCGGGCAAGTAACATACCGACTACAAAGGGAACACCGTATGTTGTTATGCGGTTTGACCGATAAAGATCTTCGTAGAGTATGTAGGAGCTAATATGAGCATCCAGGTTCCGCTATTGGTTATTCACCGGAGATGTGTCTCGGTCATGTCTACATAGTTCTTGAACCTGTAGGGTCCGCACGCTTAATGTTCGATGACGATTTGTATTATGAGTTATGTGATTTGATGACCGAAGTTTGTTCGGAGTCCCGGGTGAGATCACGGACATGACGAGGAGTCTCTAAATGGTCAAGAGGTAAAGATTCATATATTGGAAGGCTATATTCGGACATCGGAAAGGTTCAGACTGATTCGGGTATTTTTCGGAGTACCGGGGAGTTACGCGAATTCACCGGGAGAAGTAATGGGCCTTATTGGGCCATACGGGAAGAGAAGGAGGCAGGCCAAGGGGAGGTGGTGCCCCCCCATGGGTCCGAATTGGACCAGAGGAAGGGGGCGGAGCCCCCCTTGCCATTTCCTACTCCCTCTCTCTTTCCCTATTTCCTTCTCTCTTACTCCGAATAGAAAAGGGTTTCCTACTAGGACTTGGAACTCCTAGTACGACTCCCTACTCTTGGCGCGCCCTAAGAGGGCTGACCTCTCTCCCTCCCTCCTTTATATACGTGGGCAGGGGGCACCCCGAAGGCACAATAGACAATCTCTTAGCCGTGTGCGGTGCCCCCTCCACGGTTACACACCTCGGTCATATCATTGCAGTGCTTAGGCGAAGCCCTGCGCTGGTAACTTCATCATCGCCGTCACCACGCCGACGTGCTAATGAAAATCTCTCTCATACTCAACTTGATCAAGAGCTCGAGGGACATTGTCGTGTTGAACGTGTGCTGAACATGGAGGTGCTGTACGTTCGGTACTTGGATCGGTTGGATCGTGAAGACGTTCGACTACATCAACCGCGTTACTAAACGCTTCCAGTTTCGGTCTACAAGGGTACATGGACACACTCTCCCGCTCATTGCTATGCTTCTCCTAGATATATCTTGGGTGATCGTAGGATTTTTTTTTAAATACTACGTTCCCCATCAGTGGCATCAGAGCCAGGTCTATGCGTAGATGATATGCATGAGTAGAACACAAAGAGTTGTGGACGATAGTAGTCATACTACTTACCACCAACGTCTTACTTTGATTCGGCAGTATTGTTGGATTAAGCGGCCTGGACCGACATTACATGACCGCGTTCATGAGACTGGTTCTACCGATGTGCTTTGCACTCAGGTGGCTAGCGGGTGTCAGTTTCTCCAACTTTAGTTGAATCGAGTGTGACTACGGCCGGTCCTTGATGAAGGTTAAAACAGCACACTTGACGAAAAATCGTTGTGGTTTTGATGCGTAGGTAAGAACGGTTCTTACAAGAAGCCTATAGCAGCCACATAAAACTTGCAACAACAAAGTAGAGGACGTCTAACTTGTTTTTGCAGGGCATGTTGCGATGTGATATGGTCAAGACGTGATGAGTTTTATGTTGTTGTATGACATGATAATGTTTTGTAAATTATCGGCAACCGGCAGGCAGGAGCCTTATGGTTGTCTCTTTATTGTATGAATTGTGATCGCTATGTAATTGCTTTACTTTATCACTATGAGTTAGCGATAGTAGTAGAAGCAATAGTTGGCGAGATGACCACGACGCTACGATGAAGATCATGGTGTCAAGACGGTGACGATGGAGATCATTACGATGCTTTGGAGATTGATATCAAAAGCACAAGATGATGATGGCCATATCATGTCACATATTTTGATTGCATGTGATCTTTATATTTTGATGCATCTTATTTTGCTTAGAACGACGGTAGCATTATAAGATGATCCCTTACAAAATTTCAAGGTACAAGTGTTCTCCCTGAGTATGCACCGTTGCGACAGTTCGTCGTGCCGAGACACCACGTGATGATCGGGTGTTATAAGCTCTACGTTTACATACAACGGGTGTAAGACAGTTTTGCACATGCAGAATACTCGGGTTAAACTTGATGAGCCTAGCATGTACAGACATGACCTCGGAACACTGGAGACCGAAAGGTCGAGCGTGAATCATATATCAGATATGATCAACATAAGATGTTCGCCATTGAAAACAACTCCATCTCACGTGATGATCGGACATGGTTTAGTTGATTTGGATCACGTGATCATTTAGATAAGTTGAGGGATGTCTATCTAAGTAGGAGTTTTTTAGTAACATGATTAATTGAACTTTAATTTATCATGAACTTATTCCTGATAGTTTTTTGCATATCTATGTTGTTATAGATCAATGGCCCGTGCTACCATTCCCTTGAATTTTAATGCGTTCCTAGAGAAAGCTAAGTTGAAAGATGATGGTGCCAACTACACAGACTGGGTCCGTAACTTGAGCATTATCCTCATTGTTGCACAGAAGAATTATGTCCTTGAAGCACCGCTAGGTGACAAGCCCCCTCTCGCTAATGTAGAGATTTTGAACGTCTGGCAGATGCGGTCTGATGACTACTCGATAGTTCAGTGTGCCATGCTTTACGGCTTAGAATCGGGACTTCAAACACATTTTGAACGTCATGGAGCATATGAGATGTTCCAAGAGTTGAAGTTAATATTTCAAGCAAATGCCTGAGTTGAGAGATATGAAATCTCCAACAAGTTCTATAGCTGCAAGATGGAGGAGAACAGCTCTATCAGTGAACACATACTCAGAATGTCTGGGTAACACAACCACATGACTCAACTTGGAGTCACAGTTGATGATAATACTGTTATTGATAGAGTTCTTCAATCACTGCCACCAAGCTATAAAGGCTTCGTGATGAACTACAATATGCAAGGGATGCAGAAGACAATTCCTGAGCTCTTCGCAATGCTCAAAGCTGCGGACGTAGAAATCAAAAAGGAGCATCAAGTGTTGATGGTTAACAAGACCAATAGTTTCAAGAAAAGGGGCAAGGGAGAGAAGGGGAACTTCAAGAAGAATAGCAAGCTAGTTGCAACTCCCGGGAAGAAACCCAAGTCTAGAGCCAAGCCTAAAACTGAGTGCTTCTACTACAAAGGGACTGGTTACTGGAAGCGGAACTGCCCAAAGTATTTGGCGGATAAGAAGGATGGAAAAGTAAACAAAGGTATATTTGATATACATGTTATTGATGTGTACCTTACTAATGCTCGTAGTAGCGTCTGGGTATTTGATACTGGTTTGGTTGCTCATATTTGTAACTCGAAACAGGGGCTATGGATTAAACGAAGATTGGCTAGGGACGAGGTGACGATGCGCGTGGGAAATGGTTCCAAAGTCGATGTGATCGCCGTCGGCACGCTACCTATATATCTACCTTCGGGATTAGTTTTAGACCTAAATAATTGTTATTTGGTGCCAGCGTTAAGAATGAACATTATATCTCGATCTTGTTTGTTGCGAGACGGTTATTCATTTAAATCAGAGAATAATGGTTGTTCTATTTATATGAGTAATATTTTTATGGTCATGCACCCTTGATGAGTGGCCTATTTTTGTTGAATCTCGATCGTAGTGATACACATATTCATAATATTGAAGCCAAAAGATGCAAATTTGATAATGATAGTGCAACTTATTTGTGTCACTGCCGTTTAGGTCATATTGGTGTAAAGCGCATGAAGAAACTCCATGCTGATGGGCTTTTGGAATCACTTGATTATGAATCACTTGGTGCTTGCGAACCATGCCATATGGGCAAGATGACTAAGACTCTATTCTCCGGAACAATGGAGCGAGCAACTGACTTATTGGAAATCATACATACTGATGTATGCGGTCCAATGAGTGTTGAGGCTCGCAGCGGGTATCATTATTTTTTGACCTTCACAGATGATTTAAGCAGATATGGGTATATCTACTTGATGAAACACAAGTCTGAAACATTTGAAAAGTTCAAAGAATTTCAGAGTGAAGTAGAGAATCATCGTAACAAGAAAATAAAGTTTCTACGATCTGATGGTGGAGGCGAATATTTGAGTTGCGAGTTTGGTCTTCATTGAAACAATGTGGAATAGTTTCGCAAGTCACGCCACCTGGAACACCACAGCGTAATGGTGTGTCCGAACGTCGTAACCGTAGTTTATTAGATATGGTGCGATCTACGATGTCTATTACCGATTTACCGCTATCGTTTTGGGGTTATGCTTTAGAGACTGTTGCATTCACGTTAAATAGGGCACCATCTAAATCGGTTGAGACGACACCTTATGAACTGTGGTTTGGCAAGAAACCCAAGTTGTCATTTCTTCAAGTTTGGGTTTGCGATGCTTATGTGAAAAAACTTCAGCCTGATAAGCTCGAACATAAATCTAAGAAATGCGTCTTCATAGGATACCCAAAAGAAACAGTTGGTACACCTTCTATCACAGATCCAAAGGCAAGATCTTTGTTGCTAAGAATGGATCTGTCGGGGGAAACTGTCCTCCCACGAGCACCTATGGGACCGGAGCCCCTTCTACGTTGCGGTAAGGGAGCGGAGGGAGCACAGAGAGCAGATCGAGGGGCACACGCGAGCAGTTTACCCAGGTTCGGGCCGCGCGGACGCGTAAAACCCTACTCCTGCCTTGGTTGTATTGAGCTCGGGAGCTTGAAGATCTACAGTGCTTAGCTACACCGAGCGAGAGAGAGTTGTCTAGGTTTCGAACCCCTTCTACGTTGTGCATGGGCCTCCTTTTATAGCTCAAGGGGTCACCGACAGGTGTCAACGTAGAGGAGGGTAAAAGCGTAAATTTGGTGGTAGTTGTAACAGTGCGGGAATAGTGCGTGAACAATGGATGAACAGTGGTCTTCACCTACCCTTGACAGTGGGGGACAAGGGCATTAAATGCCCGTCACCGTCGACCCCTAAAGTGTCCGTCCATGCTTCTCCGTTCGACACGGCGGTAGCCTCGTCACCGTGCCTTGCCACCGTGTGCCCCAGGCTGCACAGCCGTCCGCCACGCGTCCCTGGAAGGGCCCCAGGGCGACGCGTGGGCAGATGAGCTGGAGCGCGGGCACACAGCGTGGGTTTCCCCGGCAAGCACCTTGCCGGGGTCTTGATCTTGCCGGGCCCGGAAGCTTGTCGCTCTCCGGGTCCTGCCGGGGCGCATGATGCGCCGAGGCATTTCTTGAGGTGTGCATTTCTTGGCCTTCCTGGCAAGCTCCTCTTGCCAGGGTCTTGTTCTTAAAGTGATAAACTTGAGCCTGGTGCGGCCTTCCCGGCAAGCTCCTCTTGCCGGGGCCTTGACCTTCTGACTTGTATACTTTGTTCTTGAATGGCTTCATAGGGACCAGAAAGGTTTCCGGCGAGCACGTGGTAAAACCTGCCGCGGAAAGCTGCTACTGCCCGTGCACAAGTTGGGGTACTAAGGTACCCCTATCTTAGTACACCGACAGGAGCCCCCGGGCCTGGGCCACACACGGTGCCGAGCGCTGTTGGGCCAGGCCCAAAACAGTGCACGGGCACGCGCGGCCCACAGCAAGCCGTATCCCCTTCCGCATTCGCCGCATCCCTCCCTAACGGCACGCGTCGATTGCGGCGTCGTGGGATAGATCGTGGCCTGTTGTTTAATGGGAAATGCGGAGCGTCCCCCACTCCCCCCCTTAAAAGCAGAGGAAGCAGGGGCAGCTCCCTCCATCGTCTTTATTGCGTCTTGACTCTCCAGAAAAACTCCGCTGCTTCTTGCCCCCGCCCCTCCTCCGCCGTCTTCCGCATCCGCGGCGCCGTCGATCTCCTCGCTTCTTCCCTCGCCGCCTCCGCCATGGCTCCAAAGAGCGACAAGGCGAAAGCGGACAAGGCCAAGAAGGAGAAGTCCGAGCAGGCGGTGAAACTGGCCGCCCTGCAGAAGAGGAGCGTGGTCTTCGCGCCGAGGCTTGGCGCGAAGGAGCTGCGGAACAAATATTATCTGTTCTGGTCGGGGGAGACCAAAGCTCATCCCCGCACCAGAGCCTTCCCTGCCATCGCCAAAGACATGTTCCCCGGCGGGTACTTCTTCTTCGCTGCTTTTTTCCACTGCGGATTGTGCCCTCCGTTCTCGGAGTTCTTTTGCGATATCATGAACACATATGGTCTCCACCTCCTAGACTTTACCCCCAACGCCATCCTTACGATGGCCGTTTTCGCACATCTGTGCGAAAAATATGTTGGGATTCATCCAAATGTAGCCCTTTTCCGCCATTTCTTCATGCCTAGAGTAGAGGCTGGCGCTCCCCTCTCTGGCGGTATCTCCTGGATCTTCAGGCTGAACAAGAAGGATTCGTACCTGAAGGGAGAACTCCGCGGCAAGTGGGAGGAATGGAGAGCAGATTGGTGCTGGGTGGTGGAAGATAAGCCGGAGCCCTTCACTGCGCCGCGCACAACAGCCATAGTGTGCGGCAGGAATTGGAGCGAATTGGCCCCGGAGGACAACAAGCTTAGTATTGCCCTCGTCAGGATTATTCGCCTCCGGGTCGCCAATCTGACTATCGGAGAGGTTGGGGCAGATTTCCTCCGCCGCCGCATCGCCCCTTTACAAGGAAGGAAAAGGCCCGCCTGGGAATTCGGCAATACGGCAGATATCATGAGGCTGCGCCCTGGATTAAACTTTAATTTCACTGCTCTAGAGTTGAAGGGGATGGTCCGAGAGCTCTTCAAGCATGACCCGGCCCACCCGGAGTGGTTCAGACCTTCCCGGGGAGTGGTGCCGCTGTGCAACAGCACTGCCCGGGATTCCTTGCGCGCGATGATGCCTGCGTGCGACTCCCATGGCGTCGTCCCCACCTGGATCGAGCCTCCGCCGGATACTGTGCTGAGCTTTTTTGACAACTTGGTCGAGACGCCCAAGAACACCGAGGAGAACAGGGGCCTCACCCGGGCCACTACGGCTCGGGATATAGCCTACATCGCCTCCAGGATGGAGGAGGCCGCCGCAGCTGCGGCGGCGGGTGACTTTGGATACACCGTGGACGAGGCGCAGGCCGCGGACGAGGCGAGCCGAGCAGAGGAGGCTGAAATCCTCAGGCTGCTCAAGCTTCCGCCCGATGAGTTTGCCGGGGTGCCTTCCCTGAAGTTTGCCGGAACGAGCGAGGTTGCCGGGGGGAGCGAGGTCGCCGGAGGGAGCGAGGCCGCCGGAGGGAGCGAGGCCGCTGGGCATGGTGCTGGGTCCAGCGGGCCTGCTGGGGAGGAAGAGGACGTCGAGGCTGAAGAAGATTCGGGTGGATCTCTGGGACTCGATGACGACGCCTCCTCATCTTCAGAGAACTCCCCGCCTCCGGCAAGTCCTACGAAACAACCGAGGAAGCGCCTCCGCAAGGCGGCTGAGGCGGCGAGGCCACAGGCGCCTCGACAGCAGCCGGCGCGCCGGGCGACGCGCGCCACCAAGACGAGCGAGGTCGTCAAGGAGGCCACCCGTGCCCGTGCGCCAAGCGGGGGAGGATCTTCCCGGAGTGGAACGGGTGTTCCGCCTGCTCCTCGGGCCCCGGCGACGACGGGGGCCGGGTCTTCGCAGCCCACGGCCCCGGAGACCACCAAGCGCCCGAGGGAACCTTCTCCTCCAGCTCCTCGCACGGGAGCACCTCAGGTGGAGTTTGACTTCTCCGCCCTCAGCTCCGACGAAGAGGAAGAGGAGTAAGTGCTTGCATTTCTTTTAGTTTCTTTGATTTTGTCTTGATTTCCCTTGTTGATTCTGATCTTGTTTTTGTTTTGCTCTCAGGACCCTGGCCCAGCGGATGGCGAAGAGGCGCAAGATCCCTGTGGTCGAGGTTGAAGACAACTCGCCCGCCGCGGCGAACGGAGACGTGCCAGCGGCGAACTTGCCGGATCAACCCGTTTCTCCGAGGAGCAGCCCCCAGCGTAAGTCTGGTTTTTGTCTTTCAGCTTGTCGGGCGCGCTTAAGGTGATCATCTTCATCTGATATCTTGTTGTCTTGTTTGCCTTGTGCAGAAGTGGAGCCGCAGCCGCAGGAGCGCCCGGAGACTGCCCCCGACGAGCTACTTGCTCCACCCTCCCCGCCAAGGGTGAACTCCCCGGCGAGGGAGAACGCTCCGCCAAGGACGAGCACCCCGCCAAGGGCGGGCACCCCGCCAAGGGTGAGTAGCCCGACAAGGGTGAGCACCCCGCCAAGGGAGGGCGCAGGCGGCCCTCCGCCAGCAGGGGCCACTGCTCCGCCGCCAAGGGAGAACTCCCCGGCGAGGGAGCCTGTCGTTGAAGAAGTCCGCGAAGGTGAGTCTTTTAGCTTCTTCTTCTTGAACTTGTCTTTTTGGGTATTTGCCTGATCTTTTCTTTTCTTTTTCTTCTGCTAGATCCTCCTGCACCGGAGCGGATGGAGACGGAGACCGCCGGCGAGGAGGGCGTGCGCGGCGACGGCGGCAACGCCACTGCCACTGAGGGCATGGCTGGAGCCGACGAGCCTGCCGCTGAAGAGACCGCCCCGCCCGCAGACGCCGCGGCCGGGGAAGGGACCGGCGACCACACTGCTGGCCCGGAGGCAGCGGGAGCGTCAAGCGCTGCACCGGCCACCGACCCTTCCGCCTCCACGGCTGGGCAGGGCGCCTACCTGGAAGCCCCCAACGAAGTTTTCATACAAGTCCCGTGGGCGTCCTCGTCGCGAGCCCCCGTGGAGGGAGAGACCTATGACGGAGAGATCCTCGCCTCCGCGGGGTTGAAGGTTGTTGAAGCGCCCGGCGGTAGTGACGAGCCCGAAGAGGAGAAGCTCCTTCGCCGGCTCCTGGCCCTTTACCGGGCCAGGCAGGCGAAGCTGGAGTCTCAGGAAGCTCTCACCGCCAAGGCTGGAGTTGATTTGGAGAAGCGCGCCGCGGAGCTCCGCGCCGCCAACCAGGCAGCCCTCCGCAACTTGGCGGAGGAGCGGGAAGAGCTTGCCGGGGAGCAGCAAGCCTTCCTCGTGGAGATGGCTGAGGCAGAAGAGCGGCAGCGGCTGGCCGTCGAGGAGTTGTCTCGGCGGGAGGGGGCGCTCAACCAGCGGAAGGTCGAGCTCGACGCCCATGACGATGAACTCACCGCCCGGGAGCAGGCCATCAGCGGGGCCTTGAAGGAGGCAAAGGATGCTGCCGCCGCCGCGGAGACCGCCAAGAGGGACCTGGAGCTTAAGGTGGAGCAGCTGGAGCGGTACCTGAAGGCGAGCGAGGACAGAGTCACCGCGCTCAATGTGGAGCGGGAGAAAGACGCCCACACCAACTCTGACTTGCAGGTACGTCTCTCCAAGAAAGGCGACGAGCTCACTGCCGCCAAGGATTCAATTGCTGACTTAGAGTTGAAGGTCTCCACTCTGACTGATTCGCTCGACGCCGCCCGGGATCGCGAGACGAAGCTGAAGGACGAGCTCCGCAAGGAGCGGAACTTGGTGGAGAGCACCGCCGTCTCAGCGAACAACTTCAGCCGGGCAGTGGAGCAATGGACTGATGATCTGGTCACCTCTACTGCTAACATTGACAAGGAGATGATGGCGCTGAGGGCGGAGCACCTCGTGTACTCTCCGGACGAGGACCTCCCCCACAGCGCCAAGTTGAGTCTCTTCTTCCGGGGAATCGCGCCGGCGCTTGCGCGACTGCGGCAGAGGATCCCCGTGCAGCTGGCCGACGAGTCGCGTCAGCTCTGCATGGGCACCTTGGAGCATGTCTTGACGAAGATCGTCTACCGCAACCCCGGCATCAACCTCGTCAACGTCCTCCGCACCTTGCCGGACGACGCAGATCAGGAGGCGTTGAAGGCGCAGGTCGCCCACATCGTCGCCAAGGTGAACAAGGTCACGAGGCGTGAAGGTGACCGCGTAGATTAGGCTTCTTTCTTTCTGTTTCCTTTGCCACTGCAAAGTATGTTATGGACATGAATCAATTAGTTATTGTGGCAAGTTATCCTTGTAATATACTATCTTATTTTGATCAGTCAACGCAGTGTTATCTCCCTTGCTTTTGGTCCTCCACTTTGTGTGCTTTTTACCCTACGCTTTTAGGGGACTTGCCGGCAAGGGGCCCTTGCCGCGAGCGCTGAGTGCTGGACTCTTAGCAGCCTGCTGGCAAAGGCCTTACCGGCAAGAAACCTTGCCGCAGCTAGTCGCAGCGCACTTAGCTTGCTGAGCGAACTCGAAAACGAAACAAGGGCGCGACACTTGTCGCAGCTCACTTAAGTCGTTGAGCGTGCTCGAAAACAAGGTAAGGGTGCGGCTAGCCACGGGTAGGTTCCTCCGCGCACAGGTTTTCCATACAAAGTGTGGTTGTTCAAGGAAGATAACTAAAATTTAAAAATTTGAACTGCTCAAATTCTGGTAACTTAGCTTTCATATATTGTTTGTTCCCCGACAAGGCTTCTCTTTCTTGAACAGCACTTGGTTCATCCTCCACCTCCTTCCCCCCCGGCAAACTTGTGCGCGAGGAATATTCCTTCTGCTTAAGAGGGAAAGAAAAAGAGGAAAAACAAGAATAGGGCCTCACGGCTTGCTAGTGCTTACCGGGGATGTGCATTGCACAATATGTCAGATAATGCATGCAAATATCAAATAAAAGCATGGAAATGACAAGTAGTGCGAGGCACAAAAGCTTTACTGATGCACGGGATCTGCGCCCGGCTTTGTACAAAGGTTTACATGCAACAGCGGCAAGACTTGTACAAAAGGTGGTTTCCGGAGCGGGTCACGGCAACCGCGCCTTATGGGTGAAACTTGCGAAGATGCTCTATGTTCCAGGAGTTGCTCACCGGTAAGCCTTCTTCGGTCTCAAGGCGGACAGCGCCGGGCCTTGTGACTTGTCTCACCCGATAAGGGCCTTCCCACTTCGGCGTCAACTTGTTGGAATTCTTGGCGGACTGAACATGCCGAAGAACAAGGTCGCCTTCCTCGAGACTCCTGGCCTTGACCTTGCGGCTATGGTAGCGACGCAAGGCTTCCTGGTATCGAGCAGCTCGTACAGCAGCCTGGAGACGTTCCTCCTCGAGGAGCAATGCATCATCTTGTCGCAGTTGCTCTTGCTCGAGCTCATCATAAGCGAGCACTCGAGGAGATCCGTATACGAGTTTCGTGGGGAGAACTGCCTCTGCTCCATAGACAAGAGCAAAGGGTGTCTGTCCGGTGGCTCGACTTGGTGTCGTTCTGATTGACCAAAGAGCCGCCGGCAACTCCTCTATCCAGTTTCTTCCGCACTTGCGCAGCCTGTCGAAGGTTCTTGTCTTGAGTCCGCGCAGCACTTCAGCATTGGCCCTCTCCGCTTGACCAATGCTCCTCGGGTGAGCAACAGAAGCGAAGCAGACCTTGGCGCCAAGGTCTTGGACGTACTACATGAAGGTGCGACTTGTAAACTGTGTGTCGTTGTCGGTGATGATCCTGTTAGGGATCCCGAAACGGCAAACAATTGACCTGAAGAACCTGACTGCTGACTGTGCTGTCACCTTTCTCACTGGTTCCACTTCTGGCCACTTTGTGAACTTGTCGATTGCAACGTACAAGTACTCAAAGCCCCCGACTGCGCGGGGAAAGGGGCCGAGGATATCGAGCCCCCAGACCGAGAAGGGCCAGGACAAAGGGATCGTCTGGAGAGCTTGAGCTGGCTGGTGAATTTGCTTGGCATGGAACTGGCACGCTTCACACTTGGTTACTTGTGCAGTTGCATCTTGGAGGGCTTCTGTCCAGAAGAACCCTTGCCGGAACGCCTTCCCGGCAAGTGCCCTTGCGCCAATGTGGTGGCCACATATGCCTCCATGTATTTCTGCCAACAGCTTCTGTCCATCTTCTCTGGAAATACACTTCAACCTGACACCATTGAGTCTTCTTCTATACAGTTCATTGTCAACGAACTGGTACATACTTGACTGCCTGGTTATTTTCTCTATCTCTTCTGGGTCGTCGGGAAGTTCTCCAGTTTGCAGAAAACGGATGATTTGCTGTGCCCATGCTGGAGCCGGAGGCTCAACAACAAGGACCAAAGGCATGAGGGCTGCTGCGGGAACCTCAGCTTCTACGGCAAGAACCTGCGGCTCTAGCGGAGCTGATGGTCCCCCGGCAAGCCTGCCGGGGCAAGGCTTGTCGGGAACGCTTGCTTCAACTGTACAGACCCTTGGATCTGCAGGAGCAAACTGTTCCTCAGCATCTTGGCTGTTGATCTTGGGGACCTTGGCGGCGGCTTCTGGAAGATTCGCCGGCAAGTAGTCGCCGGAGACCAACTTTCTCTTCTTGTTTTGCCCAACTGATGGTGTAACGGATGGCTGAGTTAACTTGAGCAAGAAGGTCCCTGGTTCCACAGGTAACTTCATTGCAGCACACTTTGAAAGGCCATCGGCAATATCATTCTGAGCTCTCGGGACGTGCTCCATTTGCAGACCTTCAAAGTGTTCTTCAAGCTTCCTCACTTCATCAACATAAGCTTCCATCAAAGGGCTCTGATAACTCTTATTCACTTGTCGGACCACCAGCTGTGAATCTCCCCGCACAATCAACTTCTTAATCCCAAGCTCGGCCGCAATTCTGAGGCCGGCAAGCAAACCTTCATACTCAGCAGTATTGTTTGTCGCTTGTTCCTTGGGAAAGTGCATCTGGACAACATACTTGAGGTGCTCTCCGGTGGGCGCTATGAGTACCACGCCGGCACCGGCGCCTTGCAGCGAGAAAGCACCATCAAAATACATTACCCATTCACTGCTCGCTTCTTGTATGGGGACGCTTGTCTCTGGAACTTCTTCATCTGGAGTTGGGGTCCATTCAGCTATGAATTCTGCCAAAGCTCTGCTCTGTATGGTTGAGGTACTCTCAAACTTGAGACCAAAGCTTGATAGCTCCAGTGCCCACTCGACGATCCTGCCTGTTGCTTCTGGATTCTGCAATATCCTCTTCAACGGAAAGCGAGTGACCATTGTTATCTCGTGTGCTTGGAAGTAATGGCGCAGCTTCCTTGAGGCCATGAGGAGACCGAACAGCCACTTCTGCACCCCAGAGTATCTTGATCTAGCCCCCTGCAAGAGGGAACTTACAAAATACACTGGGCGCTGCACCATCTTCTTTCGCACTTTTCCTTGTTCCTGCGCAGACTTGTCCTTGTCGGGGCCAGAGCTTGTCGGAGAAGCCCCCTGCTTGTCGCTGGATTCGCTTGCCGGTGGCGTGGGTTCCTCATCTGCCTCCCTCTCCGCTACTAACGCAGCACTAACCACTTGATTGGTTGCTGCTAGGTACAGCAGCAACTTCTCTTGTGGCCTAGGTGCGACAAGTATTGGAGTAGAGGACAGGTATCCTTTCAAGTCTTGCAGCGCTGCCTCCGCTTCCGGAGTCTATTTCATAGGACCTGCCTTTTTCAAAATCTTGAAGAAAGGCAGGGCGCGCTCTGCAGACTTTGAAATGAACCTACTGAGGGCAGCCACACAACCAGCAAGTCTCCTTACGTCCTTGACGCGCTTCGGGGCTTTGATCTGGTCGATGGCTTTGATCTTGTCGGGATTGGCTTCAATCCCCCTCTGGGACACAAAGAACCCGAGAAGCTTGCCGGAGGGGACTCCGAAGACGCACTTCGCGGGGTTCAACTTGAGCTGGATCTTGCGCTGATTCTCAAAGGTTTCCTTTAAGTCTTGGATCAGGGTATCTTTGCTCTTGCTCTTGACCACTATGTCATCCATGTAGGCTTCTACATTTCTGTGGATCTGTGGCTCAAAAGCAGTATGCACCACCCTTGCAAATGTCGAGCCTGCATTCTTCAACCCAAAAGGCATGCGTATGAAGCAATATGTGCCGCATGGAGTAATAAATGCAGTCTTCTCTTCATCTTCCTTGGCCATGAAAATCTGGTGGTAACCTGAGTATGCATCAAGGAAGGAAAGCAGCTCACATCCAGCGGTGGAGTCAACAATCTAGTCAATACGCGGCAAGGGAAATGGATCCTTGGGACATGCTTTATTCACATCAGTGAAGTCTATACAAAGTCTCCACTTCCCATTGCCCTTGCGTACGACAACTGGATTGGCCAACCACGTAGGATGGATCACGCCTCTAACTAGGCCTGCTGCTTCCAACTTCTTTATCTCTTCGGCGATGAATTCTTGGCGCTCCACGGCTTGCTTCCTGACCTTCTGCTTGACGGGCCGCGCATGAGGACAAACAGCAAGCTTGTGCTCAATTACCTTCCTGGGAACGCCGGGGATGTCAGATGGTTGCCACGCAAACACATCGACATTCGCCCGCAGGAAGGCAATGAGCGCGCTTTCCTATTTGTTGTCGAGCGTAGCACTGATGGTGAAGGTACCACCAGTGCCGTCCTCCTTGGGGGACACCTTCTTGGTTGCCGGTGGAGCCGCCATCCCTTTCTTGTACTTGCCGGTGGAGCTCGATGGTGCGTTCTCGACGGCAGCGCAGCACTCTGAAGAGGTGCGTTTGCCGGAGTGGGCCCCAGAGCTCTTGCCGGACTTGGTCTTGGTCTTCCCCCCGAGAGCTTTAGCGGCAAGTGTGTTGCTTTCTGCTACGGCTGCTGTGTCCCGGTAGATCTTGTCGGCGCAGATAAGCGCGTCCTTCTTGTCGCCAGGGACAGAGATGACGCTCATCGGCCCCGGCATCTTGAGTACGTTGTAGGCATGGTGGGAAGCTGCCATGAACTTGGCGAGGGCAGGACGTCCAAGTATCCCATTGTATGGTAATGGGATATCGGCCACGTCAAAGGTTATCCTCTCCGTCCTGAAGTTGAGTTCCCCGCCAAAGGTCACTGGCAGAGTAATCTTCCCCTTCGGCTTGCTTCTTCCCGGGTTTATCCCTTGGAACGACCCGTTTTCTTCGAGCTCGCCGTCTGGGATCTGGAGTTTCTTGATCACAGCCGAGGAGATCAAGTTCAGGCCGGCCCCGCCGTCAACCAACATTTTGGTGACCTTGAGGTTGCGGATGGTTGGTGAGACCAACATCGGCAAGCACCCGACCGCCGTTGTGCGATCAGGGTGGTCCTCAAGGTCAAAAATGATGGGCGTGCTGGACCACTTCAGCAGCCCGCGTGACTCGACGGGCGGCTCAGCTGCGTTTACTTCCCGCACCCACTGCTTGAGCTGGCGGTGGGAAGTGTGCAGAGAGGTGCCTCCGTCGACACACAGAACTTCCGTGGCCTTCTGGAACTCCTGCTCGCTGTTATCTCCTTCCTCCATGTCGTCGTCGTCGTCTTCTTCCTCATCCTTGTCGCGGCCCCGGGGAGGTCGGTCACCTTGCCGCTGCTTGGCCTTGCCGCGGCGTCCTCCCCGGCCATTGAATGGCCACTTCTTGCTGGGCTCTCCTCCGCCTCCTTGGGCCTTCTCCTTGTCGCGACGCTCGTATTCAGCCTTCTGCTGTTCTACGAGGTACTCGACTCGCTTGCAGTTCTGAAGATCGTGGCCCTTGGTGCGGTGGATCTTGCAGTATTGCTTGTCGGAGCTGTCCTGCTTGTCGGCTGCCGCTACAGGGGCGGGCTCTTTGCCGGAACCGCCAGCCTGTACCTTCTTGGCGGGAGCCTCCTTGCCGGACTGCTCGACGACTAGCACCTCCTTGCTCTTCTTCTTTCTGTTGTTCCGCCGCCGGCTCTTCTTTGCCGGGGCGGCGTCCTCGCTGTCGCTTCCTCCTGCGCCAGCATCCTCTCCGGGGAGTCTCCTCCCCTCTTCGGCGCGCGCGCACTTGTCAGCCAGAGCGTAGAGCTCGCTGACATCCCGGATCTTGGTCATGGCCATCTCTTCCCTCATGCGGCTGTTACGCACGTTCTGGTGGAACGCGCTGATAACCGCGGCAGGGTGGACGTCGGGAATGTTGTGTTGCACGCGGCTGAACCTCTGGATGTACTTGCGCAGGGATTCTCCCTCCTTCTGGGCTAGGATGTGGAGATCGCTCTCCTGGCCGTGGGGTTTGTGGACGCCCGTGAAGGCACCAACAAACTGGTGGCACAGATCCGCCCACGAAGAAATGGAGCCCTCCGGCAAGTGCATAAGCCAAGAGCGGACGTTTGGCTTAAGCACTAGCGGGAAGTAGTTGGCTAGTATCTTCTCGCCGCGTCCCCCGGCAGCCTGCACCGCGATGGTGTAGATGCTGAGGAACTCCGAGGGGTGCGTCTTGCCGTCGTACTTCTCGGGTACGTCGGGCTTGAAGTTTTTCTTGCTGGGCCACTGGACTCGCCGCAGCTCACGGGTGAACGCAGGGCAACCTGCCGCGTACGGCAAGTCGCCTGGTTCACCGGGCGCGTACTTGTCGACAGCGGTCCCAGCGCGCTGATCCGATTGTCGCCGGGCTTCTCGTCGGCGCTCGATGCGCGTCCGAGCATCTTCTTGCCGCCGGTCGTCGAGGACTTGGCGCTGGTCCCGACGAGCCCGCGGATCCGACGACGCCTTGGAGTCGTCGTCAACGTTAATCCGGCGGGGTGGCGTCTTCTGCTTCCGCGGCGGGGAGTGCACGGTGGTTGCACCCCCGGCGGTCTTGTCGCCATCGGCCTTTGTCTGATCGACTTGCCGCGGCCGCGACGTCGCCGGCTGCTGCGGCGTGTCGTTGTTGGCGAAGGCGATGAGGCATTGGATCGTCGCCCTCCAGTCTTCGGCTTTATCTGCCGCTGGAGGGAAGTCGAGGAGCAGTTGTGCTCTTGCTAGAGCTTCTGCTGGAGAGGAGGGGAGCGGCGGCGAGCGGTGCGAGGAGCGAGATATGCTCGGACTCCTAACAGGGTTAGAAGGAGCAGTTTCTCGCCCCGGCGACCGCGCCTTGCTCGTGCCAGGACGATGGCCTTGAGCATCCCGCGAGCCTACGGTTTGTCCTTGTCCCAGCAAGCGTATGGTACCTCCTGTACCACGGCGCTGCTGGCCTGTCGTCTGCTGAGAGGGACGTGGTGCGTCTACGGACACCGAGGCTTTGGAATTCGCCCGGTCGTCCGTCTTGTCCTTGGACTTGGTGGCGCCGTGAGTTTCCTCGCCGGCGACCACCCTTCCGCCGGCGTCTCCTCCACCAACCGTTGGTTCTGGTGGTGGTGGGATCGACGCAGACGGGCCTGCGACCTCCGAAGCCTTCTTCTTCGGAGGCATGTTGTTGTAGCTGATGAAGTCGATGAAGCTGGAGAGGTTGATGAAGAATGCGCCCGCGTGAGCGCCGGATCAGGTTCGCACAACCTTGACGCCCCCTACCTGGCGCGCCAAAGATGTCGGGGGAAACTGTCCTCCCACGAGCACCTATGGGACCGGAGCCCCTTCTACGTTGCGGTAAGGGAGCGGAGGGAGCATAGAGAGCAGATCGAGGGGGCACACGCGAGCAGTTTACCCAGGTTCGGGCCGCGCGGACGCGTAAAACCCTACTCCTGCCTTGGTTGTATTGAGCTCGGGAGCTTGAAGATCTACAGTGCTTAGCTACACCGAGCGAGAGAGAGTTGTCTAGGTTTCGAACCCCTTCTACGTTGTGCATGGGCCTCCTTTTATAGCTCAAGGGGTCACCGACAGGTGTCAACGTAGAGGAGGGTAAAAGCGTAAATTTGGTGGTAGTTGTAACAGTGCAGGAATAGTGCGTGAACAGTGGATGAACAGTGGTCTTCACCTACCCTTGACAGTGGGGGACAAGGGCATTAAATGCCCGTCACCGTCGACCCCTAAAGTGTCCGTCCATGCTTCTCCGTTCGACACGGCGGTAGCCTCGTCACCGTGCCTTGCACCGTGTGCCCCAGGCTGCACAGCCGTCCGCTACGCGTCCCTGGCAGGGCCCCAGGGTGACGCGTGGGCAGATGAGCTGGAGCGCGGGCACACAGCGTGGCTTTCCCCGGCAAGCACCTTGCCGGGGTCTTGATCTTGCCGGGCCCGGAAGCTTGTCGCTCTTCGGGTCCTGCCGGGGCGCATGATGCGCCGAGGCATTTCTTGAGGTGTGCATTTCTTGGCCTTCCTGGCAAGCTCCTCTTGACAGGGTCTTGTGCTTAAAGTGATAAACTTGAGCCTGGTGCAGCCTTCCCGGCAAGCTCCTCTTGCCGGGGCCTTGACCTTCTGACTTGTATACTTTGTTCTTGAATGGCTTCATAGGGACCAGAAAGGTTTCCGGCGAGCACATGGTAAACCCTGCCGCGGAAAGCTGCTACTGCCCGTGCACAAGTTGGGGTACTAAGGTACCCCTATCTTAGTACACCGACAGGATCCTTTCTAGAGAAGAAGTTTCTCTTGAAAGAAGTGAGTGGGAGGAAAGTAGAACTTGATGAGGTAATTGTACCTTCTCTCGAATTGGAAAGTAGCTCATCATAGAAAATCGTTCCCGTGATGCCTACACCAATTAGTGAGGAAGCTAATGATGATGATCATGAAACTTCAGATCAAGTTTCTACCAAACCTCGTAGGTCAACCAGAGTATGTTCTGCACCAGATTGGTACGGTAATCCCATTATGGAAGTCATGTTGCTAGACCATGACAAACCTATGAACTATGAGGAAGTGATGATGAGCCCAAGTTCCGCAAAATGGCTTAAAGTCATGAATTCTGAGATGGGATCCATGTGTGAGAACAAAGTGTGGACTTTGGTTAACTTGCCCGATGATCGGAAAGCTATTGAAAATAAATGGATCTTTAAGAGGAAGACTGATGCCGATGATGAGCCAACATGATCTAAGAAGAGAGCTAGGAAGACCACAGCGAGAGTGGTTGGAAAGCCATCCATGAGAGATGATGATGATGCTGATGAGCCTGTTGCACCTGCTGCAAAGACTCGGAAGCTAATGGGGGATGCCATCAAAGCCAGGGCTGTTCCATCCAAGTCCAAAGCTGCCCCCAAAGCTTCTGCACCCAAGAGGTCCACTATAGACATTCCAGCAGATGAAAAGAACAAGGCCCCAATGCCAGATGTTCCTGAGGAAGAGGAAGATCAAGATCAAGAATCCTCAGATGATGATGAGTCCATGATGCTTAGAAAACTTAAGCCAAAAATTCTAGATCATAATGATGCCCATCTTGTTGCTAAAAACATGAAGCTGAGGAAGGATGCAGGTCTGAGACTTTGGAGACAAACTGATCCATATGCTACTAGGAGAAAGACTGTTGTGGACTATAGGTTTCACACCAAGGAAAAACAGGATTTCTATGAGATAATATTGTTGGACAAGAAGCCCATTGTCTGTGACATGAAGTGGGTTGATTGGAAATACATCTTCAAACATGATGATTTCTTTCCAGGTGTGCATGAAAGATTCATGCAAAATGAAGTTGACAAGTTTGTGGGAAAGAAACTGACTAGATGGAACGATGAGATGATCATGCAATTCTACTCCACTTCTCATTTATATCCATATGGTAGAATTGTATGGATGACTGAAGGAACAAGATACCAATCAACTATTGCTGAGTGGGAAAGTTTGATCAATGCCCCCAAGGAGGATGAAAATGACACATATG
The DNA here is from genome assembly GCA_902687465.1 of Secale cereale. Classification (NCBI taxonomy): domain Eukaryota; kingdom Viridiplantae; phylum Streptophyta; class Magnoliopsida; order Poales; family Poaceae; genus Secale; species Secale cereale. The sequence goes on from LR738714.1 coordinate 685,762,794, forward strand.
TGTATGCCAAGCCCAGGATGGATCATAACTCCATGGCAAATATGTACAAGCCAATTCCAGACACAGATTTGCAGACTCACAAGTTTGCCTCCATATATCATTTGTTATCTAGATTTACCACCATCAAAACTATACTGAGGCACACCTTGTTGCCCAAGTCAGGAGATCGTAGATTGATCCAAGGTCACTCCATCAACTTGCTCCATATGTTTGATGTTCCCGAGAAGTTCAAGGTCATGAGCCTGATTGTGGAGACAAGCAAGAGGACATCAGCTGGCCAGAAAAGGTCTTGTGGATATGCCCCTCACATTCAGATATTTATCAAGTCCAAGTTTGAGAAAGGGACATATCTGCTTGACAAGAGGCATCTTCGTATTAGGCAAGATTTCGAGGACAATGAAGTTTCCATGGATGCATCCCGTCCCACTTCAGTTGAAGGCCAAGAGAAGATTGCTCAAGCAAAGGCAGCCAAGCAAGCTAGTGTTTCTGGAGCTCCTAAGACCAAGCAAGTTCAGCTCAGTTATCTGCTTGAGGCCACTCTGAGGATTGAGAAGAGTTTGGCCAACTTGACTCAGAATCAAGCAAAACTTGAAAGGATCATTGAGAGAAAGTTCTATGATCTAGATGTGAAGGTCACAGAGATTCAGACTACTGTGGAGAAGCTCAAAGAAGATGCCGAGGATAGAGATACAACAAATGCTTTTCAAAGAGTCCCAAGAGGACCAAGATCTTCAGCTGTGCCAGTTGATGAGTCCAGGCCTACACTTTCAGCTCTTGCAACCACTGCTACAGTTGTTCCTCTAGCTTCAACACTTCCAGCTCCACAAACTTCATCGGAAGTGTTTGCAGATGCTCTCATCTCCACGCCATCTACGTACACTGGTGAGAAGACTTCTTCTGCAGCTCCCGGAGATCGTGCCTAGAGTGTCGCATAACACTATGCATTTTCGAGCTTTTTGGTAACTTTTTGCCAAAGGGGGAGAAAGTGTATAGATCATTAGGCTTCAAGAGAGAGTGTCTTGCCTCTATTTGTTGGTTTTTGCTTGCTACTTCGTCTGGTTGTTTGGTTATTGCTACAATTTGCTTATGTGTGTGAGATACTCCATGTGCTTGATCATATCATACTATGCTTAATGTGTGTTTATTTGATTGTGTATGATCATTCACTTGTTATTTTGGTGATGAGTGATTATTGCTTAAATCTTAAAGTATGTGACATGGACATGGAAGAGTAACCCATGATCCTAATCGGTTGTGCATTTTGCATTCAAAAGCAAATCTTAAATAATGCACAAATTTAGGGGGAGCTCTTGCTTATCACATACTTCTCAAAGCGACGATATATTTCATTCTTATTATCTTTGTCGAAGCTTTGATCTATATGTTGTCATCAATTACCAAAAAGGGGGACATTGAAAGTGCAACTATTCCCTGGGTGGTTTTGGTAATTAATAACAACATATAGATTACTGAACTAATATCCTTTCAAGATAAATATTCCCGGAAGTTCAATGGTTGGCATGGCATGGATTAGAAATGTGGACCCCTCAAAAAGCTAAGGACAAAGATTGGCAAAAACTCAAGACTCTACATTTTCACATTAGTGATCCAATATCACATTGAGTCCATAGGAAAAGCCAATACTATTAAAAGGGGATGAGGTGTTGCTTAATGGTCTACTTGCTCAAGTGCTTAGTAATATGCTCCAAATCCCTCAACCACTTTCTCATTTCCAGATATGTCCTAAACCTAAAAGTCAAACTCGACCCCACTGATTTGATCTACCCGGCGCCACCGAGTTCACATGACATAGCCACTGCCACAAACCCTAATCAGTTCGGTCTCATCCATAGGGATCTCGGTCTCACCGAGATGGGAATGCAAACTCTCTGTTTCCTCTTCGTAACATTTTGGTTTAACCGAGATGAGCGAATCGGTCCCACCGAGTTAGCATTGCAAACTCTCTGCTTCCTCTTCGTAACGTTTTGGTCTCACTGAGACGAGCGATTCGGTCCCACGGAGTTAGCTTTGCAAACTCTCTGTTTCCTCTTTGTAACATTTCGGTCTCACCGAGATGAGCGAATCGGTCCCACCGAGTTTGCCTGGCCAAGTCTCTGTTAGCCTATTACCAAAATCGGTCTCACCGAGTTTGTCTAATCGGTCAAACCGAGTTGAGGTTTTACCCTAACCCTAACGCATTGGTCTCACTGAGTTGATACTGTCGGTCCCACCGAGAGGTCTAACGTTCACAATTTGAACTGCTTCGGTCTGACCGAGTTCATTTATTCCGTTTGACCGAGTTGGGTCAAATGTGTGTAACATCTAGATTTTGTGTGGAGGCTATATATACACCTTCACCCCTTCTCCATCAGAGAGAGAGAGAGACATCAAAACGTGCCTACACTTCCACTATTCATTTTCTGAGAGAGAACCACCTGCTCATGTGTTGAGACCAAGATATTTGCTACTTCTCGAGCTTGCGTTGTATTCCCTCGAAGCGGAAAGGGTGATGCAGCACAGTAGCATAAGTATTTCCCTCAGTTTTTGAGAACCAAGGTATCAATCCAGTAGGAAACCACGTGCGAGTCCCTCGCACCTGCACAAACAAATAAAAACTTCGCAGCCAACGTGATAACGGGTTGTCAATCCCTTTACGGTCACTTACGAAAGTGAGATCTGATAGATATGATAGTTTGATATTTTTCCATATAAGAACAGAAAGTAAAAACGGTAAAGTAAAGTACATTGTAGATTGATATGTTGAGAATAGACCCGGGGGCCATATGTTTCACTAGTGGCTTCTCTCATGATAGCAGAACTCTACGATGGGTGAATGAATTACTGTCGAGCAATTAATAGAAAAGCGAATAATTATGAGAATATCTAGGCATGATCATTATATATAGGCATCACGTTCGTGACAAGTTGACCGAAACGATTCTGCATCTACTACTATTACTCCCCACATCGACCGCTATCCAGCATGCATCTAGAGTATTAAGTTCATAAGAACAGAGTAACACCTTAAGCAAGATGACATGATGTAGAGGGATAAAATCAAGCAATATGATATAAATCCCATCTTTTTATCCTCGATGGCAACAATACAATACGTGCCTTGCTGTCCCTACTGTCACTGGGAAAGGACATCGCAAGATTGAACCCAAAGCCAAGCACTTCTCCCATTGCAAGAACTATAGATCTAGTAGGCCAAACCAAACCAATAATTCGAAGAGACTTGCAAGGATATTATAATCATACATAAAAGAATTCAGAGAAGAACCAAATATTTCTCATAGATAATCTTGATCATAAACCCACAATTCATCGGATCTCGACAAACACACCGCAAATTTTTCTTACATCGAATAGACCCAAAGGTCTGTAGTAAACTACTCACAACTCATGTTGAGGCAATGGTATTGAAATCCAAAGAGAGGGAAGAAGCCATCTAGGTACTAACTATGGACCCAAAGGTCTGTAGTAAACTACTCACAACTCATGTTGAGGCAATGGTGTTGATGTAGAAGCACTCTCTGGTAGATCCCCCCTCCAGCGAAGCTCCGGAACAGGCCCCAAGATGGGAACTCACGGGAACAGAAGGTTGCCGCGGTGGAATTAGGGTTTTCTCTCCTGTTCTGATGTTTTCGGGGTACATGGATATATATAGGAGGATGGAGGGCATCGGGGGACCAACGTGGTGCCCAAGAGGTAGGGGGCGCGCCCCCACCCTCGTGGACGCCACGTGTGCCCTATTTTGTGATTCTCAAGTCTCTCGTGAAGATATCGCTCCAAAAATATCTCTCTCGAAGGTTTCATTCCGTTTAGACTTCGTTTGATATTCCTTTTCTGGAAAACCCTGAAATAGGCAAAAAAACAGCAATCTGGACTGGGCCTTTGGGTTAATAGGTTAGTCTTGAAAATAATATAAAAGTGTATAACAAAGCCCATTAAACATCCAAAACATCATAAATAATAGCATGGAACAATAAAAAATTATAGATACGTTGGAGACGTATCAATATTCCAATCCTACCATATGAATCTTGATCTCTAGCCTTCCCCAAGTTGCTTTCCACTCGAATCATCTTTCCACCATATCCAAATCTGTGAGAGAGAATTGAGTGTTGGGGAGACTATCACTTGAAGCACAAGAGCAAGGAGTTCATCATCAACACACCATCTATTACCTTTTGAAGAGTGGTGTGTCCTAGATTGGTGTCGGAGATATTGACCATGGGTACCCTCAGCGCCTGTCCATGGGATTTTACGACAAATAACGGCCGCTTGGTCTGCCGCGGCCGTTTGCTCTTCGAGCCACCTCCTGGGGTAGCCTGCCCCAGGAGTCGGCCACCAGCAGGAGGCAGGGACCCAACAGACGGCAACACCAAGCACCACCAGCCACCAGACGACCCCGCATCCCATCCTCAGGGAGCACGTTGAGGTGGGTCCCGGCAGGGCGGGGGCATGGCTACAGGAGAACATGTCCTTAGAAGATCCATAAGGGCGTGGCTACAGTGACCATGTACCTTATGAATATCCACTAAGCGGCGGGTCACTGTAGCCTCGAGGCTCGTGACCAAGCAGAGGTCAGAGTAGGCCACGATCCCACTACCCACAACTGGCGGGGCCAGCAGGCGGCTGGCCCCATCGGTCAGCGAGCGAGCTCAAGAACGAACCGCCTCTGGCAGGCGGCCAGGGAAGACGGCCGTCTGGTAGCAGACGGCACACCCCACTCTAGAAGTCAGAGCCACATCAAGATGACGGGACGGGGCGAGGCGGCAGCGTACGGCGAGAGATGATGGCACTGTAGCCATCCCCTTCCCGACGAGGCTGTCGTCAGCAAAAGCGCCTCCACAGTGAAAGGCAATCACGGGGGGCACGTAGGCGGCGGGCCCCAGCAGGCAGGCGGCGAGGCCGGCGCCAGAAGACACTGACGGCTGGGGGCCATGCCGTCGAGATTACCATTGTACCCCTGGGGGGTAGGCCTATATAAACCCCCCAGGGTCCTCCATGTTGAGGGCTGGATAGTTGGCTATGAGAAGCTTACTAGACAAGAACCCTAGATAGAAGAGAGAGAGAGAGGAGGTGAGCTAGCCTTGTTCATCTTCTTCCTTCATACATCATCGTTCGAGGAGCAAACCTGTAGCTACTCCAGTGCTATCAGTGATGACGCGGAGCCCCCGCAGAGCAGGACTAGGGGTGTTATCTCCTCGGAGAGCCCCGAACCTGGGTAAGATTTGTAGGCGTCCTAAGTATCGCTTTATCCCGCTTCCCGAACCCGGCGACGTTCTTTTGACCCCATGCATGATAAGCCATCCTTTGGCATATGTTGTCCCAAAACCCCGACATTTGGCGCCCACCGTGGGGCTAGGTGCACCGTCGTCCGGAGACATGTTCTGGACGGGAACCTTGTTCCTTCCTGGCGAGAGTAGCCAGCCCGGCACGCCCGCCGACGTGGAGACCGGGATGCTTCGCGGAGCTGAGGCTGCATGCGCCGTGAGTGGGCTCGCCGATCTGCTCGGCGCCGCCCGCGTCCACGACGAACCTTCTCCGGCGGCCGAGCCAGTGGCGCCGGAGAGCTTCCTCGTCGAGCTCCTCGACAAGCTCCACCTCGTCGACGAGCGCGCATCTGACGTGGAGTCAGTGGGCTCTTCTGACCCACCAGTAGACATGATCGTCGACCCCGACGACTCCTTCCTCGAGCACGTGGAGATCGTCAACGACCCTCTTCCCGTTCTTCCGATCTGCGGCACCGTCGGCATCGTCACGCAGGTGCTCATCACCGACCACGACGAACCATCATGCCGAACGGGCCCGGACCCACTCGAGGCAGCTCTGCAGCACCTCGCCGCCCCTGTCGTGGCGGGGGCAGACGGCGCGGAGTTGGAGGCACTCCGCGTCTCGCTCCTCGACAACACCAACAAACTGGCCGCCTCCCGACGCCTCACTGAAGCTTACCGTCGCGAAATGGACCGCGCCATCTGTGGCACGCCGGCTGCTGGCGAGCCTAGCCGAGCCGGCCTTGTCCGTGATCACGGCGGGCTGCTAGCAGACATGCTAGGTGCCCCGCGGCTGTGTACTGCACTCCATCGGAGAACCTAAGGGCTGCCCAGGCGGCAGTCGATGAGATGGGCCACTTGGAGGGAGACGAGCTCCGTTGTGTGACCCAGTGATACGTCCAAAACGTATCTATAATTTCTTCTTGCTCCATGCCTCTTTTGGGTGATATTGCTATGATATTTATACACTTCCATACACTTTTGATCATATTTGGACTAACCTATTAACTCAGTGCACCCTAGTGCCAGTTTCTGTTTTCGGCTGTTTTTGTATTTCAGGTTTTCCCATTACGTAAACTGCTTAAAAAATCCCGGAAAAATTATATAAAAACTCAGCGTTCCAGAAGCTTCCCGGCACCCGAAGTACAGCCGGAGGGGGGCCACCAGGGCTCCAGGCGCCCTGGTGGTGCGGCCCCCCTCCTGGCCACGCCGGGGGGCGCCTGGGCCCCCCAGGCCTCCGCTGATGCCCCCCTTTGGCATATATTTATATCGTGTCCTGAAACCCTCGAGACGGGAACTCTTTTTCGCGATCTCATCTCTGTTCCGCCGCCGCCGCGCTTCCAAGATCGGGAGCACCAGGAGAACTCTTCCCGGCACCCTGCCGGAGGGGAGGATCACCACCGGGAGCTTCTCCACCACCATGGACGCCTCCCGGATGAGTTGTGAGTAGTCTCCCTTGGACCATGGGTCCATGACCAGTAGCTATGTGATGTTCTCCTCCCGTTCTTGTGCTTCACTAATTAGACCTCGTGAGCTGCCCTACATGATCGAGGCACATATGTAATCCTTATGCTGTAGCTATGATGAGTTTGCTAGGATCCGATGGATTGTGAGATTATGTTTGAGTAATATATTTGATCTACCTCTTTTATATTTATGTTCGTAAGTAATTCTTGCATGTTCTCCGTTGTTATTTATTGCTTTGGCCAAGTAGTAGGTAGTGACTCCAAGAGGGAACGTTATGCTTGATTGTGGGTTCATGCCCCTCGATGACTAGTTTGAGTGACAGAAACATGAGTCTAGGGGATGTGCTGTTGCCACAAGGGGGAAAACAACGGTGCTTGTGCCCGCGGGTGCAAGGACTGTTTACTTTTACGCAAAGTTCTTTTAATGCAGTTGTCTGTTGCTTTGAGTTTACACTATGGGTGGGACTCGCAACTTAATACCAGCGAGATGTTCTGGATAGATATCTCAAGGTGGATGATTAGTAGTAGATGCAGATGGATTTCGGTCTACTTATCTTGGCGTACCGCCCATGCTTTGAACCTCTACCTTTCTTGCAACTTAGTCAGCATTGGTTTGCGCACATGGTCCTGTCAATTGCCCAGATGTAATTCGTTTACCTCACATAGCTGTTTTATCATCTTTTGGGAGAGAGACATCACTAGTGAACATCATGGGACCCCGGTCCATATTACCATCATTGATCACATCCGCTATTTACTTTCTGCTTTTTATTTACTATTGCAATTATACCTATCACTATTATCACTTGTGTTTGACCCTTTGTAAACGACAAGGCCGGAGGGATTGACAACCTCTCTGTACTCGTTGGGAGCAAAGTTATTTGTATCTGTGTGCAGGTCCACGTTGATTGCTAATATCTGGCGCCGTTAGCAGTTGACACCTTCTTGTTGAAACTGGGAGTCTCAGGGAAATCGATCCTTGGTATCTTTGCCAAGGGAAAACTTCCGCTACACTGCATCTCAAACCTTCCACTTGGGGTAACCAACGAGGGGCGAGAAGCCATCAAGCAAAGTTTTCTGGCACCGTTGCCGGGGACTCCACTCTTCAAGATAGGGGAGTTGCACGCTATCTTTTACCTTTGCTTTTAGTCTTGTTAGTTTACCTTTCAGTTTTGCTTTAGTATCTTTTATCGAAAATCACAAAAATAGTTATCTCATTCTTTAGTTGTCATTATGTCGGGTCCTTTTGTCTTTGACGAGGCAGAAGTTCTCACCTTTAAACAAAGAGGTGGGGAAAGTCTGAAAGATGCTTGGTATAGAATTAATGATTATCAAAAAAGAGCCACCAAGAAGCAATCTACTACTATCCTGCTTAGAAATTTTTATGTTGGAATTACTTCTTGGAATAGGTTTATTCTAGATACTGCTATCAATGGGAATTTCCTAGAGGCCCCAGTTTGGGAGTCTCTTAGTATTATTGAAAATCTTGTTGGGAATCCCCCTGTTGTTAGCATTCAAGAGGACATCACCCTAGCTCACATTATGAAAAAACTTGAAAGGATAGAGCTAGAGATGCCAAGCATTAATAAGATAAATGAGTTGGATCGTAAGATCCAAGGGAATTTTAATAGGCTTGATAGATCCATGCATAAAATTTTCAAAACTTTGGAGACCATCAAATCCCATGACTTGGACTCTTCTAAGATAGACAAGATTGAGGAAATCTTTGATACTCTAGGAACTACTTTCTCCTCAATCAAAACCAAAAAGGTAGAAACTCCGGCAAAGAAGGAGCCTAAGTTCGTTCACGTTCCAAAGGCTCCCCGTTCTAAAAGTAATCCATCTATTGCCAAAGGGGTTGAAACTGTAAAAACTTTGGAAGAAACACCTCTCTTTGATGAATTTATAAATGAATCTTCCCTTGACTTTTATCCTTTTGGTCTTCTCCCTAGAAGTTTCTCTATGAGGCCTTTATTTGAAAGTCCTCTTAAGACTAGTTGTATTATTGAAGAGCTTTTTGACGATCTTGATGATGGTTCAATTGATACAACTTGATCTCTATGCATTATGCCTTGCTTAAAGGCATAAAAGAAAGCGCTTTTGGGAAGCAGCCCACATGAATAAATTTTATTTTGTTTTTGTTGTGTCTTGATGTTGTTACTACAGTAGCATCATCATTGTATCTTTGCTTTTCAATTTAGTGCCAAGTGTAGCCTCTGATTGCAAGAAAGTTCAAAAGTTGTGACGTGCTGTCCAGGAAACAGATTCTGTCCTTGGATAGAAAAATTCGTATAAAATCACCGGATCATCTTTTTGGTCTGAATTGTTTCGACAGCGTGCTCTATATAATTGTCTTTCGTGCGTCTGTTTTGAGTTTTTTGATTAGAGTTGCAGAAGTGCCCCGAAAAAATCATTTACTACCTGCTGTTCTGTTTTTCACAGATTCTGTCCTGTTTTGCCTTTCCTTCATTTTGCAAACCTAGAGCTTGCTTTTTCTTTGCAAAAATCTTTTGGCAATCTTGAGAAACAGTAGAACTTCAAGAATATCCTTATTTCCAGCAAGGAACAATTATTTTATTAAGGTTACTAACCTCGCTAATCAGATTATGATGAGTTATGTATGAAGGGAGTTTTCAAGTGTGCGAGGGAAGATGGTAAAAAGATTCAGGAGTGTCAAACGCTCAAGCTTGGGGATACCCCCATGCACCCCCCAAGAAATATTCAAGGATACTCAAGCGTCTAAGCTTGGGGATGCCCCCGTGCATCCCCTTCTCCATCAACATTATCAGTTCGTCTTTCGTTCCACTATATTTTTATCACTTCATGTGTTATGTGCTATGCTTGGAGCATCTTGCTTTTAGTTTTCCTTTTTAGTTTTCTTTAGCTTTTCATAACGAGCCGGAACTCAGCTTTCTTTATGTGGGAGAGAAACACGCTCCACTTCTACCTAGAACATAACATAGAATTTTCATGTCTATCTTTGCTGTGTGTGTTCTTTGTCTTTCAATAGCTACTATCATGCTTAGCTCTTAGTATTCATGCTTATCTTTTTAAAGAGCTTTTGTTTAGTTGGTTGCTTGAACTCTCCTTAGTTATCATGCTTATTTTATTAAGAGAGTTTGCTTCCGTTGCATTGGTTGATATGTCTATGATAAAAATGCTACGTGCATAATGGTGCTTAGTAGTTCATGTTTTCTTATGGTTAGTCTCAAATAGCTAGGGGATTCCCAATGTGTTATTGGAGTACCAACATGATTTGTTTGCCTATGATGTTGTATGGTTTAGTAATATCTTCCTTCGAGAATTTATTTTGATTGACTTGGCATATGCTCACGCATATTTAAGACTGTAAAGAAAGTCTGTCAAGCCTTGATGATCTTTTGTTTCTGAGTAGCGATATAACTTCCATGCCTGATTCAATGTTGCTTTTTCGCTCTGCATGATTATGACCGTCATTGCTCTCTTAGTTGGTCGCTCCCAGTCTTTTGCTAACCTCCACCTGTACTAAGCGGACTGACTGCTTGTGCATCCAAAATCCTTTATACTAGTTATGCCATATGAGTCCACCATACCTTCCTACATGGTATTTACCTGCCATTTCTAATGAAGACTTTCATGTACCATCTCGAAATTATTCAAAAAAAGCATTCCTATTTTGTGCCTCTGTTTTAAGTTCATGAGGAAGTAGTAGTTAATCATGATCTTTTTAAGTTGGACAAGCTTCACCCCGGGATTGCATGTATAATGTGCAAACCCATAATACGAGAAGGAACTGGCATTGAGTGCGCCCGGCTCAAAATTAATATAACAAACAAACCCTCCTTCACGCTTTGTTCATGAGAAATCAGAAAACTTTGGCAGTGATAAACAAAGGAGATTAAGAGGATGTGATCGTCCTCATTCGGGAGCCGTTCCTCGAAACTTGTCCATCTCAAGAAGTGATTGAGTTGTCTGCTAGCATTCGTTGATGAAACATGCATAATCTAAAAAAATATTATTACTTCTGTTTTTAAAACCAAGAGCTCTGGTACATGTTTTGTCTTTGTTTCCGACTACGGGTTTTCAACCTTGCCAACAAAAGCCACGGTTCGAGAGTCTCCACCTTCTTTTAAAACACCAACTACTGAGAGCATGATTGTCATTCTGAGTGTAATGTGCATTGTCCCAAAGTAGCATTGTCTTTTGCATGATTGTGATATTGTTTATTTTGAAATCATTGTATCTAGTCATCACTTAAACCTTGGAGGTGCCCCTGCATTTATGTTTTGCTTTACTAAAGGGGGCACGCGAGATATCACTTTATCATAATTGCACACCAGGCTCATTACAAATCTATTTTATGTTTTAGTATCATGTTGTAAAACTTTTAGTTCTTTGTGATTTTCTCATGAGGCAACTTAATTACTACAGATTCATTGTCTCAGTAAGCTTTTGTCATATGACTATGAAAAGTCCTATATGGTTAATAGCATGTCACCACAGAAGTTATTCTTGTTATCATTTACCTACTCGAGGACGAGCAGGAATTAAGCTTGGGGATGTTGATACGTCCAAAACGTATCTATAATTTTTGCTTGCTCCATGCCTCTTTTGGGTGATATTGCTATGATATTTATACACTTCCATACACTTTTGATCATATTTGGACTAACCTATTAACTCAATGCACCCCAGTGCCAGTTTCTGTTTTCGGTTGTTTTTGTATTTCAGGTTTTCCCATTACGTAAACTGCCAGAAAAATCCCTGAAAAATTATATAAAAAATCAGCGTTCCAGAAGCTTCCCGGCACCCGAAGTACAGCCGGAGGGGGGCCACCAGGGCTCCAGGCGCCCTGGTGGTGCGGCCCCCCTCCTGGCCGCGCCGGGGGGCGCCTGGGCCCCCCAGGCCTCCGCTGATGCCCCCCTTTGGCATATATTTATATCGTGTCCTGAAACCCTCGAGACGGGAACTCTTTTTCGCGATCTCATCTCTGTTCCGCCGCCGCCGCGCTTCCAAGATCGGGAGCACCAGGAGAACTCTTCCCGGCACCCTGCCGGAGGGGAGGATCACCACCGGGAGCTTCTCCACCACCATGGACGCCTCCTGGATGAGTTGTGAGTAGTCTCCCTTGGACCATGGGTCCATGACCAGTAGCTATGTGATGTTCTCCTCCCGTTCTTGTGCTTCACTAATTAGACCTCGTGAGCTGCCCTACATGATCGAGGCACATATGTAATCCTTATGCTGTTGCTATGATGAGTTTGCTGGGATCCGATGGATTGTGAGATTATGTTCAGATTGTGTTTGAGTAATATATTTGATCTACCTCTTTTATATTTATGTTCGTAAGTAATTCTTGCATGTTCTCCGTTGTTATTTATTGCTTTGGCCAAGTAGTAGGTAGTGACTCCAAGAGGGAACGTTATGCTCGATTGTGGGTTCATGCCCCTCGATGACTAGTTTGAGTGACAGAAACATGAGTCTAGGGGATGTGTTGTTGCCACAAGGGGGAATACAACGGTGCTTGTGCCCGCGGGTGCAAGGACTGTTTACTTTACGCAAAGTTCAATTAATGCAGTTGTCTGTTGCTTTGAGTTTACACTAAGGGTGGGACTCGCAACTTAATACCAGCGAGATGTTCTGGATAGATATCTCAAGGTGGATGATTAGTAGTAGATGCAGATGGATTTCGGTCTACTTGCCTTGGCGTACCGCCCATGCTTTGAACCTCTACCTTTCTTGCAACTTAGTCAGCATTGGTTTGCGCACATGGTCCTGTCAATTGCCCAGCTGTAATTCGTTTACCTCACATAGCTGTTTTATCGTCTTTTGGGAGAGAGACATCACTAGTGAACATCATGGGACCCCGGTCCATATTACCATCATTGATCACATCCGCTATTTACTTTCCGCTTTTTATTTACTATTGCAATTATACCTATCACTATTATCACTTGCGTTTGACCCTTTGTAAACGACAAGGCCGGAGGGATTGACAACCTCTCTGTACTCGTTGGGAGCAAAGTTATTTGTATCTGTGTGCAGGTCCACGTTGATTGCTAATATCTGGCGCCGTTAGCAGTTGACACCTTCTTGTTGAAACTGGGAGTCTCAGGGAAATCGATCCTTGGTATCTTTGCCAAGGGAAAACTTCCGCTACACTGCATCTCAAACCTTCCACTTGGGGTAACCAACGAGGGGCGAGAAGCCATCACCCAGCATGCTCGCCAGCTCCTCGACGCTGCTGCTACGCAGCAGGAGGCCCGTCGCCGGGCTTCCAAGGAAGCTGCGCACGTCAATAACCGCCCTCTCCGGCGGGAGCAAGGAGCCACGTCTCGCTCTCCAACAGTCGGCGCCACCAACCGGCGAGACTCAGAGCCCGCTGCCAGCCGCAGCCGGCAGACGTGTTTCACCATCGAGCGCGATGAAGACGGCCGCCCAAGGGCCGTAGAACAACGAGGGGAGCAGCCGCCTCCTCCCAGGCGGGAGAGGCGCGTGTCTCCTCCGCCTGTTGACCACCCCTCTCTGGCAGGCCGCTTGGGCCGCTGTGAGGGGGTTGGGGAGAACGACGCCCGCCATCGACTGGACCGTCTGGTTCGCTCCCAGGCGGTTGAAGAAGAAGATGACCTCGGTCCGGCCTACTTCGGCCCCCGCATCCGCAACAAGCGTTTTCCCAAGGGTTTCTCACTCCCCAGAGACACCCCCAAGTACAACGGATCAGTGAAACCAGAGGACTGGATGGTGGATTACTCCACGGCTGTCAGCATCGCCACCGGCAACAGACGTGTCGCGGTGAAGTATGTGCCCCTCATGCTCCAGGGCACGGCTAGGACATGGCTAAATAGCCTCAAGCCCAACTGCATCAACGGCTGGCTAGACTTCACCGACGCCTTCACACGCAACTTCACCAGCACCTACAAGCACCCTCCCAAGCCACGTCAGCTTTCCCTGTGTGTCCAAGGCCCTGACGAGTCGGCTCGTGACTATCTGACGCGGTGGGCGGAGCTGCGCAACTCCTGCGAGGGAGTGCACGAGGTACAAGCCATTGAATATTTCACGACCGGGTGCAGAGAGGGCACCTTGCTCAAGCACTGGATCCTGTGCGACGAGCCGGCCACGTTGGATGAGCTGCTAAGCATAGCAGACAAGTACGCCACCGCTGACTCCCCCATGAAGACCGAGCTGCAAGTGAATACTTCTGGCAAGATGACCCCTCCAAAGACGTCGGCGGGAGAATCCAGCCGGCGCCAGCAGAACAACGACCAGAAGCGCAAGGCCCAAGCGTCGACTGCCAACAACCGGCTGGTGGCAGCGGTCGATGGACAGCAGCCAGAAGCTCAAGCAGGGCCCAAGCGCCAGAAGGGCGGCAAACCGGTGTGGCAGCCGGCCTTCTCCTTTGATCAAGCCTTGGACGCCCCCTGCAAGTTCCACAGCGGCGCAAAGCCCTCCAACCACACCACGTGAAAGTGTCACTCGCTCACAAGGATTGCGAGAGGAGAAGCTCTGCCTCCGCCGCCTGCTGGACAACCGGCTCCGCCTCCTAATCCGCCGGCTGCTCGTCCAGGCGGCCAGGTCCAGGATGAGTTCCCAGAAGAAAATGGAGCGTATGTTGTCTTCACCAGCCAGACGGATGATAGGCACAGCCGGCACCAGCAGCGCAGAGAAGTCAACACTGTTGCTGTCAAAAGCCCAGAGTTCATGCACTGGTCTGAGAGGCCTGTCAGCTGGAGCCGAGAGGATCACCCGGCTGTCATGCCGTCTCCAGGGGCCTATGCCTTGGTCCTGGATGCCACTCTCTCCACTGACAGGCGGGCCTGCCGTTTCTCCCAAGCCCTGGTAGACGGCGGCAGCAGCATCAACATCATGTACCGAGACACCATGGAGAAATTGGGCATCAAAGAGAAGCAGCTTCAGCCCACCAGGACCGTGTTCCATGGCATTGTGCCAAGCCTCTCTTGTTCACCAATCGGCAAGGCAAGGGTTGATGTCCTGTTTGGTGACAAGACGCACTTCCGGAGGGAGCCGGTCTGGTTTGAAGTGGTGAACCTGGAAAGTCCCTATCACGTGATCTTGGACCGGCCTGCTCTTGCGAAGTTCATGGCGGTCCCCCATTATGCCTACCTCAAGATGAAGATGCCTGGTCCCAAGGGAATAATCACCATAACTGGGGACTACGAGAAGTCCATTGCATGTGCAACAGCCAGCAGTCGCCTTGCAGAAACCCTTGTTGTGGCTGAGGAGAAGCGTTGTCTGGAGCGGCTGGTGGCAATGGCTGGCGAGCAGCCGGCCATACCAGCCGATCCCAAGGAGGCGGAGCCACAAGGCTTGTTCCAGCCCTCCAAGGACACAAAGAAGATTGCCTTGGACCCATCTCACCTGGAGCGATTTGCTGTCATGGGGTCAAGCCTAGACAGCAAATAGGAAAGCGAGCTCGTCGATTTCCTCCGTGAGAATCGGGACATCTTTGCATGGTCCCCCAAGGACATGCCTGGTGTTCTGACGGAATTCGCCGAGCACAAGCTGCATGTGAGAGAAGATGCAAAGCCTGTCAGGCAGCTGCTGCGCCGCCTGTCAGAAGAGAAGAGAAGAGTCGTTGGGGAGGAAGTCGCCCGCCTGCTAGCAGCTAGCCGGCTTCATCATGGAAGTTTTTTATACCGAATGGCTAGCAAATCCAGTCCTGGTGCTGAAGAAGAACAATAAATGGCGCATGTGCATTGATTACACCAGCTTGAACAAAGCTTGCCCCAAAGATCTGTTTGCTCTGCCACGAATAGATCAAGTGATTGACTCCACAGCCGGATGCGAGCTGCTGTCTTTCCGTGATGCCTATTCGGGGTACCACCAAATCAAGCTTGATCCAGCCGACCATCTGAAGACTGCTTTCCTCATGCCGTTTGGGGCCTTCTGCTACCTGACCATGACGTTCGGCTTGAGAAATGCCGGCGCCACCTTTCAGCGTTGCATGCAGAAGTGTCTGCTCAAGCAGCTTGGCAGGAATGCCCATGTCTACGTGGATGATATTGTGGTGAAGACGGAGAGGAGAGGAACCCTTTTGGAGGATCTCCAAGAAACATTTGAGAATCTGCGCCGCTTTCGGATTAAGCTAAACCCGGAGAAATGCGTCTTCGGGGTGCCAGCAGGCCAGCTCCTAGGCTTCCTAGTATCCGAACGCGGCATCGAGTGCAACCCCGCGAAGATCAAGGCCATCGAGAGGATGGAGCGACCGACCCGTGTGCGAGATGTCCAGAGGTTCACGGGGTGCCTGGCGTCTCTCAGCCATTTCATCAGCCGGCTGAGAGAGAAGGCACTCCCCCTGTACCAATTGATGAAGAAAACCACTTGCTTCGAATGGAATGACCAGGCGGATGAAGCCTTCCAGCAGCTCAAGCGACTGCTGTCCACCCCGCCTTTCTTGGCGGCGCCAGCAGACAAGAAACCCATGTTCCTTTACATAGCCGCCACCAGCCGGGTGGTCAGCATTGTCATTGTGGTCGAGCGCCCAGAGGACGGAAGAGCCTTGCCTGTCCAGCGGCCCGTCTACTACTTGAGCGAAGTGCTATCAGCATCCAAGCAGAATTACCCCCATTACCAGAAGATGTGCTATGGCATGTACTTCACCGCCAAGAAACTCAAGCAGTACTTCCAAGAGCATTCTGTCACGGTCGTCTGCACGGCCCCGCTTGCTGAAATCATGGGGAACAGAGATGCCTCAGGAAGAGTGGCCAAGTGGGCCATCGAGCTGGCCCCCTTCACCATCTTCTACCAGCCGCGCACCACCATCAAGTCGCAAGCATTGGCCCGTTTCCTCGTCGATTGGACCGAAACCCAGTACCTGCCGCCTGTGCCAGACTCAACCCATTGGCGGATGCACTTTGACGGATCAAAGATGCGCACCGGCCTATGAGCCGGCGTCGTCCTCACCTCCCCCAAAGGCGATAAGCTCAAGTACACCCTGCAGATCCACTTTGCCGTTCAACAGCGTGGCAGAATATGAGGCACTTATCCACGGGCTCCGGATGGCCAAGGAGATTGGCATCCGCCGAGTGCTGTGCTACGATGACTCAGACTTGGTTGTCCAGCAGTCGTCTGGGGACTGCGACGCCAAGGATGCAAATATGGCGAGCTACCGTTTCCTTGCCCAGCAGATCAGCGGACACTTTGATGGCTGCGAGTTCCTCCATGTGCCACAGGCTGATAACATGCAAGCGGACGCTTTGGCGCGAATCGGTTCCACCCGCCAAGCAATACCGACAGGCGTATCTCTCCAGTGCGTGCGCAAACCGTCTATCAAGCCTTCACCAGAGTCGGAGTCAATCTTCATACCAGCAGATCCCGGGGCAGGCGGCCCCGCGGTTTCGGCTGCTGGCCCAAAGATCGCCCCAGCAGACGGCAATGACACTCCGACTCCAACAGACGGATCACTTACAGCCGCGCCAGCTCCTGGCCCGGGGACTGCTCCAGCAGACGGCCAGGAGGCGCCGGCTCCAACAGACGGCTCAGGGACTTCGGAGACACAGCAGGCAGTTCAGCCCAGCCCTCCACCTCCCAGCCCAACCACCCTGGTCTCTTTGGCCGAAGCAACTGGAGTCTCAGCGCCGTCTTGGGCACAGCCAATCCTCACATTTCTGCTCAAAGGAGAGCTGCCAGCGAAAGAAACTTTGGCACGTCAAGTTCAACGCTGAGCCTCAGCTTACACCATTGTTAACAAAGAGCTCGTTAGAAGGAGTGCCACGGGCGTCTTCCAACGCTGCGTAGAAGCAACCAAAGGGCTGGCCATCCTGAGGGACATTCACCAAGGGGAGTGCGGCCACCACGCTGCCTCAAGATCTCTCGTAGCCAAAGCTTTCCGCCACGGTTTCTTCTGGCCGACTACTTTGGACGATGCCAAAGATTTGGTGAAGAAGTGCAACGGCTGCTAACGCTTCAGCTCCAAGCAACACTTGCCGGCTTCTGCACTCAAGACTATTCCGATCACTTGGCCATTTGCCGTCTGGGGCCTGGATATGGTGGGACCTTTCAAGACCGCCAGAGGAGGCCTGACACACTTACTTGCGGCAATAGATAAATTTACCAAGTGGATCGAAGCCAAGCCAATCAAGAAACTCAATGGCCCAACTGCTGTGACATTCATTGCCGACATCACAGTCTGGTATGGTATACCGCACAGCATCATCACCGACAACGGCACAAATTTTGCCAAAGGCGCACTTGCCCATTTCTGTGCAACACAGGGCATCCGGCTGGACCTAGCGTCCGTTGCCCACCCACAGTCTAACGGCCAAGTCGAGCGCGCCAACGGCCCCATCCTATCTGGCATCAAGCCCCGGCTGGTCGAACCTTTGGAGCGGTCGGCCGGCTGCTGGATCGAAGAGCTGTCGTCTATCCTGTGGAGCCTCACAACCACTCCGAAGAAATCCACCGGCTTCACCCCTTTCTTCCTCGTCTATGGGGCCGAGGCAGTCATCCCAACAGATGTTGAGTTTGACTCGCCTCGCGTCACCATGTACACGGAGGCTGAAGCCAAAGAAGCACGCGAAGACGGCGTGGACTTGCTGGTGGAGGCCCGGCTGGTAGCACTCAGCCGCTCCGCCATCTACCAGCAGGGTCTCCGCCGCTTTCACAGCCGGTGAGTAAAGCCACGCTCCTTCCGCGACGGAGACCTTGTGCTCAGGCTGATCCAGCGAACAGCCGGCCAGCACAAGCTCTCGGCTCCTTGGGAAGGACCGTTCATCGTCAGCAAGGTACTGGGCAACGATGGCTACTACCTCATCGATGCCCAGAAGCCAAGGGCACGCAAGAGAGACGACTCAGGCAAGGAGTCAGAGCGCCCATGGAACACAAACCTTCTTCGTCCCTTTTATAGCTGAAAGACAGTATGTGTCATGCTATCTAAGTTATTTTGAGAATCAGTGGGAGCCCCGAGAGATTCTCGGGGACTGCCCAACCCTTTATCTATATGATAAGAATTATGCCTGTGAATGTTTGTTGTTCACTCTTCTATCCGGCACCGGAGCCTACCAGACGGCCCGGGGACTTGCCGCCTGGCCCTATGTCTAGAGAATTCTCCTTAAAAGGTCAGACAAGTAATGTGATGGCATCCAAGCCCTCTCCCGTATCCAGCCACAGACTCGCAGAACGCGGCTGTCCGGCTGGCAGGAGCCAAAGGAAGAAGCGGTGCCCACATGAAAAATGGCTAAGGAGAAAAGATATAGGACCAGCCGGCCCTTAAGATTAACTGCCGGCTGTCGAGCAGCCGGCCAGTCAGTTCTAGGCTTGGCCAGACCGTCTTCCAGAAGGCAAGATACTTGCCCACCCCAAAAGTAGCCAAGTCCTTGACCCAGCCACAGAACCACAGAGTGGCTGTCTGGCTAGCAGGACGGCAGTACTAGGGGTCGGCAAGGAGAAAATCGCCACAAGGAACTAGGACAGGGCTAATCCTAGGACTCGGCACAAATTGCATAAAAACGATGCTGAATTAAAAGAGTATTTACATCCAAAGGCCTTAAGATCCGCCTTGTAGCAATAACTTACTAATATACACCCAGCGGGTGGAATTGTTCAAATTAACCTTGCAAGTCTTACAGAAAGATAGACGATACAGATAAAAATCCTAAGGGGCAGCAGGCTGGGCAGGCGGCACGACGGAGCCGGCTTCTGGGGAGGCCTCCTGGCGGGGCTCGGTCTGGCCGTCTCCTGCAGCAGGCGGGGCCGTCACTCCTGGCCCGCTTGTTGAGGACTGGTCAGGCGGGCGACTGCGTGCTGGGTGCGCCTCCTGGGAGCTGGTCTCCTCGTTGCTGCCTTCCTCGTCCTCGTCGCCTTCGCTGGAGGCGATCTCCTCGTCCGGCTCTTCCGACGCCGCCAAGTCCAGCCCGAATTTAGTAGGCGGCACTACGTGGCCCCTGTCATCCAGCTCCGGGATGGAGAGGGAGGTGTCGGCGTACTCGGCGAGGGCGGTAGCTCGCTTGGCGAGTTCCCTATGTTCCTCAGCCAGCTCTGGCTGGGCCTCCGCACGGAACATCTCCAACTGCTCAAGGCTCAGGCCTGGGTACCAACTCTTGGCGAACTCCAAGGCGGTCCGTGCGCCAGCCCTTGCCGCGGAGCCCTTCCAGGCCTCGAAGCGCTGGACAACTGCCTCCAGCCAGGCGGCCGTCCGGCTGGGAGTGCGAAGCTCCGGCACTCCTGGCCAGAGGGTGGCCAGGACTTGGGCGCCTGCGCATTGCAGACGGCGGAGAAGACGGTGGACTGGCAGAAGGCGCACCCGTATGGCGAGAAGCTCTTCAGCCGGGGTCCTAGGCGCGTTGGGTGCGATATTCCGGCCCGCCTGGCGCCTCGCAGCACGCTCGGCCTCGATGGCCTGGGTGGCGACCACAGAGTAGCCCGAGAAGAATTCTGCCAAGACTAGAACAAATATCAGAAGAAAAGCAAGACGGCTGCTGCAAACAATGAAAACAGAACGAGAAGATAGATGTCTCACGGTCGACCATATCTCCAATAGCTACGTAGCCGTCTTGGAGAGTCGCCTCCTTCTCGGCCCAATTCGAGCGCTCAGTCTCGAATTCGGCCCGCAGAAGGGACTCGGCGTCGGACATCTTGCCGAGCTCGGCCTTGTGGGCCGCCGCCTGGTCCGCCAGCTCCTTGGCCAGGCGATCGCGGTCTTGGGCGGCGAGGGCGCGCTCCTGCTCCTTGGCGGCCAGCTCCGTCTGGGTCTCACCCAGCTGGCTGCGGCAGCTGGCAGGAGAGAAAGAAAAAGAACAAGGGTCAGCAGCAGAAGACATAACCTTGGAGTTCCAAGCCGCCTGCTCAGCAGCCGGCTCGGAACTCGGGGACTACACCCAGCGGGTGCGCTGACGCGCCGCCGCAAAGAGAAGAAAATACACTGACCTCGGCTGTCTGCCAAGGTTGTCTGCAGCTGCGCCAGCTCCTGGCGATGCGTGTTGTAGGAGGCCACGCGGAGATTGTGGTACTCCTGCAACAAAAAGCAAGATTAGATCTGGGTGAACACTTTGGAGTTCCAAGCCGCCTGCTCAGCAGCCGGCTCGGAACTCGGGGACTACACCCAGTGGGTGCGCTGACGCGCTCCCACGGAAAAATTGAAGGAATAAAAAGCAGAAGAGAATAACAACATACTTACCCGAATGGAGGATCGCGTCGCAACGAACTCCTGCATCGCTGACTGCACGACGCTGCCCAGGGAGTTCATGTGGTCCAAGATGTCCCGCGACGCGACAAGCCACGCGCCGCCTCCTCCGGACCTCCAGCTCGATGGCTCCGCGCTGGTTGCCTCGTTCTCCGACACGGACGAGCTGGCCCCGCCGACCTCCACCTGTTGGGGCAGAGAGACCACCCTCGCAAGACGCCGGCGGGTGGGGCTTTGGGGGGGCGGCTGCGGGCCAACCACCAGCGTGCTCCCAACCGGCGGCACCTCCGTCCCCATCGGCCGGCTGACCGGCTCCCCAGCAGGCGGCGCTGGCGGTGGTGGCGGCGTCTCCAAGATGACGCACTCGTCGCATCCGTCGCCCGGAGCAGGCTGCTCGTCAGCAGCCGGCGTCTGGGCGAACGGCTCCTGGTACCCTGGCGCCGGGCGGTCGACGCGACCTGCCGGCTGCTGGGGGCCCTTCCCCCGCTCTCGGGCGTGGGCGGCGTCTGCCTCGGCCTTCTTGGCGGCTTCGACCTCCACCTGGGCGGCGGCATCGGCTGCCGCCCGCTCACACTCCGCGGGTTCGCGCTCCGCGCGTGCCTCGCGGGCGTTCCTTTCTGTGGCCTCCCGGAGCGCGGCAGCAGGATCCACGCGGGAAGGCACAGGAGGGGCATCTGGGGCTCCTACCACAGAGCCCGCTGGCACCCGCGAGAGGAAGAGCGGCGCGCTGTGCGGACGTCCAGAGAAAGCAAAAAATCAAGAAAGAATCAACCATGAAAGAAGAGCAAGACGCAAGGAAAGAATGAAGAACATTTACCCGGACACGACTGGCCTAGCCTTGGGCTTGTTCGGCATGTTGGCCCTGGCGGCTGCCTCCTGACACCTCGTGGCGGCAGTCGACAGCCGAAGCTTCTTTGGCGGGGCGCCAGTCGGCCCTGACGTGGACCGCCGTTTCCCACCGCCGGTTGTGCCAGACGGCCCCGCCTGCTGGCTGGCGCGGACGGGTGGCTCCTCCATCTCCTCGTCGTCGTCAGGCCAGTTCTCGAGGCCGCCGTCTGGCTGGCCTCCGCCACCTGTCACCTCCTCCTCCTCCACGGCGGCGGCCCCAAGTTCGGGGTCGCTCGTATCGCTCTGGGAGCGATCCTGCTCGAGGGGGCGGCCCGGTTGGTCGGAGCCCGGCGCCGGTTCGCCTGGGAAGATCTACGCCGGGTGTCAGCACCAAACGGCTACAGCAGCCGGACAAAGAAGAAAGAAAATAGAAGGACGAAAACTTACTGCGGGCGGCTGGTTGTCGCGGCTGTACGGAGCCTTGCTATAGGCCCAGCCGGTGTCGGAGACCTGGCAGCTGGAGATGTGGTTCACCAGCCGGGCCACTTCCCTGTGCGGTAGGGGCTTGGTGCAGGTCCGGCTGGGGTCCCGGCTCCCACTCATGTCACAGATGAGGTGGGGCCGGCGCTGCAGCGGCAGCACCCGGCGCTCGGCGAACGTCAGGAGCAGATCCGCAAACTCCAGGCCTTCGTCGTCTCGCAGCTCCCGGAGACGGCGCACGGTGACAGAGGCTCCTTCAGTCAGGCCAACGGGCCGAGTCTTCCAAAAATCCCGAGGCTCAGCAGGCGGCCCCGGCACCCACTCCGGCAGGCAGATGAGATCCTCCTCGGGTTCGACGTTGGAGACGTAAAAATACGTCTTCTGCCACTGCTTCACCGATCCAACTAGCTTCGGCGGCGGAAAGAAGTTTCTCGCCCCGGAGCGCTTCACGGCGATGCATCCTCCGCACTGGGCGGCAATGCTTTGGACGGCGGTGCCCAACTTCACGTAGAAGAGCTCCGTCCAGAGCTCGACGGTGGGGAGGATGCCGAGAATGGCCTCGTAGAGGACGACAAAGGAGGAGGTGGTGGTTATCGTGTTCGGCGTGAGGTGGTGCAGCTGGACGTGGAAGAAATCGAGGAACGAGCGGAAGAAGCCGCTCTCCGGCAGGCCGAACCCGCACTGGAAGTGTGGGCGGAAGATGACCCGCTCACCTGGTTGCGGGGCCGGCCTGATCTTCGTCACCGGCGCCAGGCGCACGGCGACCTTGTCGGCCGGCGGCAGCTTTCGCGACCGACGGAGGACGTCTATGTGGTCTTGCACGACCTCACTGCCATCCCACTGGTCGTGGTGTCGGGTAGGCGCTGGAGCGGCCATGGCTCAGGAGGTGTTTCGCTTTTGATTACGGCAAGGAGGAGCGAGGAAGAAGACGAAGGACGGGGGAGAGTGAGCGCGAGAGCAGCGCCAGCCCTCTCCCCCGGCCTATATATAGACCCTGGCGACGAAGGCGAGGGGCGGGCGTGGGCTTAACCACCCCACGTCCCGCACGACCCCCGATTTTCTCGCGCCTAATCCGCGCGCATTTAATGCGCGCGGAAGGGTAATCGATTACCTCTGCCACTGTGGATCCGCGCGGGGTCCAAGGCCCTTAGTGGCGGGCCCCGGCCCACTGTTATGTCATGTCACGCGCGTGGGCTGGCAGGCCGACGCGACAGGGCGGTGACGCGTGGGCGTAGCCAACGGTCCACGGGTTCGTTCGATTGACCGCTGACTAGGCGGCGCCTTCTCGCCGAAGATTCTGAGACGGCGATCCGGCTGCCAGAGGCCGGCTCCTGCAGCGCAGAGCCGGCTGGTGGCAGACGGACTCCTGAAGCAGACGAGAGACAGACGACAAGCTAGCCCGGGGGGAGAAGCTGCTGGAACCCCTCGGCATCTTCAGTGTCCACATCGGAGTTCCACCAGCTTCGGGGACTACTGTCGGAGATATTGACCATGGGTACCCTCAGTGCCTGTCCATGGGATTTGAAGACAAATAACGGCCGCTTGGTCTGCCGTGGCCGTTTGCTCTTCGAGCCGCCTCCTGGGGTAGCCTGCCCCAGGAGCCGGCCACCAGCAGGCGGCAGGGACCCAACAGACGGCAACACCAAGCACCACCAGCCAGCAGACGGCCCCGCATCCCATCCTCAGGGAGCACGTTGAGGTGGGTCCCGGCGGGGCGGGGGCATGGCTACAGGAGAACATGTCCTTAGAAGATCCATAAGGGCGTGGCTACAGTGACCATGAACCTTATGAATATCCACTAAGCAGCGGGTCACTGTAGCCACGAGGCTCGTTACCAAGCAGAGGTCAGAGAAGGCCACGATCCCACTACCCACAACCGGCGGGGCCAGTAGGCGGCTGGCCCCATCGGTCAGTGAGCGAGCTCAAGAACGAACCGCCTCTGGCAGGCGGCCAGGGGAGACGGCTGTCTGGTAGCAGACGGCACACCCCACTCTAGAAGTCAGAGCCTCATCAAGATGACGGGACGGGGCGAGGCGGCAGCGTACGGCGAGAGATGATGGCACTGTAGCCATCCCCTTCCCGACGAGGCTATCGTCAGCAAAAGCGCCTCCATAGTGAAAGGCAATCACGGGGGGGACAGGCGGCGAGGTCGGCGCCAGAAGACACTGACGGCTGGGGGCCACGCCGTCGAGATTACCATTGTACCCCTGGGGGGTAGGCCTATATAAACCCCCCAGGGTCCTCCATGTTGAGGGCTGGATAGTTGGCTATGAGAAGCTTACTAGACAAGAACCCTAGATAGAAGAGAGAGAGAGAGAGAGAGAGAGAGAGAGAGAGAGAGAGAGAGGAGGTGAGCTAGCCTTGTTCATCTTCTTCCTTCATACATCACCGCTCGAGGAGCAAACCTGTAGCTACTCTAGTGCTATCAGTGATGACGCGGAGCCCCCGCAGAGTAGGACTAGGGGTGTTATCTCCTCGGAGAGCCCCGAACCTGGGTAAGATTCGTAGGCGTCCTAAGTATCGCTTTATCCCGCTTCCCGAACCTGGCGACGTTCTTTTGACCCCCATGCATGATAAGCCATCCTTTGGCATATGTTGTCCCAAAACCCCGACAATTGGTTAGGTGTCACTTGGGAGCCTCCGACAAGATTGTGGAGTTTAACCAAGGAGTTTGTATGGGCAAGGAGATCGCCTACTTCGTGAAGATCTACCCTAGTGAGGCAAGTCCTTCATGGGCGATGGCCTTGATGGGATAGACAAGGTTGCTTCTTCGTGGACCCTTTGTGGGTGGAGCCCTCTATGGACTCGCGCAGATGTTACCCTTTGTGGGTTGATGTCTCCATCAATGTGGATATACGATAGCACCACATATCGGAACCACGCCAAATCATCCGTGGCTCCAATTGTGTTTGCACTCTCCAACCCCTCCCTTTATCTTCATATGCAATGATTTACTTTCTGCTGCCACAACTCTAGAATTGCATGTGTAGGAAGATTGCTTGACTTGTGCTAAATTGCTAAAAACTATCAAAACTTAAAATTGGAAAAGGCTAAGTTTTTATTTGGTCAAGTAGTCTAATCACTCCCCCTCTAGACATACTTTCGATCCTGGGGCCACTCCCGCACCGCCCTGGACGAACCTGTATAGTGGTTTCGTATGCTGACCGTACAGTGGTCTTCGTATACGTGCGCGCATGCCACGTTGGGCGGTCGTGGGGTAGCATGTGTCCATGGGACATGCCCGAAACGTCCCATCGTATAAAGACAGGGAACCACCTCCCGGCGCATCGCCCCTACCATGTCCCCCAAATCCCCTCCCTGTCACATCGTCTTCCTCTCCCCCACCGCGTCATCTCGCTCTCCTCCACTGCGTCCACCGCACCGTCTTGCTCTCCCCACTGCATCCTATTCCTCGCCTTCATCGCCACCATTTGTCCGATGGCGGACGCTCATGGTGACGCCGGCGCAGCGGCTGGAGATGTAGTGGAGCCGCAGGGTGCGGTGACCACAGATGAAGTGAAGGATGTTAGCGTCGCCCATGGTAATGCGCGGAAACTCTCAACCACTGTGGATGTGGAGAAGCAGGTGGCGAGCTCTGCCTCAGTGTTGCTAGAGCAGAAGGTGACGGCGTCGAGCGGTGCAGTCCATCCCGATGCACAGCCTAGCGATGAGCAGGAGGCATTTGCACTTGCTTGTTAGTTGCAATATTTAGGATATTAGCTTTGAGGGTTGTTGCATTGGTTAGATTGTGATTCGTACGGTAGTACAGATGGTTAGATTAGTTGGTTTGACGGATGGGCTGTGGTTTTCTGTATGGGGGGGGGTGGGGGTTTTGTACTAGTGTTTTTTGGATTACATTTGTTGCAAAAATGCTAGATAGATCTGCATGAGAGATAGGGATATCTGTGCGTTAATGCTACATAGATGTATGCTTATTAGATTTGTTTTTAATGCTACACAGATTGGGGTTTTTAATGCTACAGACATGTATGCTTATTAGATTGGGTCCCTATTAGATTTGTTTTTGAATGCTACGTAGATTGGGATTTTGAATGTCATATGCCCAAATGGAATCCGTTAATTAAGAAGTTATTTGATTCATTAGTATATAAATTTGTCCACAATATGTAGTTATATTAGCTCTGTTGTTCAATGTTTGTGCATGACAATGGAAAATGCAAATAGGATCATAGTATATTAGACCTATGATCAATGTGTAATGTGTGCATATCTAAATTTTCAATTGGTTTATGTATTTACTAGTGATGGATGTAATTGTATATTCAGGAGGATGATGGTTGGGGGGGAGGAGGAAGATGGACCTTACTGGGTTCAAGGACCCGTACGATCCAGGGTATAGTGACGACGAAGAGTATGAGGTAAGCCTACTTGAAATTTCGATTGTTCATTTAGTTTCTTTAACATGGTGTATCTAATCTATAATGTATTAATGTAATTCATTCGTGTGTGAAGTATGTGTCTGGAGAAGATGTGGATGTGAACGACGGCAACTTCGCGTCCTTCAAAGCGAAGGAAGAGGAGAAGATCAGGGCCACGGGAGATCATTACTACTACAAACGTAAGACCAGCATTTGGCGCTGCCCCTACTGCACCACCAAGCCAAAACCAAAGTCCGGCTGCTTTGTTCACCTTCTAGCTCATGCAGAAGATGTAGCCATCCACGGCGATGACTACAAGATAAGGGGGCAGCATGCTGCCCTCGCGAAAGTCCTGACTCCCCTTCCCAAGTGATGTGATGATTTGTTGATGTGTTTTAATTACTTTTGGTTGTTTGGTGAACTTTGTTTGTGAACAGGGTGTGTTCTATGGATGGTATGGTGCTATGATGTGTTCTATATAAGCATGTGGCTATCTATATTGGGTATTTGTGTGTTTTTAAATTTATCCGCCATGATTTGTTTCAGTGTTTATTTTCAAAGTTTAGGTGCTGCAATGATTATACATCTTGTTTCAGTGTTGCTTCACTGATCAAACATGCTGCAAAGAATAAGAAAAAAGAGCAAATAGTCAATCATTTTATCAAATATTCCAATAACAGAGCAAAAAAAATAACATTTGAATGAAGATGTAATGATTTTTATAATAAAGGAGTATTATCGTAATTATTTGCCTCATGTTTATTTATCAAATGCATGCTTTTTCCCACCAGCATGTCTCATTATCCGATGTTTTGAGCTGACATTCGACAGAACAGTATAAATTCAAAAAAATGCACAAAAATACTTGGCAACCTATCTATGTTTGTGTAGGAGATCATGTGTGTAAATTTTTACCTATGATTAGCGCAAAAGTCCGAAATAAACCTGCGCACAAATTTTTCACACATGATCAGCGCACAAGTCCGAAATAAATCCTCCTCTCCTTGAACTCTATGAAATGTTGTACATGATAGCTCATATGTGTGAATGTTTTCTCATGAAAATGACCATAGACCAAGTTTAAAATTTTTGGTTGGTAAAATGTCACATAAGACAACATTGTACGCAGGTTTTATATTTTTTGATTTTTTTTAAATTAATGGCGCTCATTTTTCCTCGGTCGTGCCAGCTAGTTTTTTTTTAATGTTTGTATACCAAGTTTATTATTTTTCCTCGTTAGTGTGTCTTATAAAAAAATGAACGGCGAAGGTTTCATATTTTTTCAATTTTTTTAAATTAGTTATGCTTAGTCAAAGTCTTGGAAACCTCGTTGACCAGCTCAAAACCCCTTTAAACCCCGTGTGGTTTTGCCTAACCCTAGCTCCGAACGTTAGCTGTGCGATCATACCCTGGCGCCAAGCGACAACTCTCAGATGTGGTCTTCTAGAAGGAATTCGGTGGGTAGGTTGCATGCAGGCTCCGCGCCGTTGGATCACATGGACGGCTCCGCATCGTTGGATCGTGGGGCGATGTGCGAGAGGCGATCCTGTTGGTTGTGCTCGACTGCTCGCCCACCACTGACTCCGCGAAAGAAAACCGACTATAACTTGACAAGTGATACGTCCAAAACGTATCTATAATTTCTGCTTGTTCCATGCCTCTTTTGGGTGATATTGCTATGATATTTATACACTTCCATACACTTTTGATCATATTTGGACTAACCTATTATCTCAGTGCACCCCAGTGCCAGTTTCTGTTTTCGGCTGTTTTTGTATTTCAGGTTTTCACATTACGAGAACTGCCAGGAAAAATCCAGAAAAATTATATAAAAAATCAGCGTTCCAGAAACTACCGCGCGCCCGAAGGCAGCCGGGGGGGCCACTAGGGCTCCAGGCGCCCTGGCGGCGCCCCCCCCCCCTGGGCCGCGCCGGGGGGGCGCTTGGGCCCCCCGAGACTCCTCCGATGCCCTCTTTGGCATATATTTAAAGCGTCTCGAGAAACCCTCGAAACAAAAACTCTTTTTCGCGATCTCATCTCTGTTCCGCCGCCGCCGCCGCTTCCAAGATCGGGAGCACCAGGAGAACTCTTCCCGGCACCCTGCCGGAGGGGAGGATCACCATCGGGAGCCTCTCCACCACCATGGACGCCTCCCGGATGAGTTGTGAGTAGTCTCCCTTGGACCATGAGTCCATGACCAGTAGCTATGTGATGTTCTCCTCCCGTTCTTGTGCTTCACTAATTAGTCCTTGTGAGCTGCCCTACATGATCGAGGCACATATGTAATCCTTATGCTGTTGCTATGATGAGTTTGCTGGGATCCGATGGATTATGAGATTATGTTCAGATTGTGCTTGAGTAATATATTTGATCTACCTCTTTTATATTTATGTTCGTAAGTAATTCTTGCATGTTCTCCGTTGTTATTTATTGCTTTGGCCAAGTAATAGGTAGTGACTCCAAGAGGGAACGTTATGCTTGATTGTGGGTTCATGCCCCTCGATGACTAGTTTGAGTGATAGAAACATGAGTCTAGGGGATGTGTTGTTGCCACAAGGGGGAAAACAACGGTGATTGTGCCCGCGGGTGCAAGGATTGTTTACTTTACACAAAGTTCTTTTAATGCAGTTGTCTGTTGCTTTGAGTTTACACTATGGGTGGGGCTCGCAACTTAGTACCAGCGAGATGTTCTGGATAGATATCTCAAGGTGGATGATTAGTAGTAGATATTGATGGATTTCGGTCTACTTTCTTTGGCGTACCGCCCATGCTTTGAACCTCAACCTTTCTTGCAATGTAGTCAGCATTGGTTTGCGTTCGTGGTCCTGTCAATTGCCCAGTTGTAATTCGTTTACCTTACATAGCTGTTTTATCGTCTTTTGGGAGAGAGACATCACTAGTGAACATCATGAGACTCCGGTCCATATTACCATCATTGATCACATCTGCTATTTACTTTTCGCTATCATTTACTATTGCAAACATTATCTATCACTACTATCATTTGCGTTTAATCCTTTGTGAACTACAAGGCCGGAGGGATTGACAACCTCTCTGTACTCGTTGGGAGCAAAGTTATTTGTATCTGTGTGCAGGTCCATGTTGATTGCTAATATCTGGCGCCGTTAGCAGTTGACACCTTCTTGTTGAACCTAGGAGTCTCTGGGGATTCGATCCTTGGTATCTTTGCCAAGGGAAAAACTTCCGCAACACTACATCTCACACCTTCCACTTGGGGTAACCAACGAGGGGCGAGAAGCCTAGCAAGAGTTTTTCTGGCGCCGTTGCCGGGGACTCCACTCTTCAGGATAGGGGAGTTG
Source organism: Secale cereale (assembly GCA_902687465.1). Classification (NCBI taxonomy): domain Eukaryota; kingdom Viridiplantae; phylum Streptophyta; class Magnoliopsida; order Poales; family Poaceae; genus Secale; species Secale cereale. Next base: position 685,792,665 of record LR738714.1, read on the forward strand.
CACGCTATCTTTTACCTTTGTTTTTAGTCTTGTTAGTTTACCTTTCAGTTTTTGCTTTAGTACCTTTTATCGAAAATCACACAAAAATAGTTATCTTGCTTGCTTGCTACTATGGGTTCCACCGAGAACACCAAGTTGTGTGACTTCACTAGTCACAACAACGATGACTTTATCAGCACACCTATCACTACACCTGCCACTTCAACACCTTCATATGAAATTAAACCTGCTTTACTAAACCTAGTCATGAGAGATCAATTCTCCGGTGCTGGAGATGATGCTGCTTTACACTTGAACAACTTTGTTGAACTTTGTGATATGCAAAAGTACCAAGAAATAGATGGTAATATTGTTAAGCTTAAGCTTTTTCCTTTCTCCTTGAGAGGAGGAGCTACAATTTGGTTTCAGTCTTTGCCTAGAAATAGCATAGATTCATGGGACAAGTGCAAAGATGCTTTTATTGGAAAATACTATCCACCTGCTAAAATTATCCAACTGAGAAGTAACATAATGAATTTTAAACAATTGGATAATGAACACGTTGCCCAAGCTTGGGAACGTATGAAGTCTCTTATCAAGAACTGCCCTACTCATGGTTTGACTACTTGGATGGTTTTCCAAACTTTTTATGCAGGCTTGAACTTTACCTCGCGGAACTTGTTAGATTCGGCCGCGGGAGGAACTTTTATGTCAACTACACTTGGTGCTGCCACAAGGCTTCTCGATGAGATGATGACCAACTATTCCCAATGGCACACCGAACGCGCTCCAACAGGTAGGAAGGTAAACTCTGTCGAGGAGATTTCCTCCTTAAATGAAAAAGTTGAATTAATCATGTCTCTACTTTCGAAGCAATCTTCTGTTGATCCTCGTGATGTTCCTTTAAATTCTTTGATTGCTCAAGAACAAGTAGATGTGAACTTTATCTCTAGAAACAATTTTAACAACAATGCTTATAGGAGTAATTTTGGTAACAATCCTAGACCGTTCCCCTCTAATTCTTATGGGAACAACAATGCTTATCCTAGCACCAAGAACTCCAATACTGAACTAGAGATTATGCTTAAAGATTTCATCACTACCCAAAAAGCCTTTAATAAGAGTGTAGAAGAAAAACTACATAAACTAGATGATCTCTCTTTGAAGGTAGACCATTTAGCCAATGAGATAGAGTTGCTTAAAATTAAAACTTCTCCTCTTGAGGAGAGGAAGGTCACTCCTATAAATGCTATTCAAGTGCAAATTAATGAAAACATTAGGATGATGGCTAAACTTAAAGAAAGATGGGCTAGAGAAAGGGAGGAAGAAGATAGAATTAAGAGCCTTCCTACCCACCACATTGTTGCTACTATCCAAGTTGTTGAGGATATCCAAACTCTTAGCACCCAATGTACTCCTGGTCCCATTGGACCTATTAATGGTGATGCTATGACTATAGAAACTACCAAACAAGTGAACCTTAAGGACACCACTACCACTTTACTTGATGCTAGTGATCTTGATTTTGATAATTGCCCTCTCACCGAAGTTATTCATTTCCTTCACAAGATGTCTAGAGATCCCCGCACTAGCACGCTTAACCTTGCCTTCACAGAGCATATCACTAATGCTCTCATCAAAGCTAGGGAGGAGAAACTTAGAGTAGAAGCCTCCATACCTAGAAAGCTAGAAGATGGTTGGGATCCTATGATAAAAATTAAATTGAATGACTTCTCTTGCTATGCATTATGTGATGTTGGAGCTAGTACCTCTGTTATGCCCAAAAGAATATATGGTATGCTTAAATTGAAACCTTATGATTCTTGTTCTTTTGGTGTTCGTCTCGTTGATTCTTCCATAAAGAAACCTTTGGGGAGGATCGACGATGTTCTTATCATTGTCAATGACAACTATGTTGCCGTTGATTTCACTATTATGGATATTGAATGTGATCCTTCTTGTCCAATTATTTTGGGACGTCCCTTTTTACGCACCGTTGGTGCTATCATTGACATGAAAGAGGGTAATATAAAATTTCAATTTCCTCTCAAAAAAGGGATGGAACACTTCCCTCGAAAGAAGATCAAGTTACCTTTTGAGTCCATTGTACGGGCTAGCTATTCTTTTACTCTTGATAAAACTTGATCTCTATGCATTATGCATAGCTTAAAGGCATAAAAGAAAGCACTTTTGGGAGGCAGCCCACATGAATAAAATTTTATTTTGCTTTTGTTGTGTCTTGATGTTGTTTACTACAGTAGCATCATCATTGTATCTTTTCTTTTCATACTTGTGCCAAGTATAGCCTCTGATTGCTAGAAAGTTCAAAAGTTGTGAGGTGCTGTCCAGGAAACAGATTCTGTCCTTGGATAGAAAAAATCGTATAAAATCACCAGATCATCTTTTTGGTCTGAATTTTTTCGACAGCGTTCTCTATATAATTGTCTTTCGTGCATCTATTCTGAGTTTTTTTATTAGAGTTGCAGAAGTGCCTCGAACAAATCAATTACTACCTGCTGTTCTGTTTTTCACAGATTCTGTCCTGTTTTGCCTTTTCTTCATTTTGCAAACCAAGAGCTTGATTTTTCTTTGCAAAAACCTTTTGGCAATCTTGAGAAACAGTAGACCTTCAAGAATATCTTTATTTCCAGCAAGGTACAATTATTTTATTATGGGTACTAACCTCGCTAATCAGATTATGATGAGTTATGTATGAAGGGAGTTTTCAAGTGTGCGAGGGAAGATGATAAAAAGATTCAGGAGTGTCAAGCGCTCAAGCTTTGGGATGCCCCCATGCACCCCCAAGAAATATTCAAGGAGACTCAAGCGTCTAAGCTTGGGGATGCCCCCGTGCATCCCCTTATCCATCAACATTATCAGTTCGTCTTTCATTCCACTATATTTTAATCACTTCATGTGTTATGTGCTATGCTTGGAGCGTCTTGCTTTTAGTTTCCTTTTTAGCTTTTCATAACAAGTCGGAACTCAGTTTTCTTTATGTGGGAGAGAAACACGCTCCACTTCTACCTAGAACATAACATAGAATTTTCATGACTATCTTTGCTGTGTGTGTTCTTTGTCTTTTAATAGCTACTATCATGCTCTGCTCTTAGTATTCATGCTTATCTTTTTAAAGAGCTTGTGTTTAGTTGGTTGCTTGAACTCTCTTTAATTATCATGCTTATCTCATTAAGAGAGTTTGCTTCCGTTGCAGTGGTTAATATGTCTATGATAAAGATGCTACGTGCATAATGGCGCTTAGTAGTTCATGTTTTCTTATGATTAGTCTCAAATAGCTGGGGGATTCCCAATGTGTTATTGGAGTACCAACATGATTTGTTTGCCAATGATGTGGTATGGTTTAGTAATATCTTCCCTCAAGAATTTATTTTGATTGACTTGGCGTATGCTCACGCATATTTAAGACTGTAATTAAAGAAAGTCTGTCAAGCCTTGATGATCTTTTATTTCTGAATAGCGATATAACTTCCATGCCTGATTCAATGTTGCTTTGTCGCTCTGCATGATTATGACCGTCATTGCTCTCTTAGTTGGTCGCTCCGAGTCTTTTGCTAACCTCCACCTGTACTAAGCGGACTGACTGCTTGTGCATCCACATCCTTTTAAACCAGTTATGCCATATGAGTCCACCATACCTACCTATATGTGGTATTTCACCGCCACTCCAAGTAAATTTGCATGTGCTACCTTTAAAACCTTCAGTTTTTGCAATACATAGCTCATGGGAAAGTAGCTTAAAAACTATTGTGGTAAAGAATATGTCGCTTATGTATCTTAATTCTTATAAGTTGCTTGCTAAGCGGTATCCATGTTTCTGGGGACGCCATCAACTGTTACACTTTTGTTGAATATCATGTGAGTTGCTATGCATGTTCGTCTTGTCTGAAGTAAGGGTGATTTTCCATGAGTTGAATGGTTTGAGTATGCATATTGTTAGAGAAGAACATTGGGCCGCCAACCAAATCCATGTATCATGGTGGAAGTTTTAGCTTGGACATTAATCCTCAATCTCTTATGAGAATATGCTTAAGCATTAAAGAGGAGTCCATTATCTATTTTCTATGTTGTCCTAGTATGGATGTCCTCAAATTGAGATCTATCAAAAACGAGAAATCAAATGCGATCTATCTCCTTGGACCTTTGTACAGGTGACATAGAGGTACCCCTTTGTGACACTTGGTTGAAACATATGTAATGCAATGACAATCCATGGAAATCCGAGCTAATTAGGACAAGGTGCGAGCACTATTGATATTCGATGCATGAGGCTTGCAACTTATAGGATGTCTTATGCATAACACATATGAAGTACTACTACCGTTGACAAAATTGCTTCTATGTTTTCAAAATAAAAAGCTCTAGCACATGAGTAATCCCTGCTTCCCTCTGCGAAGGGCCTTTCTTTTACTTTTATGTTGAGTCTCCACCTTCTTTTAAAAGCACCAACTACTGAGAGCATGATTGTCATTCTGAGTGTAATGTGCATTTTCCCAAAGTAGCATTGTCTTTTGCATGATTGTGATATCGTTTATTCTGAAATCATTGTATCTAGTCATCACTTAAACCTTGAAGGTGCCCCTGCATTTATGTTTTGCATCACTAAGGGGGCAAGCTAGATATCACTTTATCAAATTTGCACATCATGTTCATTGCAAATCTATTTGATGTTTCAGTATCATATTGTAAAACTTTCAGATCTTTGTGATTTTCTCATGAGGTAACTTAATTACTACAGATTCATTATCTCAGTAAGCTTTTGTCATATGACTATAAAAAGTCCTATATGGTTAATAGCATGTCACCACAGAAATTATTCTTGTTATCATTTACCTACTCGAGGACGAGCAGGAATTAAGCTTGGGGATGTTGATACGTCCAAAACGTATCTATAATTTCTGCTTGTTCCATGCCTCTTTTGGGTGATATTGCTATGATATTTATACACTTCCATACACTTTGGATCATATTTGGACTAACCTATTAACTCAGTGCACCCCAGTGCCAGTTTCTGTTTTCGGCTGTTTTTGTATTTCAGGTTTTCACATTACGAGAACTGGCAGGAAAAATCCAGAAAAATTATATAAAAAATCAGCGTTCCAGAAACTACCGTGCGCCCGAAGGACAGCCGGGGGGGGGGGCACCAGGGCTCCAGGCGCCCTGGCGGCGCGCCCCCCCTGGGCCGCGCCGGGGGGGGGCGCCTGGGCCCCCCGAGACTCCTCTGATGCCCCCCTTTGGCATATATTTAAAG
>LR738714.1:685798075-685809176 GCA_902687465.1 Secale cereale
TATCACTACTATCATTTGCGTTTAATCCTTTGTGAACTACAAGGCCGTAGGGATTGACAACCTCTCTGTACTCGTTGGGAGCAAAGTTATTTGTATCTGTGTGCAGGTCCACGTTGATTGCTAATATCTGGCGCCGTTAGCAGTTGACACCTTCTTGTTGAACCTAGGAGTCTCTGGGGATTCGATCATTGGTATCTTTGCCAAGGGAAAAACTTCCGCAACACTACATCTCACACCTTCCACTTGAGGTAACCAACGAGGGGCGAGAAGCCTAGCAACAAGCTATTGGGGTTTGACTGCCACATTACATAGATGCGATGGCACCGCACGCTGTATAAGTGCTCGGTTGTGGTGGCACTACACGTAGGGAACGGTGCCCTGACTCATGGGATGCTGACTTTCGCCATGCTCGCCGTTCGCCGACAGCGGCAGGGGTGCAGGCGGTTGTGGTTGACGTACACAGCAAACTGGCTTTGGATGCTCACGTGAAAAACTAGCTAACTCACCTGGCTAGACACACGTACATGACGTTGTTCCCTTCGATTTGTACCGGCTAGAACACGCGAGTCATGAGTTGTTTGTTCGTGTTCATGGTGCACGGAGTTGCGGTTGAGCCACTGTGGTGGCCCTCGATGCGCTTGCTGGAGGAGTTAGAATGAAGGCCCCATGAGTCCACACGGACTAGCAGTGAGAAGGCAACGGGCAGCAACGAGAGCACGCGCGAATGGCGCTTTCGGTGCTTGCGCGGGCGTTCTTGCACGCGTAGAGGTGCAACACGTGCGACTTCTGATCATCGGGACAAGGTGTTCCGCCGTCATGTGGCCGCTGCATAGGTACGCCTCCTCTCCTTCGTGCGGTACACGGTGGCGAACATCGGCCGGGCAATGATGGTGCTGGTCATGTTCCCCACCGGACATGGCGGTATGGCGCTCAAGTGGACAGTGATGTGGCAACCCGAATGACATGTCAAATTTTAGTCAAAACCATGTCCACATAGGATGAAAGCCATCGAGAGTGGTACGAGGGACTAAACTTATCGGGGCCGGCTCGAGGCCAGTCAACTGAAAATATAATCTGTGTCAGTCGACCGGCCACAAAATTGCTTCAGTCGATCACCGTACATCTTCAGCGGCAGTGAGACGCTAGGTTCGAAGAGCTGACCGTCCCGAAGCAGTGCAGTGTGGAGAGCTGGCCGACGATCATGTGCATGCACTCTGCCTCGCCGGCCGTAGCTCCGTTAATTCCTGCAGAACGTGCACTGCAGCAGCATTAGGTACACATCATTCTTTTTTTCGTTTGGATTTGTGTGGTATCACCTTAAAGAATAAATGGAAAAAGCTAAAGTCAAACAAGAAAAAATTAAGTTTTCTAAGAAAAGATTAAAAAAAATATGACAAAATTTGCACGTAATTTACACAGACATTGCACATTTTCATAATATGCAAAATAAGCATATACTAGTGAAAGTTTTGCAAAACAAAATGAAGTTTTCTGAGAATGAATAAATTAGTGGCATTGTTATTACCCTTAAATAGAAAAAGTTCATAAAATCAAAATAATGAAGCTTTATAAGGAAAATGAATTAGAGACATTGGTATTACCGTTTAAGAAGAAATAAAACAAAATTAATGATAATAAATTGCACACAATTTGCATAGAATTTGTCCATTTTTATAATATGCAAGAATAAGCATATAATAGTTGAATTCTCGGAAAACAATCAAATAAGAAATAAATTAGTGGCATTGGTATTACCCTTAAGAAGCAAGAAAACGAAATTAAACTAAAACTAAATCAAAATCATTATTTTTTCTAAGCAAGTGTATTAGAGACATTGATATTACCCTTTTAAAATAAAATGAAAAAAATCTTTCGAAAACTTGAACACCTCTTTACATTGAAATTACATTTTTTTTTGGTAATATGTAGAGAATAAGAATATAATAAATTTACACTTATACTATATAGTTTGTGTGTATACATATACACTCACCCAAGACCCAACACCGCACAAATACCCATATAGAATAAAAAAACAACCAGAAAAAAAAGGAAAACAAATAAAAAATGAATACAAACAAAAGAAAAAGAGGCAATGGGTAAAAGGCTTCAAGAATTGCACACAATTTACACAGAAATTATGCATTTTTATAATATGGAGAATAAGCATATAGATAGTGAAATTTTCGCAAAAGAGGAAGTTTAGTAAGGAATGAATTAGTGACACTGGTTTACCACTTAAAATGAAATAAAATAAAATTAAAATTAAAATTAAATCAAAACAATAATGAAGTTTTTCTATAAAAGAATGTATTAGTGTGATTGGTATTACGCTTTATGAACAAAGAAAACAAAAAACATGCACACAACTTTGCACTAAAATTGCACCTTTTGTAATTATATGCTACGAATACACACGTAGTCGTGCAATTTTCAGAATCTAGTATAATTTACAGATATATTCATTTAGTACATGTGTGCGTACTTACACACAATAATAATAATAATAATAATAATAATAATAATAATAATAATAATAATAATAATAATAAATGGCATTTTCTAAGAAAAATTAAATTAATTGTCTTGGTATTACCTATAAAGATGAAAGAAAATAAAGAAGACATACAACAAAAACTCCCTCACAATTAGCACAAAAAATAATAGATAAAAATGAACATATAAATAGTGAGATTTCTGCATTATAGTATAATTTGTATACATATTTGTATAGTAGTTGCGCGTACATATTTACACACAGTCAACGTCCAAAAATACATTAAAGTAAAAAAAATACTAAAAAAGCAAAAATGAAGCTGACAAAAACACAAGGGAAAGAAAACGCATGCACACACACAGAGACTAAAATTGACATGCATTTCATCCATCCATGCAAGAGTCGTGAGCTTCCACACACTCAACAAGAAAAGACAGGAAATCGACTGAACGAACAAACGGGTCAGTCAAATCCATGTTTGAGCTTCCACACGTATCACAAAGCACCTTGAATCAAGGGCTACAAATTTGACTGACCCAAAAATGAAAACTCATTCGCCTGACATATAGCTAAAGTGAAACTTATCTCGTTTGAAATGTTGAGGGACCAAGGTTTACCGGTTTTGAAGTTTAGGGATCATTTATATACTTTGGCAAGAGTTGAAGGGCAAAAAATATGCATATCCCTTCAGTTAATGGATATAAATGTGACCGATTGCTGTTCTTGAATCTTAATCTCCGCAATGCATCATAATTAATAATCAGAAGAATGCTTGCATTTGGATCAACATCGGAATGCTTGTCGTGTGTGAATTGAACTGCTGAAATGTCACATTGGTGTATTCAGGTTTCTCGAGATTAGGATCTTATATAATCAGTGGTAGATCTACTTATATATGGAAAAATTGTACAAGTAATAGACTGTATAGACTCCGATTAATTTTATTTGCCTGATGCCGTAATTAACAGTACAAATTTAGACTGCTCTGGTTTGCATTCTGGACTCTCTGAATTGTTACAAAATAAGCTATGTAGCCTAGCAGTAACTCATCTTAATCGCCAGTGCATCATAATTGATCAATGGCAGCCATGCTTGGATTTGGATCAACATCCAGATGCTTGCAGTATGTGATGAACATCAGCAAATGTCACATTGGGATATTTAGGTTTCTAGAGATTAGGATCTTACATAATTATAGTGGTAGCTCTGCTTATATCAGAAGAAGAAAAATTGTATGCTTACAAGACTGTATAGACTCAGATTGATTTTATTTGTTTGCTGTCGTAATTAACATGTACAGATTCAGGCTGCTCTGATTTGCATGCTGAACACTCTGAACTGTTATAAATAGCTATCTAGCCTTAGCAGTAACTCTGGGGAAATTTTTAACCTGGTATCCCAATTAGTCTCAATGAGAATCAAGGAGGAAGCCCACCTCTGGGCGCTTGCTGGAGCCAAGCATTTGATCCTACTTATATCGCGAGAGTAGACCTTTTTTCCCGCTTTGCGGCTTATGTCTAAACCTTCTTCTTAATTAATGAAAATGGTAAATCTTTTGCCTTGTTTCAAAAAAAAGAACCTTGTGTTTAGTTAAGAAAAACATGACATGTTGATCTTTTTTCCTCCACTCGTGCTGGCCTGTGACTGTTGTTTCATCGTAGAGTGGTTTATTGTAGGGAACAAATGTGCCTGCAGGTCCAGCAAGTGATATTAAACACAACTCTCATTCCTAACCCCCCTCATTCAAAGCATGACCACTTGAGAACCAAGACGAAGAAAATTTTCGTCATAGTCCGTATTCCATCGTATTGGGTTGTTTTGACAATAATTTGCTTATTGACCCTATTGTTTATTCATTAAGATATGTGAACATAACAGGCAAAATAGAGTTTCGGTTGCTTCTTGATTTTTTCCGAAATTGGTTCATTTTAATGGTTACCCTTAATGATGTGTCTATGCAATAATTTTCTTAGCTGCATGGTCGAAAGCTTTGTGTATTATGGAAGGTTGCATTCAAGACAATGATATTTGTGTTAAAAGGAAGTGTATGTCCTGCACTGTTAGAGGGAGATGGAAGGCCTTGAAGTGAAGAGGAGGCAAATATGTTTCTGATCATTGTTTATTAGTCCTTGATTTTGAAAGCATTCTAGATCCGTTGACTTCTATACCCAAGCAGTGCCGAATGTCAAATATCTGTATTGCGTGTAGTTTTATTCGCCATTGCCAATTATCAATTGCTGGTTTAGTATAGAGAAATGAATAATCTTGTGAGGATGGGAGAACAAAGCAGGGATTGGAGGACTCATTGATTCTTCGAAGCAGGACATGGACAGTGGTCACAACAGACCGTGAAGTGAACAATTGGCTAGGAGGACTAGATGATGGTAAATGCTGAAGTAGTCCGAGGAGAAAAAAGCTGTCGTGAACCTCACTAACTTTTTTTTAGCAATCTAGCATGACCCAATTATCGAAGTATTATACACTTTTGATTATCTGTTATATTTAACCACATGCATACAGTTGAGATCAGTGATGCTTTTTGCACCAATTTCACCATTATTATATTTTGATTGGTGACCCCATAGAAACACAAAAGAATATAATGGGCAACTATTCAACATTCCAGTCGAAATCTCAAGATTGGCTTGAAGAAACTATGTTGTTTGAGGTGGGTGTTTAGTGCTTTTCTTTTATTTTTCATCAGATATGAAGTTACAAACATTTTAAACATCATAGTTAATTCTTCAATGGCGATAGAGAATAAAGAGTAAACGCGCGGCAAAGCGTGCTTTTCCTACTAGTACTACATGAAGTATGGCACAACATCCAGGAACTTAAAACACACACAAAAAGTTTCATTGCACGACGCATGAGAGAACAAAATCAAGTGTGGTTTGACAAACAAAGAAATGAATACTACATGAAGTGTGGTACGACATCCAGGAACTTAAAAACACACACACACACACACACACACAAAGTACTACATGAAGTGTGGTATGACACTAGTAAAAGATGCAGTTGCGGTCCCTAGCACAGGAAAAATTCTTATGGAAATAGTTACAAATCATATTATGCAACAACAGGAAGTGTATCCACAAAATAGAATGATAAACTTGTGAAGAATTGGTCAATAAACTTGTGAAGTAAAAAGTAGCAGGACTACCCGCAAAAAAACAGAGTAGAAGGGCAAAAAAATGTGAAAACATGAAAGCAAAGAAATGAATATGAACCACGATCGATACACCAATAAACATGACCAGTAGAGCATCATGGGACCAGTTACGGAACCAGAAATAATTTAGAGAGGAATTAACATATTAACTGACCAGACAGAGAATAGATTATTGCATCAAGATGCTAACAGTACATGCAGCAGATTAGGGAATCATACAACAGTATAGAGAACATTTAATGTTCATTGAAGAAACAGAAACCAACTAACAGATAGAGTGTAGAATGTTAGGCAGTAAGTACAGACATAGTAGATGCATATGGATGGAAAAGTGGCAAAAATAGCACACATGCATCACTAAATAGCACATTACAAGGTCCAAACTAGTGTACCTTTAACATGCCAATAAAAGGGTAAGAGAAGATATCAGCAAACATATATCTTGCGTTTCTGTTTTATTCTGGGATCATGTTCTTCCCTATATATGCTTTTGTAAAACTAACCTGCAGCAAGACAGGCTTAATGATGTCTCAAAAAGCCGCATCATCGTATTACAAATTTGAAAGAGCTTCACATGTCGAGCCTAGCAGAGTACAAGAACCATAGAGGCGATGCTAAGGGCTAACCATAGGCTTCAGGATGTATAGTTTATAAGTAAGTTTCGTGTGTTAGCCCTATTGCAGTCTTTCGATTTCGTCCAAAAGAAAACATTGCACACTACAGGCTCCGAGGCATGGTCTATAAAACTTTAAATTTGTAATATTTTTTCATCCAAAATCTTCATCTTTGATGGATGAATCTAACAAAGACTAAGAAGGTGAAAAAGGCAAGCCCAGGCAACAAATATGACAATGCACACCAAAAATTGTCCAGAAAGCAAACTAGTTTCCATAACAGACTGGTAAGTGAAGATAACTTAATGATGTTCAGGTAACTGAAGATAACTGATGATAACTGAAAAAGATAGCAGGCTAGCACATAGCTACAGGCCATCCTCCTCCTTGGCCTTGGGGGCCTGGCCACTGCCCATCGCCGTCCTCCTTGGGAAACTAGGCCACCGCCTCCTTCTTCTCCCACGAGTGCCTCATGGTGGCAAATCCCATGCTGCCTGCCAAAGAAGTTCCCACCACCCAGTAGACCATCTTGAGCCGTCTTGTCTTCTCAAAGATTTGACTCTCCCTGCATGTTTAAGGATTAGTAAAACAGAGAGTTTGGCAGTAGACTTTTGCAACAAACGAGAAATTTAGGAGGCTGTACACAAGTGATTTCTTCAGCGCGATGGTCTCCTCGTCCAGCTTCACAATCCGCATGAACAGCTGGTGGTGCTGATCCAGCATCTCCGCACGGAGATCGAGTAGCTCTTTCCTGCATCCACCCGTGCACCCAGCCCCGGAGCGGACAGGCCCCATGCCGGCGCCCGGCCCCCCAGTCCCCATGCCGCCGGCGACCTCTGTCCCGTTGCCGGTCGCCAACGAGCGCCTCCCCCTGCGCAAGCAAGCGAGGCCGCAGCAGCGCGTCAATCACAAGAAGAAAAAAACGTCCTTTTGCTTTCATGGATGGGCAGCAAAGGGCAGAGGATTTTGAATCTGGAAGAAGAAGCAAGCGCAGCAGCGCACGGGACGGGAATGGGATCATGGAGAAAACTTACAGGCGTTGGAGACCTTGCGTCGGTGCAGGGGACGGGTAGGCAGCGAGCAGGGTGCGGCGGCCGAGCGCCATGGCCGCCGCCGGCGGCCCGCGTCCTCCGCGGCGTGCGTGCGCCAGGGCAAAAGCCGCCATTTTTGCGCGGGAATTTGGATTTGGGGAGTGGAGGGTGGGAGGGGAAAGTGGGGGAGAGGAGGCGAGGCCGAGGTGGGTTTGTAGTCTCGGCTCGCGGGCTCAGGAGGGGGGGGGTCTCCGCTTGTTTCCGTTGCGCTGCCCACTCATCTCACTGCCGGTGGGGTCGGAACCAAGCGGACCCACGCATCAGTGGATGTGATTGCTCGCTCGAACTCGTCTTTCTTTGCATTGCATCTCAGTGTCTGGTCTTTCTTTGGTCACCAGAAGACCAGGAGGCAGGAGCAGACTGTCAAGCCTTCTTTATTAGTCCAAATTCAAATAATGTTTTTTGGTGCCGAATTCAATAGAAAATTACACTTTTTTTTAACTTCCACACCATGGTACCTCTCTTCTGCCTCGCATGTCGATCAACTTCCACCGTGAAAAAACGTCAATACGAGGGGGGTCCGTGCGTAAATATGAGGCATCTCTAACGAACCGACCATCGAAACCTCTGCAGCCGTATGCATCTAGCTGTCCGGCTGCAAGTCAGTGTGGTTGTCCGAAAATCCCCTTAATCAAACATAAATTAAGGAGGGCTTTGCAAGAGTCCTAACCAGGGGCCCACTCAAGTTCTCCTCCGATCCCATCCCGACCCACAGAGTTAACCGGTTGCATAATATGACAGCGTAATATGAAAATGTAAAACAAATTTAATTCTAAGCAATAAGAATCATACTTAGTTACCACACCAAAAGTCCAAAGGTGGATTATCTACTAAGTGAATACTACTAGAAGCATACATGGGGGCGCCCTTTTTTCCGAATGTTTTAAAAAAATCTTCTATGTTGTTATTAGCTAATAGCGAGCCTCATACTTTTGTAATGCTGCATAAATATTGTCATCAATGATGCTAAAGGAGTTTCTAAGAATTTAACAACGGAAATGGTTCAACGTGAGAACTATGTCATACCAGCTTGGTACAATCAGGTCAACAGACAACCGCAAACTCCCTTTACAAATTCAGGTAAAATATAGTAATATTGTAAAATAAATAACATCAACGGCCCTCTAACTTAAACCTAGTAGGTTGAAAACTGCCGCTTCTTAGAAAAAATTGAAAAGAAAATACACGTAAACTTAAATCTAGGAAATTGGCTAGCAGACTGGACTTGTACCAATATTCAACCTGAAAGCAACCACAATTAGAGGAAGATTTGTGAAGATAAACAATGATGCACTTTAGTCATAGATGCAACAGACTGGTGCCAACTATCAGAGATGATACAATCACTGATCTCTAGCCTCATCCTGGACCTGAACTAGGAAAGCACATAATTAGAAAATGGAGATACTGATGCAATGGTGTTTTGCTACAACCACAAGGGTTAACGATGCCACAATAATGATCACCCATATATGGCATCATACAGTTATTGCATATTGTGCTTAGTTTGCACCTCAATGTGTAGATATATAACACAACTTGGAGTTTCAGTAAATATAGAAATTGATCTCTCTTTTAATTGATAAATTAAATGTCTTAGCAGGAATAGTAAACACGATTTTCTGTCAAAAGAATTTAAATCCAAAGATATTTAAGAATAGTAAAGGATTATATACGTTTCACAAGGGCAGAGAAAAAATATAACTAGTGGAAATTGCAACAATTACACCTGCTGAAACCGGCTAGTGTGCACACTATTGCTCCTCATCCGGATGCAGTTTTGGTTTTACTCTTATGAGAGCATCTCTAGTAGAACCCTCAAATCCTTAAATGTAAAACCAGTTTTAAGGGTTGAGAATTGCCCAATTTTGACACTTTTACGGGTTGAAAAACAGAGGCAAAGAGTAGAACCCTCAAACCCAACCCGTATAACCGAATATTCGGTTATACGGGTTGGGTTTGAGGGTTCTACTCTTTGCCCCAACCCCAACCCTTAAACCTGTCATTTGGCATTGCATAATTTTCACTAGAAAAACACAATAAACCTCCAAACAAACACGGAAATAAAGATCATTGATGCATGGTTTAATAGTTTTTACATCACACAATCATCATCTTCCCCATCTACTAGGCACCATCACCAAAAAATTACACTTGGCGCCATTTCCTAGACCACTTCCACGTCCATCAAGCACCTCCATCGGTGGTGCAGTCTTCCACACCGCCATCGCCACCACAACTCATCGGAGTGTCACCTCGAAGAGTAGAGGACGCACCACGGAATATCCTCTTCCTCTCCGCGATGTCCTCCTTGTAGTCCTTCCACCATTGCAATTGTTCTTGATCCATGTCCTTCTTGGACATCATCATGTGCTCCTTCTCTTCCACCATGAGTTCTTTCCATACCTTTGCCTCTTTCACCTTGATCATCCTCTCCTCCAAGTCGGCCTTGCGCTTTGCTTCTTCACGCTTTGCTTCCACTTGTGCGAGCTTGACCTCTTTCTTCTTCTCGGTGATAAGAAGCTTCGTCTCCAATGTCTTCTTTGTCAATTCCTCTCTTGCCTTCATCATTTGCTCCATCTTCTCCCTTAGGCTTGACGCCTCTTCTTCCATCTTCACCCTTACCTTGCCCTTCTTGGTTCCATCGGGCTTGCCCAAGTTCCTCTCCCCATCCTCATCTTCACTATCATCCATCCTAAGCATTGCCGACCTCTTGGGTGCGGTCTCTTGATCCCTCAACTTCCACTTGTCAAATGTTTGAAGAATTGCCCAAGCATGTTTAAATGGGAATGGCTTGCCCTTGGAAGCGGCCATCTCTTTGTACCTCATGCCGGCAATTGTCTCCTATCAACCACACAAAATCACATAAGAACAATAGCCACACATAATCACATAAGAACAATAGCCACACACACATAATCAAAATAGTGAAGATATGTACTCACATAGTCACTCTCCACGGTTCCACTAGGTGGTGCTTCCCTCACTTGGTCCATGGCCGCACTCCAACGAGCACAAGCGGGCTTCATCAACTCCCACCGGCCTTGAAGCGACCGGTAAGTGCGAGAGATGAACCCACTATTCTTCGGCTTGATCCTACAATATGTGTCCTCGATCCTTTGCCAATAACGTTGACCGGTTTGGTCGGTGCCGGTGGTTGCATCCATCCCCACAGCTGCCCAAGCACGAACCAAGAGGATATCTTCCGCCTCGGTGTAGTTTGTAGACCGCACGTGCGGGCGGGAAGCGGCGGTGAATGCCTCCTCCCCTATCTCGGCCACCTCCTCCTCGTCATCCCCTTCATCCTTCTCATCTTCCTCCAAGTCATCACCAACCCTAAAGGGTTCTAGAGGCGGAGCCCCGAGGTCCACCTCCGCGTCTTGGAGGAGGTTCATGAATGAGGATGGAGTTGCCATTTCCTCGAACACCTCGTGCGCGACGGGAGGAGGTTCCGCGGGCGTGGAAGCGGGCTTCTTCCTTGTCACGGTCTTCTTCCGCGGCTTGGCCACGGCGGAGGACTCGCCGGCGGCCTTGGAGGCAGCCCCTCGTGGCCCACGGGAGGCCGCCTTCGGCCGGCTCTTCTTGAGGGCCGGAGCGGCGTCTGGGGCGATGGCCGGGGCGGGAGCGAGGGCGGGGGCGGCCGGGGCGGGCGCGGCCGGGGCCGGCGGAGGCGCTGGCAGTCCGGCCCGCCGCCGCTTCGCCCCGAGGGTGGCCGGCGGAGGCG
>LR738714.1:685809186-685898958 GCA_902687465.1 Secale cereale
GGCGCGGGGGCGGGCGCGGGGGCGGAGGCGGGCGCGGCGGGCGCGGGGGCGGGGGCGGGGGCGGCCGGGGCGGGGGCGGCGGCCGGCGCGGCGGCCGGCGGAGGCGAGGTGGCGGCGGGGAGCTACATGGGGGCACGGTTGCGAGCGGGAGGAAGTTTCCGCGCTGGATCGGAAATGAAGTGCGGGTTGGGAGGAGTTTCTCCTCCCAACCCTCACTTCTACATGCTGAAATCTAGTTTGAGGGTTGGACCTCTAATTTTTTTTACAGTTTTAAGGGTTTAAGGGTTCTAGTCTACGTGGTTTTTCGGACGAAACCTGTAAAAAAGCGGTTATTTCAAAGGGTTTGGGGGTTTGAGGGTTCTGCTAGAGATGCTCTGAAGGAGCTCATAACTCTCTTTGTTAAGCGAGTATCACAAAACCTAGATGCTTCCAGATCTATACCTAGGGAAAATTAAGTACATATACCGCAACAGTAGCAGCTATGTCAACATGCTACCCATCACACAATAACAAACAAACATGTATGTACGAGAAAGAAAAATCAAGTATCAATGATAAACAAAAAAAGGGCGATAAGGAAATCAGTAAGGTTTGAAGGAACTGTTGTTGTTCGAAAACCCATGTGAAGTGTGCCCTACAGGAGAGTCATTATGCAACCAGTGCAACAATGACTCAATCTGTCCAGAACTCATGGTGGCACCTATCATATTAGATATCCCACACTAAAGATGCCAGATTTAGGGTAAGTTGTATATACGTTTGCTCAATTATCTATAAGCCACCGTAGTACGAAATTGGAAAACCTGGCTAGATTCACATGTATTTTCTAGTAACCAAAACTAAGCACTTCCATTGATAAAACTAATCCACTAACAAAATCAAGAAACAAAAAATAAGCGTATACCAGCACCTAGAAGACACTGATGTGCGAATGTGAGATGTTATGAACAATAGAAAGCAACCAAGAGTCGCTAATTTATTTTATGCTTCATATCATCAGTTTCCTTATATTCTCTTTGCATTTCTTGTAAGGTTATGAGCATGTTTATATTCTAAACATATGTAAAGCAATAGAGCACTCATTTAGAAATAAAATCATATTTATCAATGGATTACCTCAGATTTACTGTTACAGTGTTTGTCACATCCTGCATTTTGTAACATGGCTATTGCATTAATAAAGCATGAAAATTTGGACCAACAAAAACTTTTTGCATCATTTGGCTTTTATTTGGAGTTGAATTTTTCTCTCTCTAATTTCAAGTGCTCTTTAAAAGTCAACATAGCCTCACCTTATATACTTCATCTCCTTACCCCAAACATCTGCCCAATGATCATACCATGTGTATATTCTTACAAAAATATTTTGGCCAAATAGTATTTTCTAAAATTAGTTTTTTTTCCAATAACCCCTGAATTGAGTTTTGCACTACAAGTACTTGATTTATGGTGATAAAAATATTTAAAAAGGTATGTCTAAATCCTATTAGGTATAGGACTCCCATAAACCACAAAAGTATAATTTTAAAAGTTATTTTCCTATTTTATTTAAAGGCTTTTTCTTTAGGCCGGAAATGGTCTTTGATAGGTAAAAATTATTTTAATGTTTCAAAAATATTTGTGAAAATTCAGGGAGACTCATCGGACATATATTGTCCATATATAAGAGTTTCAACACATGGTCATGTTCAAAATATTGGGCAAATCCCTCAAAAACCCCTTTTTGGATATTTCAAGCTTTTGAAATATTTACAAAGGAAATATTCTCTAAAAATTCTAGGAAAATTCTAGCAAGTCACATACTCATAATATGAGGACTTTGCAAAGTTTCAGCTCAATCCAAATTGTTTTGGTTCACAAAAGTGCCCCAAAACCATTTCTGTTCATATTCAAATTTGAACAACTTTACATTACCAACTTGTTCCAAATGCCCCCAAACTTCGTGGACATGTTCACAACCCCAAATGATGACACTACACCAAGTGGTGCATCAAGGGGAATGGGTTTGCATGACTAGAACTTGCTAAATGCTTTTATGTTCATTTCTAGGGTTTACAAAAGTTGCATTGGCAACTTTGCTCAAATGAGCTCTAATTTGGTGGAAGGGCCTAATTATGTGTGCCATTTCATCCTGTGGAGTGTTATGCCAAATGAAACCCACTTGCTTGCCCAAACAAACTACAAACACCTTTTGACAAATTACCAAAACATCAACTTTAGTTTCTTCCACTAATCCAAACAGGCTCAAATTTTTACCACAACACCACCAAGACCTCTTCTACCTCCAGTAACCATGGCTGCGCCTCGGCTCAATGATTGAGGGGTAAAACCACCTGGTTTACCTCTTTGGACAACTTCTTGCACTCTTCTCTCTCAACCCCCTCTACTTCTAGAAGCCCCCCAGAGCATCCAATGCCATTCACCTGTTGTTTATTGCCTCCTTTAGCTTCCAGACACTAGTGGCCACGACCAAAGGGCATAAACAATGCCGGTGCCAGCCATACGCACGCTCAGGAGCACGCTACAGTGCGCTCTGGCATTGTAGTCGCTCCTGGCCAAGCGCCTCCGGCCACCTCGGCCCTCCCCCTCGCGCCAGCCGAGGCACCTCGACGTCCGCGACACGCCACGGCCGTGTCCCCCTCCTCCTTCTCCCTCCTATGGCCTCGCTCGCACGCGCGCCGGCCGCCCGCGAGCTCCAATCATCGGCCTCACACGCGCGAGCTCTCTGGAGCTTTCCCCGCTCCTTCCCTTCCCTTCTCTGGACGTGGACCTCGTCCACAAACAGCCTGACACTCTCACAAGCGCCCTCACGGTCTCTGGCCACGCCCGTGACCTCGCCGACGCACAAGTCCATGGTGGATCGGCGCCCGGCTGTATAAGGCAGCCTAGGCCGCTCCAGCAGGACCAGCCTCCCCCTCACACCTCCTAGAGCACTCCCGCACCTCTCACAAGCCCTCTAGGGGCTTCTGTGCTCGGGATCGACCGGAGCCCCGCTGCCTCGGGTCGCCGTCGATCCAGAGGTATACGCCTCCTCCGCCCCCACTCTCACTTGATCTGGAACCACACGGACCCACTGACCCTTTCCCCTCTTCTTCCCCTCTCTGTTGCAGCCGGAAACGACCGGAATGACCACCGTCCGACGCTCCTCCGTCATGCAACCTCATCGCTGGTGAACCCGACAGCTCCGGCGACCACCTCCACCACCACCAGATCGGTGACTCCGCGCTGAGTCCATCCCTTCCCTCTGCTCGCCCCACCGTCCCCTGCATCGCCGCCGGTGAGCCCGCCGGTCGTCTGGACGCGGGTTAGGGATGATATGCGGGCCCCGCCTATCAGCCTCCCTTCCCTCTCGCCTCCCCTCTCTCCAACTGGCAGCTGGGCCCCGCCCATCAGGTTTAAACCTGGCGCGCGCGTGCCGCTCAGCTCGCCCGGGCCGAAACCCCTCTGGGCATGTGCACTAAGGCCGTTCTGGCCCAGTTGCACAGTGACCTTTTTCTTTTTCTTTTCTGTGGATTTTTCAAATAAATCCACATGATAAAATAATTATCCAAATTAATTTATTCCAACTCCTAAAATCTTGTAATATTCCAACCTATTTAATGATGTAACTTTCACACATGTTCCTGAACCTTTTCTGTACTATTCAAATTTAATTCAAATTTGAACAATGAAACCTCTGTTCAAAAATCTATTCACCCTATTCTGTCACTCCAAATCCAAAACTAAGAATTTTTGCCTTCTTAGTTTTTCTTCTAGTATTTGATAAAGATAGGTTCACATTTTTCTGAGTACTTTGACTTTTCTATTTTTATTATTGTCTTATTTTTCCGTTATTTTCTTGCGACGATTAGATACTGTATTTGACGAAGTTGCTGAAGAAGAAGAAGGAGAAGGATTGGAAGACTTTGAAGACCAAGCCAATCCAGGCAAGCATCCCTTTGACCATGACACCCCTCTTGTTCATCGGTACCCTTTTCCGATTGCATGATGATGAAACATAACGGTGGTGAACTTGTTGTGAACCCCCACATGATGCATACCCCCCTACTCATAACTCTACCTTGTGCATAGATGCAATGTCAAAAGATTAGCTGTTGATGCATAATGTTGCATGTGTACCATAAACTCTTCTTGGTTACGTTCTTTCGAAAACCCCATCGGGTGCCCTAATGCCCGTGGGTGATGTTGAACTAAGGTCACCACTTGAAGAAGAAGTGGTGTACCAAAGAGAGCTTTTGGTGTGTGTGTAAATGATGGATTAGATTTATGTGTGATTACCGTCCCAACCAAACATGTGCAACCACTCTACCCCTTTATGGGATGGGGCATTATTGATTACTTAGGCTGATACTAGCATGGTGCCCACATTCCTAGTGACGGGGGTGACTTGAGGTCACTCTCGGGACGGGGCCGTGCTTGGATAGGCGGCCATGATTGTTTTTACAGGGCACCACACACACCGTTGGTCCCTTCGTGTATGCGTGATAATGTTAAAAGGGCAAAGTTCCATGATCTTTTACTTGTACACGGGGGTTGTGCACCAACGAGTGGACCCTATGTTAGTATTGTCTGGGGAAAGGTAATGATCGGGTGCTTCCCCCGAGTACTTGAGGTACTGCGGAATCGTGGATGACACGAAAGCTTCCCGGATCTTGTGGGTAAAGTGCGCAACCTCTGCAGAGTGTTAAACTATTCGAATAGCCATCTCCATGGTCATGGACAGTTGGGAGGTGCTACTTGAACTATGTCCATAATTTTACAATCTTGGCGCATGTGTGTGTTTAGAAAACTAATTGAGTGAAGGTGGTGACTTGACGTGTTGAATGAGCTAGTAATGATTCGAACTCTATTTATGTTGATATCTGTAACCTGTCCTCGAGGTTACCCAAGTTCATTGATGCATATCTCACAAGATGGTAGAACATCTTATCTAGCTTGAAGATAGGTTGCTTATTTGTTGTACAACTTGCATTGTTACCTTGAACCAAATCATGGGTTGCTTGCGAGTACATTCAAAGTACTCATTGGCTTGCCACTGGTTATTTAATTGGCCAGGCATGGAGGAGCAGGAATTTGAAGAAGAGTTCTTTGGAGACGAACATGCGAACTAGGACGCTTTCCCAGTCAGAATGCCTGTAGGGTTAAGGAAGATGACATGGGTTCTACTTATCTACGAAGACTTCCGCTATTCGAGTTTATTTGTTGTTCAACCCTTGAGGCTTTATCTATGTAAGACTTGACCATAACGGTCATAACTTGTGTAAGACGGTATGTATGGATGTAAGACTCTTGTTATTCAGCTTCTGTGTGTTTAGTGAGCATTGATCTCTGGGATCACTGTACACGTGCATTCGGTGATCTCGACTCACAAGTCGGGGTCCCCATAGAGCTGGTATCAGAGCCATCCTGACTGTAGGAAGCCCTAGTTAGCATGGGCGTTAGTTAGGATGAGACCCTTTTCATAAACCTTCTGAACCTCTCTTCTTTTCTAAACCTTGCCAAACCTGAGATATAATCAGCTTATTAACCCCTCCCATTCAACCTTTGTAGATGGCCGCTGTACCTGAAGAGCTCCTGACCACTGGGTTCCCCTTGCTTCTCGAGGATAGCCTCCAGGAGTGCCAGTTTCACCGAGCACCGATCCTCACCTACCATGAGCATTGGGTTAGCGACACCGAGGTGGAGTACCATGTGGAAGTAAACGTGAAGGCAAACGATCCTCCCACAAGTTGGTTCTTCGAGGGACCCCAAATGGCAACACTACTCGTCGCTATCGAGCCAGCTGCACTCAAGGCACTAACCCGCCTCTGAGAACTTCTTCCGGAGATGGCAGCCAAGATGACAACCCGCTTCTTGCCTTACCGGAAGGAAGGTGAAGATGAGAGCAGCGCACGAGCCCCTCCACTGAAGGAAGGACTTCCACTTCGATTCCAGACCTACTTCAGCCTTTGTGCCGATAGCTTGGCACAAGAGTTGGCCTCGGAATCGATGAAACTCCGAGAAGAACTCCACAAGACCAAGGCACTTCTTCGACGAGCACAAGAGAAGACGGATAGGATCAAGAACGAAGGTGCGCCTCCTGGGCAACCCGCTATCGCGTATCGAGGCGGAAGGCCCTCAGGAGATGTATCTTCCAAGGATGAAGAACCACCCCAGCGACGCCGTATGTCGATGAGGGAATTTCGCAAGCTCTTTCCCGCACCACCGGCAAAACAACGCCGTGTCCAACTCCTCCACTCCCCCACACCCTCAAGTGATAGGGGAGCCCAAATAGATGAAGACAAGGAGGAAGACCCAGAAGATCCAGAATACGCGACCGAGCATTCCGCCACTTCGGCATTATTCGCAACTCGGATATGCCAGCTCGTGACCTCTACGGTAGGATAGATCATGTAACCCCTATGCGAAGTCGAGTCCTTGTATGGTTCATATGAAGCCATCTAGTGTTTGCTTTCGTTGTGTTTGGATGTAAGTCGTATCCTCCCTTCGGGAACGTGTAAACGACTACATAACCCATTTGGAATTTTAATGAATGTGTTTGGCCCTTTTGGCCCTTGCATGAAAACAATTACTGTCACACCCACCCCCTTACTAGGCACCCATCTTTATTGCTTTCCCTCTTCATTCCAAATCGTAAAACCTTGACCGCTCCAACAGGATGCCTGTTGTAACTTGTACTGGTACCTCTACCCAGCAGCCCGAAGCCGGAGCATCCGTCCAAGCAGAGGCCAACCAAGACCAAACCCACGACCAAGATCCACCACCACCTCCCCCGAACATGGACATGGCACAGCTTCTCCAAGCCTTCCGAGAGGAACGCCAAGCCAACACCGCAGCCCTCCAGATGATTGCTCAAGCCGTCACCAACAACCGCCAGCTGGCGGGGAATGGCAATGGACGTTCCACGTTGGCGGAGTTCAAGAAGCTTGCACCGCAAACCTTCATCGAGACTGCTGAACGCCTGGATGCAAACAACTGGGTCCGCAACATTGAGGACTTGCTGGAACTAGTCTGCTGCACCGAAGGCCGCGAGAAGGTGGCTTATGCCGCCCACTGCCTCGGGGGGACTGCTAGAGATTGGTGGGATGGATTCAAGGTCATGCATGCCGGGCAAGACATCACTTGGAATAACTTCAAGGCAGAATTCCGCAAGGCCCATATCCCTTCCGGAATCATGGCTATCAAGAAGCGCGAGTTTCGAGCCCTGAAGCAAGGAAGTGGCACTGTCAAGGAGTACATGCAGAAGTTCAGTGTTCTGTCAAGGTATGCCCCTGAAGATGTCAGCACAGATGCTGTAAAAAGGGAGCGCTTCATGGAAGGCCTCAATCAGACTCTGCAGTACTCGCTTGTCGTGTGTGACTACCCAACCTTTCCTGACCTTGTGAACAAAGCACTCATGCTTGAAGACAAGCGGCGTGCTCTGGAAGACACTCGTGAGCGCAAGATGGTCAGCAAGGGAAGTTCCAGTAACCATAAGCCTCGCTCGTGGCAGCCAGCCCCGGTCTGGCCAACCTATCAGCAGCCAAGAGCTCCTGCACCTCGCACCAACTATCAGCCTCAGCAGTATGCCAACCCAAGACCATCTTTCAACCCCAATAACAATGGTGGCAACAAGATCAATAACCCAAACAAAGTCACTTGCTTTGGATGTGGTCAGTCAGGACACATCTCAAGGGTGTGCCCCAACAAGAAGCCCGATGCCCGCACCCCAATGCGCAGAACCCAGGACAAGGCCGCGGGATGCCGCCAAGGAACCAAGCTCCTCGCAACCCGCCCAACAATGGAAAGGGGCGTGTGAATCACTTCACTGCAGAAGAAGCCCAGGAAGACCCGGACGTCGTGCTGGGTACGTTCCTTGTCAACTCAGCACCTGCAACTGTCTTGTTTGATTATGGAGCCACACATTCATTTGTCACTCAAAGATTTGCATTAAAAAGTGGCATGACCCCTACACCCCTGAATAACCCCATGGTGGTACAAACCCCCGGAGCAGAGATGAGAGCCAAGATAGGCTATAAGGGAGTCGGTATCGTCATTAACGGGGTAGATTTCCTAGCAGACCTTATCATCCTGAGATCACAAGGCTTGGATGTGATCCTAGGCATGAATTGGCTCAGCAAGCACCAAGGCTTATTAGACTGTGCCAACCGGACTGTCACTGTGACCAATGACCGAGGAGTCAAAGTTAAGTTTGCCTCCAACTCCTCTTCTGCTCAAACAGCTCAAGTCAACTATCTGTCTGAAGTTGGACTGGAGCAAGTGCCAGTAGTATGCGAGTATCCCGCTGTCTTTCCGGATGAGCTACCGGGAATGCCTCCCGACCGTGACATTGAGTTCGTCATCGAGATCATGCCCGGGGTAGGACCCATCTATAAGAAGCCTTATAGAATGGGGACGGAAGAATTAGCCGAGTTGAAGAAGCAACTGGAAGAACAGTTGAGGAAGGGATTTATCCGCCCTAGTGCCCCCCCTTGGGGATCATCTGTTCTGTTTGTGGCAAAAAGGGACGGTACCATCCGCTTATGCATTGACTACCGTTCCCTCAATGAAGTTACAGTCAAGAACAAGTATCCACTTCCCAAGATTGAAGATCTATTTGATCAACTCAGCGGAGCCAAGGTGTTCTCCAAGATCGACCTCAGATCTGGGTACTACAAGCTGAAAATCAGACCCCAAGATATTTCGAAGTCGGCATTTGTAACCAGATATGGCCTGTATGAGCGCACGGTCATGTCCTTTGGATTAACTAATGCCCCAGCTTACTTCATGTATCTCATGAATAAGGTCTTCATGGAATATTTGGACAAGTTTGTTGTTGTCTTCATTGATGACATTCTTATCTTCTTGAAGACGGAAGAAGAGCATGAGCAACATTTGAGGATGGTCCTGACAAGCTTCGAGAGCACCAACTATACGCCAAATTCAGCAAATGTTAGTTGTGGCTGCATAAAGTTGGATTCTTGGGTCATGTTTTGACCGAGGAAGGATTGTCGGTAGATCCCGCGAAGATCGAAGCTGTGACCCAATTGTTGGGGAACGTAGTATTTTAAAATTTTCCTACGATCACGCAAGATCTATCTACCAGATGCATAGCAACGATAGGGAAGAGTGTGTCTACGTACCCTCGTTGACCGGAAACGGAAGCGTCAAGTGACGCGGTTGATGTAGTCGAACTTCTTCGTGATTCAACCGATCAAGTACCGAACGTACGACACCTCCGTGTTCAGCACACGTTCAGCTTGACGACGTCCCACGAGCTCTTGATCCAGTTGAGCTTCACGGGATAATTTCGTTAGCACGACGGCGTGGTGACGGATATGATGTATCTACCGGCACAGGGCTTCTCCTAAGTACTGCGATGGTATGACCGAGGTGTGTTTCTGTGGAGGGGGGCACCGCACACGGCTGGAACAATTCAACTTGTGTGTCTTTGGGTGCCCCCCTGCCCCCGTATATAAAGGAGCAAGACGGGAGGGCCGGCCGGCCTCCTATGGTGCGGCTAGGGCAATCTTACTAGGAATAGGATTGCAATCCTATTCCTAGTAGGAGTCCATCAAGAAGGAAGAGAGGGAAAGGAAAAAGAGGGAGAGGTGGCGCCCCCCAATCCTAGTCCAACTAGGATCCCTAGGTGGGGCGCCGGCCAGCCTCTATGGGCTGCCTCTCTCCTTTCCTCAAGGCCCACTATGGACCATCCCCCCTCGTAGGGGGTTCCGGTAACCCCCTCCGGCAATCCAGTTAAATCTGAAACTTTTCCGGAACACTTCCGGTGTCCGAATATAGTCGTCCAATATATCAATCTTTATGTCTCGGACATTCAGAGACTCCTCGTCATGTCCGTGATCTCATCCGGGACTCCGAACTACCTTCGGTACATCAAAACTCATAAACTCATAATACCGATCGTCATCAAACGTTAAGCGTGCGGACCCTACGGGTTTGAGAACTATGTAGACAAGACCGAGACTCATCTCAGGTCAATAACCAATAGCGGAACCTGGATGTTCATATTGGATCCTACATATTCTACGAAGATCTTTTATCGGTCAAACCGCATAACAACATACGTTGTTCCTTTTGTCATCGGTATGTTACTTGCCCGAGATTCGATCGTCGGTATCTCTATACCTAGTTCAATCTCGTTACCGGCAAGTCTCTTTACTCATTCCGTAACACATCATCTCGTGACTAACTCATTAGTCTTTTTGCTTGCAAGGCTTATTGTGATGTGTGTTACCGAGAGGGCCCAGAGATACCTCTCCGACACTCGGAGTGACAAATCCTAATCTTGATCTATGCCAACACCACGAATACTTTTGGAGACACCTGTAGAGCATCTTTATGATCACCCAGTTACGTTGTGACGTTTGATAGCACACAAGGTGTTCCCACGGTATTCGGGAGTTGCATAATCTCATAGTCATAGGAACATGTATAAGTCATGAAGAAAGCAATAGCAATAAAACTAAACGATCATAGTGCTATGCTAACGGATGGGTCTTGTCCATCACATCATTCTACTAATGATGTGATCCCGTTGATCAAATGAAAACTCATGTCTATGGCTAGGAAACATAACCATCTTTGATCAATGAGCTAGTCTAGTAGAGGCATACTAGGGACATACTGTTTTGTCTATGTATCCACACATGTACTAAGTTTCCGGTTAATACAATTCTAGCATGAATAAAAGACATTTATCATGATATAAGGAAATACAAATAACATCTATATTATTGCCTCTAGGGCATATTTCCTTCAGTCTCCCACTTGAACTAGAGTCAATAATCTAGATTACAAAGTGATGATCCTCACACCCATGGAGTCCTGGTGCTGATCATGTTTTGCCCGTGGAAGAGGTTTAGTCAACGGGTTTGCAACATTCAGATCCGTATGTATTTTGCAAATCTCTATGTCTCCCTCCTTGACTAGATCGCGGATGGAATTGAAGCGTCTTTTGATGTGCTTTGTTTTCTTGTGAAACCTGGATTCCTTCGCCAAGGCTATTGCTCCAGTGTTGTCACAAAAGATTTTCATTGGACCCGATGCACTAGGTATAACACCTAGATCGGATATGAACTCCTTCATCCAGACTCCTTCATTTGCTGCTTCCGAAGCAGCTATGTATTCTGCTTCACACGTAGATCCCGCCATGACGCTCTGCTTGGAACTGCACCAACTGACAGCTCCACCGTTCAATAAAAATACATATCCGGTTTGTGACTTAGAGTCATCCGGATCAGTGTCAAAGCTAGAATCGACGTAACCGTTTACGACGAGCTCTTTGTCACCTCCATACACGAGAAACATATCCTTAGTCCTTTTCAGGTATTTCAGGATGTTCTTGACCGCTGTCTAGTGATCCACTCCTGGATTACTTTGGTACCTCCCTGCTAAACTTATAGCAAGGCACACATCAGGTCTGGTACACAGCATTGCATACATGATAGATCCTATGGCTGAGGCATAGGGAATGACTTTCATTTTCTCTCTATCTTCTGCAGTGGTCGGGCATTGAGTCTTACTCAACTTCATACCTTGTAATATAGGCAAGAACCCTTTCTTTGACTGATCCATTTTGAACTTCTTCAAAATCTTATCAAGGTATGTGCTTTGTGAAAGTCCAATTAAGCGTCTTGATCTATCTCTATAGATCTTGATGCCTAATATATAAGCAGCTTCACCAAGGTCTTTCATTGAAAAACTCTTATTCAAGTATCCTTTTATGCTATCCAGAAATTCTATATCATTTCCAATCAGCAATATGTCATCCACATATAATATTAGAAATGCTACAGAGCTCCCACTCACTTTCTTGTAAATACAGGGTTCTCCAAAAATCTGTATAAAACCATAAGCTTTGATCACCTCATCAATGCGTACATTCCAACTCCGAGATGCTTGCACCAGTCCATAGATGGATCGCTGGAGCTTGCACACTTTGTTAGCACCTTTCGGATCGACAAAACCTTCTGGTTGCATCATATACAACTCTTCTTTGAGATATCCATTCAGGAATGCAGTTTTGACATCCATTTGCCAGATCTCATAATCATAAAATGCGGCAATTGCTAACATGATTCGGACAGACTTAAGCATCGCTACAGGTGAGAAAGTCTCATCGTAGTCAACTCCTTGAACTTGTCGAAACCCTTTCGCAACAAGTCGAGCTTTGTAAACAGTAACATTACCGTCTGCGTCGGTCTTCCTCTTGAAGATCCATTTATTTTCGATGGCCTGCCGATCATCGGGCAAGTCAACCAAAGTCCATACTTTGTTCTCATACATGGATCCCATCTCAGATTTCATGGCCTCAAGCCATTTTGCGGAATCTGGGCTCATCATCGCTTCTTCATAGTTCGTAGGTTCATCATGGTCTAGTAACATGATTTCCAGAAATGGGTTGCCGTACCACTCTGGTGCGGAACGTACTCTGGTTGATCTACGACGTTCAGCAGAAACTTGATCTGAAGTTTCATGATCATCATCATTAACTTCCTCACTGATTGGTGTAGGAATCACTGGAACAATTTTCTGTGATGTACTACTTTCCAATTCAGGAGAAGGTACAATTACCTCATCAAGTTCTACTTTCCTCCCACTCACTTCTTTCGAGAGAAACTCCTTCTCTAGAAAGGATCCATTCTTAGCAACGAATATCTTGCCTTCGGATCTGTGATAGAAGGTGTACCCAACAGTCTCTTTTGGGTATCCTATGAAGACACATTTCTCCGACTTGGGTTCGAGCTTATCAGGTTGAAGCTTTTTCACATAATCATCGCAGCCCCAAACTTTAAGAAACGACAACTTTGGATTTTGTGCCAAACCATAGTTCATAAGGTGTCGTATCAACGAATTTAGATGGTGCCCTATTTAACGTGAATGCAGCTGTCTCTAAAGCATAACCCCAAAACGATAGTGGTAAATCGGTAAGAGACATCATAGATCGCACCATATCCAATAAAGTACGGTTACGACGTTCGGACACACCATTACGCTGTGGTGTTCCGGGTGGCGTGAGTTGTGAAACTATTCCACATTGTTTCAAATGAAGACCAAACTCGTAACTCAAATATTCTCCTCCACGATCAGATCGTAGAAACTTTATTTTCTTGTTACGATGATTCTCTACTTCACTATGAAATTGTTTGAACTTTTCAAATGTTTCAGACTTGTGCTTCATTAAGTAGATATACCCATATCTGCTCAAATCATCAGTGAAGGTCAGAAAATAACGATACCCGCCGCGAGCTTCAACACTCATTGGCCCACATACATCAGTATGTATGATTTCCAATAAATCTGTTGCTCGCTCCATAGTTCCGGAGAACGGAGTTTTAGTCATCTTGCCCACGAGGCATGGTTCGCAAGCACCAAGTGATTCATAATCAAGTGATTCTAAAAGTCCATCACTATGGAGTTTCTTCATGCGTTTTACACCAATATGACCTAAACGGCAGTGCCACAAATAAGTTGCACTATCATTATTAACCTTGCATCTTTTGGTTTCAATATTATGAATATGTGTATCACTACAATCGAGATCCAATAAGAATAGACCACTCTTCAAGGGTGCATGACCATAAAAGATATTATTCATAAAAATAGAACAACCATTATTCTCTGATTTAAATGAATAACCGTCTCGCAACAAACAAGATCCAGATATAATGTTCATGCTCAACGCTGGCACCAAATAACAATTATTTAGGTCTAAAACTAATCCCGAAGGTAGATGTAGAGGTAGCGTGCCGACGGCGATCACATCGACTTTGGAACCATTTCCCACACGCATCGTCACCTCGTCCTTAGCCAATCTTCGTTTAATCCGTAGTCCCAGTTTCGAGTTACAAATATTAGCAACCGAACCGGTATCAAATACCCAGGTACTACTACGAGCATTAGTAAGGTACACATCAATAACATGTATATCACATATACCTTTGTTCACCTTGCCATCCTTCTTATCCGCCAAATACTTGGGGCAGTTCCGTTTCCAGTGTCCAGTCCCCTTGCAGTAGAAGCACTCAGTTTCAGGATTGGCTCCAGACTTGGGTTTCTTCGTGGGAGTAGCAACTGTTTTGCTATTCTTCTTGAAGTTCCCCTTCTTTCCCTTGCCCTTTTTCTTGAAACTAGTGGTCTTGTTAACCATCAACACTTGATGCTCCTTTTTGATTTCTACCTCCGCAGCCTTAAGCATAGCGAAGAGCTCGGGAATTGTCTTTTGCATCCCTTGCATATTATAGTTCATCAGGAAGCTTTTATAGCTTGGTGGCAGTGATTGAAGAACTCTATCAATAACACTATCCTCGTCAACTTTGCAACCAAGTTGAGTCATATGATTGTAGTACCCAGACATTCTGAGTAAGTGTTCACTGATAGAACTATTCTCCTCCATCTTGCAGCTGTAGAACTTATTGGAAATCTCATATTTCTCAATCCGGGCATTTGCTTGAAATATTAACTTCAACTCCTGGAACATCTCATATGGTCCATGACGTTCAAAACGTCCTTGAAGTCCTGGTTCTAAGCCGTAAAGCATGGCACACTGAACTATCGTGTAGTCATCAGACCGCGACTGCCAGACGTTCAAAGCGTCTACATTAGCGGGAGGGGGCTTGTCACCTAGCGGTGCTTCAAGGACATAATTCTTCTGTGCAGCAATGAGGATAATCCTCAAGTTACGGACCCAGTCCGTGTAATTGCTACCATCATCTTTCAACTTAGCTTTCTCTAGGAATGCATTAAAATTCAAAGGAACGGTAGCACGGGCCATTGATCTACAACAACATAGATATGCAAAAAACTATCAGGACTAAGTTCATGATAAGTTAAAGTTCAATTTAATCATATTAATTAAAGAACTCCCACTTAGATAGACATCCCTTCGGTCATCCAAATGATCACGTGATCCAAATCAACTAAACCATGTCCGATCATCACGTGAGATGGAGTAGTTTCAATGGTGAACATCTTATGTTGATCATATCTACTATATGATTCACGCTCGACCTTTCGGTCTCCAGTGTTCCGAGGCCATATCTGCATATGCCAGGCTCGTCAAGTTTAACCCGAGTATTCTGCGTGTGCAAAACTGGCTTACACCCGTTGTATTTGAACGTAGAGCTTATCACACCCGATCATCATGTCGTGTCTCAGCACGACGAACTTTCGCAACGATGCATACTCAGGGAGAACACTTTTACCTTGAAATTTAGTAAGGGATCATCTTATAATGCTACCGTCGTTCTAAGCAAAATAAGAAGCATAATAAGATAAACATCACATGCAATCAAAATATGTGACATGATATGGCCATCATCATATTTGATCTCCATCTCCAAAGCACCGTCATGATCACCTTCGTCACCGGCGCGACACCTTGATCTCCATCGTAGTATCGTTGTCGTCTCGCCAACTATTGCTTCTACGACTATCGCTACCGCTTAGTGATAAAGTAAAGCAATTACATGGCGATTGCATTTCATACAATAAAGCGACAACCATATGGCTCCTGCCAGTTGCCGATAACATTACAAAACATGATCATCTCATACAAAACCGTATAACTCATCATGTCTTGACCATATCACATCACAACATGCCCTGCAAAAACAAGTTAGACGTCCTCTACTTTGTTGTTGCAAGTTTTACGTGGCTGCTACGGGCTTAGCAAGAACCGTTCTTACCTACGCATACAAAACCACAACGATGTTTCGTCAAGTATGTGCTGTTTTAACCTTCACAAGGACCGGGCGTAGTCACACTTGTTTCAGCTAAAGTGAGAGAGACATACACCCTCCAGTCACCTTTAAGCAACGAGTGCTCCTAACGGTGAAACCAGTCTCGCGTAAGCGTATGCGTAATGTCGGTCCGGGCCGCTTCATCTCACAATACCGCCGAAGCAAAATATGACATGCTGGTAAGCAGTATGACTAGTATCGCCCACAACTCATTGTGTTCTACTCGTGCATATCATCTACGCATAGACCTGGCTCTGATACCACTGTTGGGGAACGTAGTATTTTAAAATTTTCCTACGATCACGCAAGATCTATCTACCAGATGCATAGCAACGATAGGGAAGAGTGTGTCTACGTACCCTCGTAGACCGGAAGCGGAAGCGTCAAGTGACGCGGTTGATCTAGTCGAACTTCTTCGCGATTCAACCGATCAAGTACCGAACGTACGACACCTCCGTGTTCAGCACACGTACAGCTTGATGACGTCCCACGAGCTCTTGATCCAGTTGAGCTTCACGGAAGAGTTTCGTCAGCACGACGGCGTGGTGACGGATATGATGTATCTACCGGCGCAAGGCTTCTCCTAAGTACTGCGATGGTATGACCGAGGTGTGTTTCTGTGGAGGGGGGCACCGCACACGGCTGGAACAATTCAACTTGTGTGTCTTTGGGTGCCCCCCCTGCCCCCGTATATAAAGGAGCAAGAGGGTAGGGCCGGCCGGCCTACTATGGTGCGGCTAGGGCAATCCTACTAGGAATAGGATTGCAATCCTATTCCTAGTAGGAGTCCATCAAGAAGGAAGAGAGGGAAAGGAAAAAGAGGGAGAGCTGGCGCCCCCCCAATCCTAGTCCAACTAGGATCCCTAGGTGGGGCGCCGGCCAGCCTCTATCGGCTGCCTCTCTCCTTTCCTCAAGGCCCACTATGGACCATCCCCCCTCGTAGGGTGTTCCGGTAACCCCCTCCGGCAATCCAGTTAAATCCGAAACTTTTCCGGAACACTTCCGGTGTCCGAATATAGTCGTCCAATATATCAATCTTTATGTCTCGGACATGCCGAGACTCCTCCTCATGTCCGTGATCTCATCCGGGACTCCGAACTACCTTCGGTACATCAAAAATCATAAACTCATAATACTGATCGTCATCAAACATTAAGCGTGCGGACCCTACGGGTTCGAGAACTATGTAGACATGACCGAGACTCATCTCCGGTCAATAACCAATAGCGGAACCTGGATGTTCATATTGGATCCTACATATTCTACGAAGATCTTTTATCGGTCAAACCGCATAACAACATACGTTGTTCCTTTTGTCATCGGTATGTTACTTGCCCGAGATTCGATCGTCGGTATCTCTATACCAAGTTTAATATCGTTACCGGCAAGTCTCTTTACTCGTTCCGTAACACATCATCTCGTGACTAACTCATTAGTCTTTTTGCTTGCAAGGCTTATTGTGATGTGTGTTACCGAGAGAGCCCAGAGATACCTCTCCGACACTCGGAGTGACAAATCCTAATCTTGATCTATGCCAACACCACGAATACTTTCGGAGACACCTGTAGAGCATCTTTATGATCACCCAGTTACATTGTGACGTTTGATAGCACACAAGGTGTTCCTACGGTATTCGGGAGTTGCATAATCTCATAGTCATAGGAACATGTATAAGTCATGAAGAAAGCAATAGCAATAAAACTAAACGATCATAGTGCTATGCTAACGGATGGGTCTTGTCCATCACATCATTCTCCTAATGATGTGATCCGATGATCAATGACAACTCATGTCTATGGCTAGGAAACATAACCATCTTTGATCAATGAGCTAGTCTAGTAGAGGCATACTAGGGACATACTGTTTTGTCTATGTATCCACACATGTACTAAGTTTCCGGTTAATACAATTCTAGCATGAATAAAAGACATTTATCATGATATAAGGAAATACAAATAACATCTTTATTATTGCCTCTAGGCATATTTCCTTCACCAATGGCAGTCCCCAACGACAGTCAAGGAAGTCAGAAGCTTCCTCAGACTTGCGGGCTATTACCGCAAATTCGTGGAAGGATTCTCCAGCATTGCCCTGCCAATGACTCAGCTCCTAAAGAAGGACAAGAAGTTCAAATGGATGCCGAAATGCGAAGAAAGCTTCCAAGAACTCAAGAAGAGATTGACCACCGCCCCAGTTTTGGCAACACCTGCCATTCACAAGGAGTTCGTGATATATTGTGATGCCTCTCGAACCGGATTGGGGAGCGTTCTGATGCAAGAAGGACGAGTCATAGCTTACCTTTCAAGGTAGCTACGACCTCATGAAGAGAACTACGCTACTCACCATCTTGAGTTAGCAGCAGTGGTTCATGCTCTGAAGACATGGCGACATTACCTCCTAGGAAAGCGGTGTGAGATATACACAGACCACAAAAGTCTGAAGTATATTTTCACCCAAAAGGAATTGAACATGAGGCAATGAAGATGGTTGGAACTGATCAAGGATTATGACCTCAGTGTTCAATATCACCCCGGGAAGGCTAACGTGGTAGCCGATGCCTTAACCAGAAAGGCTTGCTCCCTGAATGCCATAATTAAAGGCAGGCAGCCAGCCCTGTTTGAAGAGCTGGAACAGTTTGGCTTGGAATTGGTTACCCATGGACTTCTAGACCATCTAGAAGTCAAACCAACCCTGATGAATGAAGTCAAGGAAGCACAAAATAGGCACGCAAGCATTGAAGGCATCAAGAAGAAGATGAAGCTAGGCAAGGCCCTAGGATTCTCCGAGGACGAGCACGGGATTGTTTGGTACAAAGGCCGCATCTGCGTACCAAACAAGATGGAGCTGAAGAATTTGATCCTGCAAGAAGCCCACGACACTCCGTATTCCATCCACCCCAGAGGAACCAGGATGTGTCAAGACTTGAAGGGAAGATTTTGGTGGCACGGGGTGAAAAGAGAGATTGCCACCTATGTTGCAAAGTGTGGTGTATGCCAAAGGGTCAAGGCTGAGTATCAGTGACCTGCTGGATTGCTCCAACCACTTAAGGTTCCCGAGTGGAAAGAGGATAAAGTCAGAATGGATTTCATCACTACACTACCTAGGTCAAATAAGGGACGTGACTCCATCTAGGTCATAGTCGACCATTTGACCAAAGTAGCTCATTTCATTCCTGTCAAGACTACCTATGATGGCAATCAACTGGCAACTCTATACATCGACAGAATCGTAAGCCTTCATGGAGTTCCTAAGGAGATTATGTCAGATCGAGGAACCCAGTTTACCTTGAGGTTTTGGAAGAAGATCCAAGAGGCCCTGGGAACCAAGTTGTTTTTCAGCACGGCTTTCTACCCGCAGACCGGAGGTCAGACAGAGCGAGTGAATCAAATACTCGAAGACATGCTCCGAGCCTGTGTCTTGGCTTATGGAGCCAAGTGGGAAGATTGTCTCCCTTTTGCCGAGTTCTCCTACAACAAAAGTTATCAGTCAAGCCTTCAGATGGCACCATTTGAGGTGTTGTACGAACGCAAGTGTCGAACACCCCTCAATTGGTTAGAGACAGGAGAAGGGCTAGTCTTTGGACCAGATATTCTCCGCGAAGCAGAAGAACAAGTGCGGCTAGTCAAATAGCGTTTGAAGACTGCCAAGTCAAGACAGAAGAGCTATGCTGACACTCGACGCCGACAAGTAAACTTCCAAGTCGGAGACCATGTGTACCCGCGAGTAACTCCTCTTAAGGGAACCAAGCGTTTCGACGTTAAGGGGAAGCTCGCACCAAGGTTTATTGGCCCCTTTAAGATCATTGCACGACGAGGAGAAGTGGCTTACCAGTTGTAACTACCACCTGAACTATCCGACGTGCACAACATATTTCATGTGTCACAACTCCTGAAGTGTCTCCAAGTTTCGGACAAGCCTGATCTCTACAAGGATGTCGATCACCAAGCCATTGACCATCAGCCTGATTTGACCTACCGCGAGAGGCCCATTTGCATTTTGGATGAAGCAGAACGACGTACGCGAAGCCGCACCATCAAATACTTCAAGGTCCAGTGGAGCAACCACACTGAAGCAGAAGCAACCTGGGAACATGAAGACTAGCTTAGATCCGAGTTTCCCGATCTCTTTTAAAGACTAGTTTAGGAATCTCGGGGACGAGATTCTTGTAAGGGGGGTAGGTCTGTCACACCCTGCATTTTGTAACATGGCTATTGCATTAATAAAGCATGAAAATTTGGACCAACGAAAACTTTTTGCATCATTTAGCTTTTATTTGTAGTTGAATTTCTCTCTCTCTGATATCAAGTGCTCTTTAAAAGTCAACATAGCCTCACCTTCCATACTTCATCTCCTTGCCCCAAACATCTGCCCAATGATCATACCATGTGTATATTCTTACAAAAATATTTTTGCCAAAAAGTATTTTCTAAAATTAGTTTTTTTTCCAAAAACCCCTGAATTGAGATTTGCACTGCAAGTACTTGATTTAGGGTGATAAAAATCTTTAAAAAGGTATGTTTGAATCCTATTACGTATAGGACTCCCGTAAACCAGAAAAGTATAATTTAAAAAGTTATTTTCCTATTTTATTTAAAGGCTTTTTCTTTAGGCCAGAAATGGTCTTTAATAGGTAAAAGTTATTTTATTGTTTCAAAAATATTTGCGAAAATTCAGGGAGACTCATAGGACATATATTGTCCATATATAAGAGTGTCAACACATGGTAATGTTCAAAATATTGGGCAAATCCATCAAAAACCCTTTCTGGATATTTCAAGCTTTTGAAATATTTACAAAAGAAATATTCTCTGAAAATTCCAGGAAAATTCTAGAAAGTCACATACTCATAATATGAGGACTTTGCCAAGTTTCAGCTCAATCCAAATTGTTTTGGTTCACGAAAGTGCCCCAAAACCATTTCTGTTCAGATTTAAATTTGAACAACTTTACATTAATTACCAACTTGTTCCAAATGCCCCCAAACTTTGTGGACATGTTCACAACCCCAAATGATGACACTACACCAAGTGGTGCATCAAGGGGAATGGGTTTGCATGACTAGATCTTGCTAAATGTTTTTCTGTTCATTTCTAGGGTTTACAAAAGTTGCATTGGCAACTTTACCAAAATGAGCTCTAATTTGTTGGAAGGGCATAATTATGTGTGCCATTTCATCCTGTGGAGTCTCATGCCAAATGAAACCCACTTGCTTGCCCAAACAAACTACAAACACCTTCTGACCAATTACCAAAACAGCAACTTTAGCTACTTCCACTAATCCAAACAGGCTCAAATTTTTACCACAACACCACCAAGAACTCTTCTACCTCTAGTAACCATGGCTGCGCCTCAGCTCAATGATTGAGGGGTAAAACCACCTCTTTTACCTCTCTGGACAGCTTCTTGTACTCTTCTCTCTCAACCCTCTCTCCTTCTAGAAGCCCCCCAGAGCATCCAATGCAATTCACCTGTTGTTTATTGCCTCCTTTAGCTTCCAGACACTAGTGGCCACGACCATAGGGCATAAAAAATGCCAGTGCCAGCCATACGCGTGCTCTGGAGCATGCTATAGTGCGCTCTGGCACTGTAGCCGCTCCTGGCCAAGCGCCTCCGGCCACCTCGACCCTCCCCCTTGCGCGAGTTGAGGCGCCTAGATGTCCGCGACATGCCACGGCCGTGTACCCCTCCTCCTTCTCCCTCCTATGGCCTCCCTCGCACGCGCGCCGGCCGCCCGCGAGCTCCAATCATCGGCCTCACACGCATGAGCTCTCTGGAGCTTTCCTCGCTCCTTCCCTTTCCTTCTCTAGACGTGGAACTCGTCCACGAACAGCCTGGACACTCTCACAAGCGCCCTCACGGCCTCTGGCCGCACCCGTGACCTTGCCGGCGCACAAGTCCACGGTGGACCGGCGCCCGGCTATATAAGCCAGCCCCAGGCCGCTCAAGCAGCACCGACCTCCCCCTCACACCTCCTAGAGCACTCCCGCACCACTCACAAGCCCTCTACGGGCTTCTGTGCTCGGGATCGACCGGAGCCCCGCCGCCTTGGATCGCCGTCGATCCAGAGGTAGACGCCTCCTCCGCCCCCACTCTCACTTGATCTGGAACCACATAGACCCACTGACCCTTTACCCTCTCCTTTCCCTCTCTGTTGCAGCCGAAAACGACCACCGTCCAACGCTCCTCCGCCGTGCAACCTCATCGCCGGCGAACCCGACAGCTCCGGCGACCACCTGCACCATCACCCGATCGACGACTCCGCACTATGTCCATCCCTGCCCTCTGCTCGCCCTACCGTGCCCTGCATCACCGCCGGTGAGCCCGCCGGCCGTCTGGACGCGGGTTAGGGATGACAGGCGGGCGCCGCCTATCAGACTCCCTTCCCTCTCGCCTCCCCCCTCTCCCATGGGCAGCTGGGCCCCGCCCGTCAGGTCTAAACCTGGCACGCGCGCGCCGCTCGGCTCGCCCGGGCCGAAACCCCTCTGGGTCTGTGCACTGAGGCCGTTCTGGCCGAGTTGCACAGTGACCTTTTTCTTTTTCTTTTCTCTGGATTTTTCAAATAAATCCATGGGATAAAGTAATTATCCAAATTAATTTATTCCAACTCCTAAAATCTTGTAATATTCCAACCTATTTAATGATGTAACTTTCACACATGTTCCTGAACCTTTTCCATACTGTTTAAATTAAATTCAAATTTGAACAATGAAACCTCTGTTCAAAAATCTATTCACCCTATTTTGTCACTCTAAATCCAAAACTAAGATTTTTCGCCTTCTTTGTTTTTCTTCTAGTATTTGATAAAAATAGGTTGACATTTTTCTGAGCACTTTGACTTCTCTGTTTTTATTATTGTCTTATTTCTCCGTTATTTTCTTGCGATGATTAGATACCGTATTTGACGAAGTTGATGAAGAAGAAGAAGGAGAAGGATTTATAGACTTTGAAGACCAAGCCAATCCAGGCAAGCAGCCCTTTGACCATGACACCCCTCTTGTTCATCGATACCCTTTTTCTGATTACATGATGACGAAACATAACGGTGGTGAACTTGTTGTGAACCCCCACAAGATGCATACCCCTCTACTCATAACTCTACCTTGTGCATAGATGCAATGTCAAAAGATTAGCTGTTGATGCATAATGTTGCATGTGTACCATGAACTCTTCATGGTTATGTTCTTTCGAAAACCCCATCGGTGCCCCTAATGCCCGTGGGTGATGTTGAACTAAGGTCACCACTTGAAGAAGAAGTGGTGTACCAAAGAGAGTTTTTGGTGTGTGTGCAAATGATGGATTAGATTTATGTGTGATTACCGTCCCAACCAAACATGTGCAACCACTCTACCCCTTTATGGGACGGGGCATTATTGATTACTTAGGCTGATACTAGCATGGTGCCCACATTACTAGTGACGGGGGTGACTTGAGGTCACTCTCGGGACGGGGTCGTGCTTGGATAGGCGGCCATGACTGTTTTTACAGGGCACCGAACACACCGTTGGTCCCTTCGTGTATGCGTGATAATGTAAAAAGGGCAAAGTCCCACGATCTTTTACTTGTACACAAGGGATGTGCTCCAACAAGTGGACCCTATGTTAGTATCGTCTAGGGAAAGGTAATGATCGAGTGCTTCCCCCGAGTACTTGAGGTACTGCAGGATCGTGGATGACACGAAAGCTTCCCGGATCTTGTGGGTAAAGTGCGCAACCTCTGCAGAGTGTTAAACTATTCGAATAGCCATGTCCACGGTCATGGAAAGTTGGGAGGTGCTACTTAAACTATGTCCAGAATTTTACAATCTTGGTGCATGTGTGTGTGTGTAGAAGACTAATTGAGTCAAGGTGGTGACTTGACGTGTTGAATGAGCTAGTAATGATTCGAACTCTATTTATGTTGAAATCTGTAACCTGTCCTCGAGGTTACCCAAGTTCATTGATGCATATCTCACAAGATGGTAGAACATCTTATCTAGCTTGAAGCTAGGTTGCTTATTTGTTGTACTACTTGCATTGTTACCTTGAACCAAATCTTGGGTTGCTTGCGAGTACATTCAAAGTACTCATCGGCTTGCCACTGGTTATTTAATTGGCCATGCATGGAGGAGCGGGAATTTGAAGAAGAGTTCTTTGGAGACAAACATGCGAACTAGGGCACTTTCCCGGTCAGAATGCCTGTAGGGTTAAGGCGGATGGCATGGGTTCTACTTATCTACGAAGACTTCCGCTATTTGAGTTTATTTTATGTTCAACCCTTGAGGCTTTATCTATGTAAGACTTGACCATAACAGTCATAATTTGTGTAAGACGGTATGTATGGATGTAAGACTCTTGTTATTCAGCTTCTGTGTGTTCAGTGAGCATAGATCTCTGGGATCACTGTACAAGTGCATTCGATGATCTCGACTCACATGTCAGGGATATTACTATCAGTATAAACCGGCCAGGAGGGTCCGGTTTACGTTATCAAGATTATATTATCGGAGGCCCAGCGGAGTAGGAAGTAGAAGATGGTAGCCCAAGGGGCTTAGAGCCCATGTGTTAGGGCCCATGATTTGTAAACCGTCATACTATGTAACTTGGGTTGTAAGATAGAAAGAACAGAGACCGATGCGGACACGTTTATGAGTCGGCCTCGGGACTCTGTAAACCGGACTGGGCGTCGCCTCTATATAAAGGGACGACCCGGCAACGGTTCAGGACAGACAACAATAGCTCGACACACAGGCAAAGCGGATTCGCTCCCTGGTCATCGAAGCCCAAGTAATACCACACCAAACTAGACGTAGGCTTTTACCTTCATCGAAGGGGCCGAACTAGTATAAAATCCTTATGTCTTTCATCCGCTTTATCCCCTTTAAGCTAACCCGTAGCGATGGCTTCACGACTAAGTCCTTTTGCTAGGGCATCTGCCGTGCTAAATCCACGACAGTTGGCGCCCACCGTGGGGCTATCGCATGATGGTTTTGAGGTCTTGAAGGGCAGCTTTGAGGGACTCAAGGGCTACGCAGTGGGCCGAATGACTAAGAGTCGTCGCG
The DNA here is from genome assembly GCA_902687465.1 of Secale cereale. NCBI lineage: Eukaryota > Viridiplantae > Streptophyta > Magnoliopsida > Poales > Poaceae > Secale > Secale cereale. The sequence goes on from LR738714.1 coordinate 685,833,964, forward strand.
GCCGGATCTACATCGACGATGCAGGCTAGGGCCCGGAGGCCGATTCAATCGAATACGGGTACTGGGTCCCCTTCGGCGGCATCCACGTCTTCATCGGCAAGATCGGCGAACCGGGCCCTGAGCCGGACATCTTCCCCAACATCGTTGAGTCGGCTCAGTGTGCGAGACCTGCCCGGATTCAGCCCGCCATGAAGCATGTCTTCGTTGGAGCAGTGCATGGAGTACAGGCCGAGGACGGATCGGACTCTGGCGGCGAGACTGTTGTTTATTCCGGCGATGAATCTTCTTCCAGAGAGATCGAATCTTTGTATCTGCTGCTGGATGGCCGGTCTGAGGGTTGTTCCGATGGCGACAGTATTCTGGACCCCCTTGATCCACCAAACAGGGTTGTTGTCTTCATGGCCGGATCACAACCCGTGCAGCAGACCTCAACAACGGGGGCGTTGATATCAGAGGCAATGGGAGCTAGGGCTGGAGATCCTCCCCCGTCGCCATCTGATACTTTATCTAACTTGGTCGATAATTTGACAGCACTAGTAACAGCAGAGGTAGAACAGGCCAACAAGGAGCAGCATGACACGGAGGTCGCTGAGGTGAAGATTCAGATTGAACAAGCCAAGTTGGACCTGGCAGCTGAAAAAGCTAGGATGGCTACAAAGCAGGCGGAGCTAGAGGCTCAGGCCTATCGGCTCATCCAAGACCAGACAGACATGCACAAGCTATCCCCACCTTGGGAAGGACCATTTGTGGTCAGCAAGAACCTGCACAACGGATCATACTACCTTGTCGACATTCGAGAACATAAGGACTCACGCACGACGGAGGAGGAGACCAAGCGGTCGTGGAACATCGCTCTTCTTCGACCTTACTATACTTGAGCCATAGGCTTCGCTTTATGTACAATGTTTATATTATGATTAATATAATAAACCGGTGCCCCCGGTAAACCGGGGTATCAGCCATCTTTTTCATAAGAGTATCACATGGGGGCTTCCGCGGGCAAGGGAGTTTTCTATGGCCTCTTAAACCGGCACCCTTGATAAATCAAGGTATCAGCCGTCTGTCCTGTACAAAAAGAGAATCACATGGGGGCTTCCGCGCGCAAGGAAGTTCCCTATGGCCTCTTAAACCGACGGCCACATCAAGACCATCATAAGGGCACAGCTCTGGTTGCTTCGGCAATTTCCACATGATGATGAGGGGCAAAAGGGAGTTTGATGCCTAGCACAACTCAAACATAGGCCCCGGCGAGCAATGCTCAAATGCTACCTGGGGGCTCCTGATGCAAGTTCATCAGCGAGTTGAAGACTCTTGTAGTGAACACGGCTTGGAAGCTTGGTGTATACATCTAAAACCCCGGATTAACCTGCCTGCATCAAGTAAATCGCACCGTCCAGGTAAACCTGGTATGACCCGTCGAACGTACACACAAGTCAATCCTTCGGGACCCTGAACTTGGTAACGTTAAATTGACGATCATCAAGTGATTACACAAGTCAAATCTTTATAAGATTTTGAACATTGGTAGCATTTGACATTGATGATTTGGTTAAAGATTGCGGGTCATCTTAACAGGCTTTGCTAAAATAGTTAATGACAGTAGCCTGGCAGCTCATAAAAGCCTCCAATTTGGAGCCTGGCAGCTCGTAAAAAGCCTCGACTACATGGTCTTATTTGCCCAAAACCTTTATTTTTCATTTTATATTTTCTCAAATCTTTATCTTCAAGGTCATTGGTTTTTCAACCAAGTCCATTGATTCAAGACTAGATAACTACAAAGTTGTCATTACATATGTATTCACAGAGTTATAGTCTGGGTTATAAACACCAGTACTAGTTTACAAATAAACCGACGTTCATTGTAACCTGGATCGGTCTTCATGATAAGCCGACAAAGAGCCAAGTAAGTCATCAACACTTACACCTTGGATTGTTCCTGCCGGGTTAAGGTTTACAGACACACTTAATCACAGGTATGATACATGCTTATATTTCATACACAGGTCAAGTTATTAACTTAGATCATGTGTTTGGGCCAGTATAACCCGTCCGGCGATAAACCGCCAGGACACTTTGAGCATTGTGTATGCAGACACACGAAATATAAAAGGTGAAAGCATTGCAAGCATGAGATGATTTAGAAGTGTCCAAATAAAGTAATGCCATGCAAGATAGTGTGGGACAAAGACAGTATCTCAACTATTCTATTACAAGGCAGGGGCAGGCCCAAAAGAATATCAGTTTTCACCAAGTGTTCAACATATAAAGCTAAGCCGAAGCCGGTTTAGGATTCTGCTTCGGCTCGCTGTGAAGACTGAGGGTCAGCTTGTTCCGGGTCTTCGATGACTTTTGGTAGCTGCTAGAAATCAGGGGTGCTCCAGTCAATCTTGTCAAGGGCGCGGAAATACACTTCATCGTTTATAAGTTCTGACGGTTCAATGTCAGGAGCGAAGGTATGCTTACGAACGGGTGGAATAAGGTTTTCGATGTCATAAGACGGCCGCTCCACCCGCACATTCTCCAGATCATAACCCGGGTGATACCTTGATAAGTCCGCTTCATCAGCAAGTTTGCTGGCAAGAGGCCGCATGTCTTTCGTTAAGGCGCGAAGATCTTCAATAGAGAAAGCTGATCCATCCTCTTTCATACTCGGATAACCATTCATGGCCTCCGCCGGATCAAAGTCAGGAATCCATGCCTTGGCCCGGGTTAAAGCCATTAGAGAGCCAGCTCTTGTGGAGGATTTCTTCACTTCGGCAATTCGGACAGGCAAGATAGATAGTTTTTCCAGAGTACCTTGGATGGTGGTTGGCGCCGGTTTATTATGTGAAATAGCACTGATGGCCCTCTGAGCGCCGGCGTACAGTTGTTCCACCAAGGTATAGGCAACCTTCAATTTCTTCCGTCCATCATCCCCAAGATGAGTCACGCGCTTCCCTGTGTACAAGAGATGAATTAAACCGGAGCAGTGCAAGATAGCAAGGATAAGCTTATGTCACCGAATACTCACTACAAGAAATATGTCAACTTATGACCTTTTGTTAGTGACCCTGGAAGAATTGGTCATAGATCTATGACCATTTCAGACCAATTGGTCAAAAGCTGTTCGAGGGGCTCCAAACCCTAAACTATAACGACCATTTTGGTCAGAAAGGTCATAATTTCCAGACACGAAATGGTCACAAAGCAGATAGCACTGGTTCGCTTCCTTATTTCTAGCTGTTCATGACCAATATAGATGGTCATAACCTTGAAAATTGTGGTGGGTTGCTACGACTAGGCGCCAACACATCAGTTTTGCCTATGTGTCATGTCCATGTGGCAGTTTTTGCCCTAGGTTGTGAAGCAACCTATATTTCTGTCATTCTCAAAATTCCCCAAAAAATCTCATAAATTCTTTGGGTCATATCTTCGTCAAATATGTAAAAAACCTTCCTTGCCTAATTCAAAAATAATTCAAAAATATTCATTTTCCTATTCTGTTCAAAAAAACACTTTGTGAAGGAAGTACCACTTTGGCATGTCCAAATGGTATCCATTTTCTACAGTGCTTTCCTATGCCCAAATAACTATCCTCCACCAAATGCCAACTCAATCCATTCATTATTTTGAGCCCATCTTCAACATTCGTATTTATGTCCAGTGTGGTACTTTGCAAAGCAAGTACCACCTAGAATCCTCCTTTTGAGATGAAAATTTGTGAAGACGGTCTTCTTAGTAACTGATCATCCTCAACCAAAACTCGCGCCCATTAGCCATGTGCATTTCCCGTACCGCTAATCAAACACTTGGCTGCTAATTCATGTTTGAGCATCGATCGGTCTCCTCGTGAGAATCTTATGTTGTAATTTTCTTCCTAGCACCTACCTGGGGAGTGGCCAACCCACTAGACACGCCTAGGCTGCCCAGAACACATGGCAACGCCACAGTCACGCGGTGACCATGCAGCGGGCATGCGAGTTTACGCGCTCTAGAGTTGGGGCCCTCGACCACCGCCCAAACCTCGACGTATCGCCACCAAACCATGTATTTATGATTAAATAGGTACTTATGTACCTATAAATGATTTTTGGAAAAAATAAATAGCAAACTATGAGGCAGCCGCAGTTCAAATTTGACCCGCTTCCAGCTGAATCGGCGGAAATTTGTCTTTTTCAGGAGAGGTGGATCAAAACTTTTTACACCCAACCATTTTGTCAATTGTGCAATAAATATGTCCTAGTATTTTAGAAAAATGGTTTGGTCAAATTTTGCAACAATTATTTGGGAGGTCCTTCACAAAAAAACCTCCTTTTGGGCACTCAAAAAATGGAAAATGAATTTTTCGTCCAAAGAAAATGAAAACTTCCTTAGGCAACATTGTTTGCCATTCCAAGATGCACCATTGTGCACAATATGAGATCATTTGAACAAACTATGCCATGAATGTGGCCATAGGATTGATCATTTGGCTTGAAAGCCATGAATCTTCACGCATGATAGCTCATTTCTGAGAACACTTTTTTAAAAGAATGAATGTATTACAAGTTTATATTTTTTTCTGGTAACTTGGTCATATATAATGACACAATGCGAAGGTTTTCCTATTTTTTGAATTTTTTTGAATTTTTTATGCCCGTTTCAAAATGCTGTCAAAACTGCGGGAATGACCGTTCCTAGCTAGTGGTTGAATCTTAGAATTTTTTTTGGTATTTCTCTGATTAAATAGATACTTATGTACCTAGAAATGATTTTTGTAAAAAATAAAGAGCAAACTACAAGGCAGCCGCAGTTCAAATTTGACCCGTTTCCAACTGAATCGGCGGAAATTTGTCTTTTTCACGAGAGGTGGATCAAAACTTTTTACACCCAACCATTTGGTCAATTGTGCATTAAATATGGCCTAGTATTTTAGAAAAATGATTTGGTCAAATTTTGCAACAATTATTTGGGAGGTCCTTCACAAAAAAACCTCCTTTTGGGCACTCAAAAAATGGAAAATGAATTTTTCGTCCAAAGAAAATGTAAACTTCCTTAGGCAACATTGTTTGCCATTCCAAGATGCATCCTTGTGCACAATATGAGATCATTTGAACAAACTATGCCATGAATGTGGCCGTAGGATTGATCATTTGGCTTGAAAGCCATGAATCTTCACGCATGATAGCTCATTTCTGAGAACACTTTTTAATAGAATTTCCGTATTACAAGTTTGTTATTTTTCCTGATAACTTGGTCATATATAATGACACAATGCGAAGGTGTTCCAATTTTTTGATTTTTTTTTTGATTTTTTTATGCCCGTTTCAAAATGCGGTCAAAACGGCGGGAATGACCGTTCCTAGCTAGTGGTTGAATCTTGGAATTTTTTTGGTGTTTCTCTGATTAAATAGGTACTTAAGTACCTAGAAATGATTTTTGTAAAAAATAAAGGGCAAACTACAAGGCAGCTACAGTTCAAATTTGACCCACTTCTAGCTGAATCGGCAGAAATTTGTCTTCTTCACGAGAGGTGGATCAATTTTTTTTACACCCAACAATTTGGTCAATCGTGCATTAAATATGGCCTAGTATTTTAGAAAAATGATTTGGTCAAATTTTGCAACAATTATTTGGGAGGTCCTTCACAAAAAACCTCCTTTTGGGCACTCAAAAAATGGAAAATGAATTTTTCGTCCAAAGAAAATGTAAACTTCCTTAGGCAACATTGTTTGCCATTCCAAGATGCATCCTTGTGCACAATATGAGATCATTTGAACAAACTATGCCATGAATGTGGCCATATGATTGATCATTTGGCTTGAAAGCCATGAATCTTCACGCATGATAGCTCATTTCTGAGAACACTTTTTTAATAGAATTGCCGTATTACAAGTTTGTTATTTTTCCTGATAACTTGGTCATATATAATGACACAATGCGAAGGTGTTCCAATTTTTTGATTTTTTTTTGAAATTTTTATGCCCGTTTCAAAATGCGGTCAAAACGGCGGGAATGACCGTTCCTAGCTAGTGGTTGAATCTTGGAATTTTTTTGGTGTTTCTCTGATTAAATAGGTACTTAAGTACCTAGAAATGATTTTTGTAAAAAATAAAGGGCAAACTACAAGGCAGCTACAGTTCAAATTTGACCCACTTCCAACTGAATCGGCAGAAATTTGTCTTCTTCACGAGAGGTGGATCAATTTTTTTTCCACCCAACAATTTGGTCAATTGTGCATTAAATATGTCCTAGTATTTTATAAAATTGATTTGGTACAATTTTGCAACAAATATATGGTAGGTCCTTCACAAAAAAACCACTTTTCGGGCACTCAAAAAATGGAAAATGAATTTTCCGTGCAAAGAAAATGAAAACTCCCTTAGGCAACATTGTTTGAAATTCCAAGATGCACCATTGTGCACAATATGAGATCATTTGAACAAATATTTGATAGGACTTTCACAAAAAAACTCATTTTGAGCACTGAGAAATGGAATGAATTTTTTTATCTTGAATCGATCATGACCAATTTATATGGTCATAAGGTCATCAAATGATTTGCTGCATTTTGATTGGACCATGAGCATATTACGCGGATCACGCATCAACCACCGTTGGATGCTTCCGGATCCAACGGCCCAAACCCACCCGAGCCGAAACCCTAAGTCTGTCCTCATGGACATTTTCCACCCACCCCCCCGCCTCCATTCTTTCTCTCATTCCCCCCTCCCCCGCCTCCATTCCCCCTCCCCTCTCATCCCCGATCCAAATCCGCCACCCCTCTCCCCGATCCATCCCCCCGTCGCCGCCCCCTTCGTGCTGCAGCAGCGGGGCCGCCGCCCGTCCGCCAGGCGCGCACAGCCTCCCCGGCCGCAGCGGCCCTCCACCGCGTCTCGCCCGCACCACGCCCCGCATCTTTTGTTGCGTCTGTCGCCCGCGCCGCACCCAGCTGCGCCTGCCGCCCGTGCCGAGCCCAGCCGCGTCTGCCGCATGCACTGACTTTCTTCCCCATCGCTGACGCTAGGTTTAGACGGCCGCCCGCCGGCGTCGAATCCGCCCGCGTCGTAGTCCCCGCGTCGTATTTTTTGAATACCCTCGTCTCCGTCTCCGGCGGCGGCGCCATGAATGTGTTCGCGGGGGTCGGCGCCGGCGTGGGGGAGGGCGGCGGAGCGGGCGCGGGCGCGGGGACCGGGGCGGTGGCGAGGGACGCGGGATCCGCCGACTTCGGGGCGCTGCTGGAGCTGACGCCGCACAAGATGGCCGTGTGCCACCTCGTGCAGGTCTTCGCGCCGCCGGCGTAGCAGCAGCAGCAGGCCCCGCCCTTCCCCTTTGACTCCGTCGCCCACCACAACCGCCTCGGCCTCTTCCTCTTCGCCCTCACCCGCGTAAGCTCCTCTCGCCCCCTCTGTGTCCGTGTGCTCCCACTGCTGCCATTTGGTGGAGATTAGCTTTTCCATTATCTCTAAACCCCATTGCACACAGTAATTAGCACCAAAATGCAGAATGTGCTCAGTATCCATCTAGTGTGTGGCATTCAGCAAAGCATCAGTTGTTTGCTAGCTTAGTAGATTTGGTTATTGTAACCTCTCGGTAGCTGCTGTATTTTGTATGAGAAACTTGACAGCTGATGCAGCCAAATTGTGGCTGATTAGCTACGGCATTGCGAGTGACAGTGTTGTTGATATATGCAATCTGGGCTTGGCTGGAGGGAATGTTCATTAATACATTTGTTGTTGATCGGTGCTTCTTCTACTGTACTGTTTTTGATGTATACTGTTATATTTTGCCAAGTTCGTGGCCTTGTGTGTATTGCATTGTAGCTTCCCTTTTCTGGTCTCCCTCTCCAATGCAAACATTTTGACTCATACCTTATTCTTTTTCTAGTCGTGTGATGATTTTCTGGAACCGCCACTGGAAGAGCTTTTAAGGCAGCTGAAGGCGGTAGATGATTTAGTTAACGGCTGGCTTTGTGAGCAGTTGACAACCACACTGGCTGGGCTTAACTCACCAGACGATTTGTTCAACTTTTTTGATAAGCTAAGAGGTGAGCTGAGCTTCACAGTATCGATGGATGTTTGACTACTTCGTATTCACTTGTTAATATATGGCTCCCAAATAGACAGCTTACCCTGCAGTGTTTTCCGCCAGGTGTGCTCACTTCACCGGAGGGTGGAAATGTGGAAGATGAATTTCTGGACCCAAATAGTCAGCTTGGAGTCTTTCTTCGTTGCTGTATACTGGCCTTCAATTCAATGACTTTTGAGGTGCTACAAGTAGAATATAGCCCTTTCTTTTGATATTTATAGGCCCTTCTTTTGATTTTTTATGCCATCCTCTTTTCTTATTTGGGGTATTAACTGAGTTGGCTGAAAATTCTTGTAAACCGATGTACCATCCGCCATATCTAGAAATTCCTGGATAACAGATACAACTATGCCCTTAAGTAGTAAATTTCCTTCAACAACCCATGCTTATGATCTAAGAACACTCTATTTGTAAACTGATGTACATTGGATGCCCGGCTTTTAATTTTGAGTGTGTGTAATGTGATGTCTGGCATTCACTTGAAGTGGCACTCCTATATTTGCTTATAATATAAATACTTCATTATGGATACAATGCAAATATTTTGTTTATGCATACCTGAACTCCTAGCTAGCACTTGACAACTTATTTTCTGGTTTCCTATTAATTAAATGGTACATGCAATGAAGATATCTATTAATTAAATCTGCACATTAGTTCTTTCGCTGGCTATGTCAATGTATCCCAGTAAAGCAAGATGCTTGTTATACTGATGTTCTTGATGATACTGGTGTATGGTAATTTATTCTAGTTCTGCATGTGGCTCATGAGTCGTAATATCTGTCTAATGTAATTAGGGACTGCAGACCTGCTATGTCATGTCCAAACTTGCTTGCATTCATTTTAGAAAATTTCTGAATTCCGTGATGTTTGTTTTCACTCAATGATTGTGGTAGTCAAATTAGATGCCTCCTCTGCTGCAATTCACTTGTCTCCGTGTAATGGTTTGTATTGAATTTTGGTAGTGTGACAAACACATTAGTAAATCAAAATAACTTTGACATATTTTGACAATACACATTAGTAAATCAAAATAACTTTGACATATTTTGACAAAACACATTAGTAAATCAAAATAACTCTGAACAAACCCAGCCCTTCTTTTCATCTTCTTGTATGATTTTGTATGTAGCAAGCCAGCAACAACCCTTGTCTGATGACGTACTATTGCTATAACTCTTATTATGTTACCCATGCATCTAAGTGTCCTGTTATTGGCTACTTGTGCCTGTGCTTGCTGTTTGATATTGGTTGCCCCAGATCCTCTGGAAGACCATGCATGCTTCTTTTTTTGTCAGCCAGCTTGGGGTATAACAAACAGTAGTTTATCATGTGCAGGGTCTAGTACATGGGCATATAACATGAACCATAATTGATTGATAATATGCTTACATTTTTACAGACAAAAGATGACAATGTAGATTAAGTAGACGTGTCATTCTCGTTTCCAGTGACATTACTCTCTTTACTGTTCTTTGTACTCCCACTAGACATGCTTCAGCTAACTGAGTTAATCCCTGTCATTTATATTAAGGTGTGGTTTGTCATCTATCTACTTTAGATGTGCCCCTGCTGTTTACCGCAGGCAGTAGCTCTCTTTATTTCTCTGGGAATTTGCGTGCACAGGGAGAAGTGTGTGCCACTACTGGTGATGTAATCTAGTCCTTATGGTTTCTGCAGGTGTTGAGAAAAGAATTGGAGGCGCCAGATTTTCTCAGAACAAGCAACCTGGGAAACAGCTGGAGACCGTCAAGGTTATATGTCCCTGTAAATTCTGCTCTGTAATTGAAATCCTAGCATCTTGTCCTGAGATTCTAATTTCTTGTTCTATTTTTGAGGTGTCACTAGGAGGAGTAAACGGAAGCACCACCTGTAGAAGAATGCTCATCAACCGTGTCCCAAGTGCTGTTACTGGTCTCAATGGTTCATTATCATTTTGTAGAAGAATGCTCATCAGCTTGGTACGTAGCAGTTCTATTAGCTTTTATATTGTGTCTCCGTTTTCTTGTATCAGAGTATCTCATTTTAACTAGCTAGAGAACAAAAAGCATGGTACTAGCTCAATTTGTGTTATCTTTCTAAATAACTATCCTTTTCTTGAATGGTCTGTTCATAATATATTTGCCCCAGTTTTTCTGATTCTTCTCTATTGATTCATGTAGCAGGGCGGCTAGTGATGCAGCAAACCAAGCAGTAGCAGGTACACCAAGCAGCAGCATGGGGAGGGTGTCTCTCGAACGTCGCCCCTGCCACTCATTGCTACTGTCAGTGATTAATGATGGATGATCGCTGTTAGTTTAGCTCGACCGCTGTTAGTTTAGCTCCTTGGTAGTCCCTCCCTCTCTTGCAAGCGTGTAGAAATAGAAATGGTTGCTGTAGTCCCATGTAGCTGTAGTTCCAGTACTTGGTCTGCCCTTTGTTGCTTCATTTCTATGTTAATTCAGTCTATGTTGAATGTATCTACTGTCTACTGTTGTGGCTGTTGAAAGAATCCTTTGTGTTGAAAGAAATGAAATGGTTTGGATACATACATACATGCTGAGATGTAAGCTGGAATAGCCATCTGTCCTGGTGATGTCAAGCTTCTAAATGCATGTTGTGGAGGCCCAAAATAGACTGGATTGTAAAAGGGTCGAGGCCCAAAAAAGAAATGAATTGAAGGCTACGTCCTAGAAAATAAAATGGGCCAGGCCAATGAACCCAACAAAAAATTGATGAAAAAAACACAAATAGGCTGAATTAATGGGCTCGGCCCATGTAAAACACCGAATCGGACCGGGCTGAATCTTGTTAGTGACCTTTTCAATTGGTCGCAATTTTGCCACGTCAGATTGCCACGTCGGATCCGACATGGCTTGGGCAGACAACCAGTGACCAAAACAAAAGGTCATTGGTTCAACGACCTTTTGTTTTGGTCAAAAACGTCTACGACCTTCTCACAGAGAAGGTCGCTATAGTCAGTTTATGACGGCCAGCTTTTGACCTTATGTTTTTGGTCACAAAAAGGTCACAAATGGAAATTTGTGACCATTCAGTGACCAATAGTGGTGGTCACAAGTTGACATATTTCTTGTAGTGACTTACCAAAGATAGCAGATGCCATATCATTTATATGCTGCCTTAACCCGGTTAGCTCCTCCGTCACTGGGTTAAGGGCTGCTTCAGCATCGCTGGCTCTTTTTTCCAAAGCAGCCTTTTCCACCTCCCAAGTGAACCGATCCGCTTCAAAATCTTTCTCGAGCTTCTCCATGCTAGCTAAAGCAAGGGTAAGTTCCTCCTTGGCTTTAGTCGAAGCAGTTTCTTGGAAGGACAGGCTATTCCGGAGCTCAGTGATTTCAGAGGTTCTCCGGTTCAAGTCAGTCTGCCAAGGATAAAATATGTCAGATATCTCCACAATCTTTTCAGACAAGTCCCAAGCACATAACAAGTTATGCACTTGACACTTGGGGGCTAATGTACATTTGCAGTAATAAGCAGGCAAGTCCCAAGCATATAACAAGTTGTATACTTGGCACTTGGGGGCTAATGCGGCATCATTCTAAAGTCTAAGGAAAGTCCCGGTCCACCCGCAATGGAGTAAACCAGCCCTTGGGGGCTACACGTGCAAATCAAAATATTCCAGATGATCTATCAACGTCCCGGTTCACCCTAAAGGCTAAACCGGCACTTGGGGGCTACAATGGACTAAAGGTACAGCTACAAGACACAAGCAGGAATGAAAAGCTAAGAAAAAGAAGTTACCTCATATTTTTCTTTCATTAAATTCACCAAACCAGCCTCATGGTCACGGCTGGTGAAGAGACGGTTCAGGTACCCAGAATGAAGTTCTTGGGCACTGAGTTGGGCGTAACTCGCAGGTCAGTGTTCCACTTGCCTTTGTCCTTATGGAGAATTTCTTCTTTGGCCTTATGTTTGGCCAACATAACAGGTTCTGCTGGGGTGGTAAAACCGGTCCCAGTGATCACGACATCGTCCGTTGGAGCAACAGTAGGATTGGCACGTACCGGACTAGCCCGGGCAGGACTAGCCGGTTCAGCGGTATGCTCTATAGGGTTATCTTCCGGAGCGGCAAAATCTTCTCGATCCATAGGAGAAGGATCATCGTGTGGGACTTCAATGTTCTCCTCCAAGGGGTTGGCAGCTTCAGGATCCTCTGCCGGTTCAGAAGCCGTGTTCTCGGCCACCGGTTTATTCAGCTTTGCCTTTTTGCTAGGCTTGGGCATACTGAAAAGATTAGAGGAACAATGAAAATCACAAATCGAAATGGAAAGGTAAACCGGATATACTGAAAGACGGCTTACCCAGGAACAGTTTTGAGCACCGGGACTTGGGTCGCGATTGACTCGCCAGAGGATGATAGAGGAGTTTCCTGATAATTTGGATCAGACGGTTTAAGAGGTTTACGAAAAAGGCCCGCTTTGGGATGAAGAATAGTTGGAGTAAGTACAACCTCTGAGCGGCGTCTTTGAGCCGGAGTGTGGGTTAATCCGGCCGACTCGACCACATGACCACTGTGGCGTGTGGTGCGGCGAGCCTCATGTTGCTGCTTCTTCAAAAGAAAATGGGGATCCTGTTGAGCATAAGGGTGAGAAAACGGATATTTCTGGGCTACCCGATGAATTTTGGGTGGCAATGGTTCTGAATCAGAGGAAAGAGAGATTACCTCAACTTCATCCGCTTTACTGCCTTCAGCCGGATCCTGGGAAGAATCATTGTTAATAGAAATACAAACAAAGGAAAGATTAAAGTCATAAGAAACGAGCAGTACCTCAGAGGCCGGATCATCCTCTTCCGCGTTTGAACCGGAAGCAGCGGCATGTTTCTTCTTATGTTTCTTTACAGCTAAGCTCTTCTTGTGAGATGGCTTCGCCGGTTTATCCTGGGCCTTCTTCTTCCAGAAGGGGTCGATAGCCTGTATAAAAGAATAAAAGCATATTAGCGCCAAACCATATGGACGGATTACAATAAAGAGAGGAGACAGAAGGATTTTTTACCGATGGCGGTTTGTTGTTTACGCAAAAGGGTGCTAAACCGGTCCGACTGCACTCCTCGAGAGGTATATTCAGCATCTTCTTAGCAGATTCGGTAACTTCATTGTCTGGAAGCACCATATCCGTGTGACGCTGAGGGTCCTTCGGGTTACCAGTATACTTGCACATTAAACCGGAGCGCCGGCTTAACGGGAGGATGCTCCAAGAGAGCCAGCAGCAGACCAAGTCAACTCCGGTTAACCCGTTGGCTACAAAAGCCCTGAGTTTGGAAAGCTGGGGGGCATATCGAGCCCGCTCTTGGGCACTCAAACGCTGCGGGAAAGGATGGTCCGCTGTCAGACGATAAGAGCGGTAACCCGGCTATGGATTCTCTCCTTCTAGTGAAGTGTCGACGCAGTAGAACCAAGTCTGATTCCACTCCTTGGGATGGCTATGAAGAGTGGCGTGAGGAAAGCTGACATCTTTTCTCATCTGGATGCTCATTCCACCAAGTACAGTATTGGGCCCGTCATGAAATTCAGTCCGGCGATTCAGATGGAAGAAGTCCCGGAATAACTCCACGGATGGCTCCTCTTGCAGATAGGCTTCTGAGAAGACTTGGAAATTGCAGATGTTTGATATGGAATTGGGACCTATGTCTTTGGGGTGGAGCTGAAAGTCTGCTAATACATCACGGAATTTTTTTGACCCTGGAGGGTTAAAGCCCCGGGCCAGGTGATAAAAAAAGACTACAACCTCTCCTTCTTTAGGCTGGGGAGGACACTCTTTCCCAGGAGCCCTCCAATGCAGAACCTCCTTTGGACCTAAAGCGCCGATCAAAGATGCCTTTTCTAAATCGTCCTCGGTAATCCGGGATGGGACCCAGTTGCAAGCGACAAACTGCTTAGCCACGGAAGTCATCTTTTTCAAAGGGGGAACGCTAAAAAATACAATACAAGATCCGGTTTATGATACACGCAGATATAAACCAGCACATTCTATGAAGGCATTGATCTAATTGGCGGTTTAAGCAGGGGACTAATGGTATCTACTGGTCCGGAATAACCATGAAGTAATGGCTACAGGATTATGAAGTTTGAAAGGAACAAATTAAACCGCCAAACACAGGCAGGTGAGGTGCATATCTAAAGCTAAACCGTCGACACAGGTATATGAGGCGCAGATTCAAAGCTGAACCATCGACATAGGCAAATGAGATGCATATCTAACGTGTGAGAAACAACTTTCATATGAGCATCAGTGAAATATGGATCTACAGCATATGGAAAACTCAAGATAATTCAAGTCATATTCGTTGAAGGCAGCGAAGGTTTTTTACAGATCCAGTCTAACTAGCAGTATTGGGGGAACTAAGATTATAAAGACGGAGCAGAGTCATGTGTGCGAGAGTCGACCTAAAAAGTTTAAGCATCTACAGCTAAGAACTACCTATGGTAATGAACTGCGAAGAACGGAGGTCCATCTGCGAGCTCCCGTGAAACCCTAGAACTAGGATCTATGGGGAAGAATGAGTAATGCACCTGAGGAAACGGAAGCAGAAGGACGGCGGCGAATTTCTGGACACGCTTAGGTTGATGCAGCGGCCGGGCTTGGTGAAGACGACAAGCTTGAAGGACGGCGGCGGAGCTTGAGCGCTGAAGGACAGAGGAAGAAGAAGCAGGGGGAGAAAGAGATGCCCTTTCGGCCCTATTTATAAGCCGAGGGGATAAAACGGCAAGCACAGGAATCGAGGAGACCAAAAATCAGATATGGATGGCGCTGTCACCTCGATCTTCGGAGCTTTAATAAGTAATGGTAAAAAACAGGTTCATGCATTAAATGTGCGGATGGCGTCACGATGGTTTAAAGCGACTTGAGGGGATGACGTCATGCCGGTTTACCAAGCATACTGAAGCTGCAGAAAGGAAAATTTGAACAAGACTTTGGAGATTGACATGAACATGTTCAAATCAATCTGGGGCCTAATGTCAGGGATATTACTATCAGTATAAACCAGGCTGGAGGGTCCGGTTTATGTTATCAAGATTATATTATCAGAGGCCCAGCGGACTAGGAAGTAGAAGATGGTAGCCCAAGGGGCTTAGAGCCCATGTGTTAGGGCCCATGATTTGTAAACCGTCATACTATGTAACTTGGGATGTAAGATAGAAAGAACATAGACCGAGGCGAACACGTTTATGAGCCGTCCTCGGGACTCTGTAAACCGGACCGACCGTCGCCTCTATATAAAGGGACGACCCGGCAATGGTTCAGGACAGACAACAACAGCTCGAGACATAGGCAAAGCGGATTCGCTCCCTGGTCATCGAAGCCCAAGCAATACCACACCAAACTAGGCCTAGGCTTTTACCTTCATCGAAGGGGCCGAACTAGTATAAAATCCTTGTGTCTTTCTTCCGCTTTAACCCCTTTAAGCTAACCCGTAGCGATGGCCTCACGACTAAGTCCTTTTGCTAGGACATCTGCCGTGCTAAACCATGACAGTATCCATCCAATGACAAATATAAGAAAATATAAATCCCCAGCTGTGTCTGAAAGTGCAAGTAACACTGAACTGAAAACGCTTACAACAACCTGAACGCACTTGATCCACTCAACGTTTGAAAGCACAATGCTCCATTTCACACAACACTAGTAGAAAACAAGGCTTTGGTTCGAGCCTCGCAAGCCCATTAGTCCCGGTTCACTCACGAACCGGGACCCATGGGGCATACGTCCCAGTTCGTGCGCCCAGGGGGCCGGTCGGGCCTCGTGGGCCATCTGTCCCGGTTGGTCCGGACCCATTTGTCCCGGTTCCAGTCACGAACCGGGACCAATGGGCCTCACTCCTGGCCCACACCCATTGGTCCCGGTTCTTGTCTGGAACCGGGACAGAAGGCGGGCCTTTAGACCCGGTTCCTGTCACGAATCGGGACCAATGTGTTTCCTATATATACCCCATCGCCCACCACTCCACTGCTCTGTTTTTTTCGGCCGGCGAGGGGGGAGCTTTGTGGTGCTGGTGCTCTAGCTAGCTCACCTCCTATGCACATGAGGTGTTCGATGAAATGCCCGAGCCACACTAGTTAAGCTTTTCTCCTCTCGAAGCTCAAACTCCAAGCTCCGTTTTCTCCAATATTTTTCTAGTTTTAGCGGTCCGTCACGTCCCGTCCCCGTCTTCACCGCCGTCGATCGCCCCCGCCGATCTCGTCACCGGCACCACCGTGGTGAGCCTCTTGTTCTGTCTATGCTTTTCTTACTTTTATTATTGCTTGTTATTATTGCTTTAGATAGATATTTGTCTAATTTTCTTACTTTTATTATTGCTTTCTATTATATAGTGCGATTGTTTTGATATCCGCCCACGTCGGCCCTCGTCCTGTCTATGATTCGGATGTGGTATATTATCTTTAATTTATAACTATTTGTTTTAGTGTTTATGACAATTATGTCGACCAACCTGACATAGATGTTTTTATATGTCTAGGAGGTAGTTGAACTGGAAATTCCAATTGACCCTCTTGTGGAGAGGTTAAATTTAGTTGAAAAGGAAAACATTTCCATGAAGAAAAAATTGGAAAAATGGAGGCGGAGAAGATGGAATTGGAGTTGCATGTTGCGAAAGTCGTCGATGATCACAAGATCAAGATGGACCCTATTGTCAAGAGGTTAAATTTAGTTGAAGAAGAAAACAATTACTTGAAGGAAAAACTAAAAAAATTTGAGGAGGAGAAGATGATATTGGAGTTGCATGTTGCGGATATCGTTGATGATCACAAGATCAAGATGGATGCCATGCGCTTGAAGATTAGAAAGATTAGAAAATATGCCATTCATACCGTGGCTTGGTATCATTATGCCGTTGGATCAATTGTTACCTTTGTTGCGATTATGATCGCATTTGTTGTTGCATTGAAATGTTCTACATAGTTTCAATGTATGGTTTAATTAGATGCTCTAGACAGCTATGTATGTACTTTGAATTTAATGTGATGATGAACTTATATTAATTTGATCACTTATCTATCCATGATGTTCTGTAATGGTTTTTGACACGCTTAATTATATATCGTGGGAGTGGAGGGCAAGACAGACATTCAGGGTCTTATAGCTCAAAAAATTTAGGGTCTTATAGCTCAAAAAATTCAGTAAATGCATGAAAAATAGCAAATGAAGTCAGTAATGGTTGAAAATTGATGATGTGGCTTTGAATGGTGCATTTTGAACATAGAAAAGGCTGTAGTTCAAATAAGTTCAAAAAAATAAAATCCCTTTGTAACAGACGAGTTTTCGTCTCAAACCCTGATACCTCGAAAGAGATTGTCTGTTTTGTACACGAAGTGCATCCAGTTTTTGCCGTAACCCTCTCTACTTTGGTGCACATGCTTTGTGGGTGAAATGATGATACCATGCCAACTTTCTACCTTTTCAGAATTCATTTGAAATGATTTTCAATTGTAGGGTCTTATAGCTCAAAAAAATTAGTAAATACATGAAAAATAGCAAATGAAGTCAGAAATGGTTGAAAGTTGATGATGTGGCTTTGAATGGTGCATTTTGAACATAGAAAAAGTCTGTAGTTCAGATAAGTTCAAAAAAATGAAATCCTTTTGCAATAGACGAGTTTTTGTATGAAACCCTGATACCTCGAAAGAGATTGTCTGTTTTGTACACGAAGTGCATCCAGTTTTTGCCGTAACCCTCTCTACTTTTTTGCACATGCTTTGTGGGTGAAATGAAGATACCATGCCAACTTTCTACCTTTTCGGAGTTCATTTGAAATGCTTTTCAATTGCAGGGTTTTATTGCTCAGAAAATTCAGTAAATGCATGAAAAATAGCAAATGAAGTCAGAAATGGTTGAAAATTGATGATGTGGCTTTGAATGGTGCATTTTGAACACAGAAAAAGTCCGTAGTTCAAATAAGTTCAAAAAAATGAAACCCCTTTGTAACAGACGAGTTTTCATCTAAAACCCTGATACCTCGAAAGAGATTGTCCGTTTTCTGCATGTGCACAAACAATTATCGTTAGCATGAAAATAGAGATGGGGGCAATGAATCTGACGGTGGTTGATGCCATCTCTTTTTTGTACGCGAGAGAATGCAAAAACTTTCCCCCTCTGTTTTGATGCAACATTAATTAAGAGAAACGCTTAAAAAAGGAGGTTCAGGTTATTTTTGTATGTATAATTCTTTGTTACACGCAAGAAATTCCCATGCTGGTATATGTATTTTGTCAAGACGTGCGGTTTAGGGCAAAACGAAAATTTGATGCTATGAATCTAAATATAAACAAATCAAAATGAAAAATGTTGTAATAAATCTGGGAAGATCCTAACCCATCCTTATTTATCTCTCCAACTAAACACATCCTACCTAAGTCATTACAAAAAATCTGTAAGCCTAGATATCTGTAAATTTATTTTAGATTGGTCTATCACTATAATATCACAACAACAGCAATAAGGAATTAAAAAGCACTAACTTATGTATTAAACAACTGGTAACTTAATCAATAATGTTTGGATATTTGACGCTAGTTTTAGGCAGCTTATCAGTACTGTTATGATATTTAACACTGTTTAAAGCAACTTATTAGTGCTATAGGATACTAAACACAGGTTTAAGACAACCATTTTGTTAGGATATTGGCAGTAAAAACGAAGTATTGGTAGGATATTTAACAGCATTGCAAGGCAACTTATCGCTGTTATTAGGATCTTTAACACTACTGTAAGGCAGCCTTAAACCTTAACAAGTGTTAATAGTATAAATATACTTATCACAAGATAAAAATGCAAAACCTATCAAAAAAATTACAGAGAAAAAACATATGAAGCAATCAGGAAATTACAGTCTTGTCTACAATTCACATCGCTGTGTTGCAACAATGTAATACTAATTCTGATGCCATTCTTTCAGCACAAGGTAAGGGAGTTACTACTATCTCATTCAATACTTGGTCATCCTGGTTGCAAAGAGCAATTGGTAACCTGAACAAAGATAAGCTCCAAGCTTCCCGTGTCTAATGACAGGGGTGGAGGAGGAACTAGCAACCTACCTTCTCTCCCGGGGCTGAATGTACTTGATGGCCGCCGTCGCGCACGCGGCAGGCGATGCAGGAAATGCCGGATCCGATATCTCGCGCCTTCGTAGCGGTCGTTTCCGTCGACGGGCAGCAAATTCCAGGAAGAAAAAATGACCACCGCCGACGGGTTCAACCCCGGATTGGGAAGACCGGGGGTTCATCTGCCGCCGGCGATGAGGAGGTGGGGGTGGAGGTGGGAGGAGAGGACGTGCTTATCACGCGCGCTACCAGTTGGCTTGTTTAATCGTGGAGGAAACAAATTAAAGCGTAGATAGTGATTTAGTTATCGCGCACGCTTGCTGGATCATGCCCAAGCTGCCCCACAAAATGATTTATCCACAATGGCGACCAAGTTTCTGCCTCACAACCATCAAAGTGATGAACTCGGCCGTCGAAATATGTGTTGTTCATTCGAGAACCGCAAAGCAGATCAGCATGATTAATCTCTGCAGAGAATCACTCTTCCATCGGTCCTGTCAGTGACTTTTTTTTTAAATTTGTCACATATAGTTAACAGAGAATGATCTTGCACAAATACATATATCATGTGTTTCCAATTTAACATGTCTCCAGTATCAATATCAGTGTCATATCAGCCACATATTCAGAGTTTTTTTTGTTCAAACTCTGAAGCAAAAGACAATATACCAAAACCAGGCAATAGGAGGACAAACCATAGGAGTACAATCCAACCACATAACCAGTTAATAGCACAGATTGGACTAAAGATCAAATATTCCCAGAGATCGGGGAAGGATTTGGGCAAGGATTCAGGGTTAGGGTTCATACGGTACACTCGTGGGGGAGCACCGGCGGTTCGCCGTTGTGGAGCCATCCGTGCCAAGTACCCACAGCACGGTTGCTGCTTCTGGCGACCTCCACCGGCCGCCTGCTTTCGGCGACCTCTGCCGTCCGCCACCGCTGCAGGCCTCCCAAGTTCCCTCTGAATCATGCGTGTGCGAGAGAAGCAGAGAAGCAAGGGTGCGTGCGTATTGCAATGTATCCATCGAGGCTGTTTTCCAATGTGGCTCTTTAATTTGATGTGGCGAATGTCAAAGTGCCATAGCTGCAGGCCAGACCTGCTCCGGCGAGATTAGGATCGGTGGTGACACACTTTTTTTAATTGTTTTTTAGGGAATTTTTTAATTGTTTGGATGGCTTACCACATGTGTCACGTGATCGGCGGTGAAACACTTTAGAAAGAGTAGGATTGTGTTTAAAAATAGGACTCAAATATTCATTTTCATAGTTTTAGTTGTTAGGACTATAAAGTGGCACACCTCCAATAGTTTTAGGACCAATGATGGATTTTACTCAAACATGTATTCAAATATCAATGGGTAAACAAAAATAAGGCTGATAAGGTAATCACTTAGATTTAAAACAAGTGTCGCCGTATAGGGGTTTTTGAGGAGCACGGTTGTAGATGCTCTAAGTCCATAGGGCATCTCTAACGTCGACCCGCAATTTTTTTCCCGACATTCTATGTCCGCGAATAGGGGGATTCAGTCCGCCGAAACAGATGCGAGAGGCAACCATCCAACACTGCCAACATACATCCGTCATCTTTAATTTTTTTAGAAGTCCGCACGTTCAAATAACCACATACATAGAGTTCAGATGTTCAAATAGCTGCATACATAGAGTACATACGTTCAAATAGCTACATACAGTACATATGTCCACGGCCAAGTTGCCGGAAAAAGTACTACTAGGAGAAGGGCTATAGATGGTTTAACCACTAATGGCGCACCAGACATGTGATGCGCCATTACTATATACTAATGGCGCACCATGTGTCGGTGCGTCATTAGTGTCCAAATACTAATGGCGCACCACATCCACGGTACGCCATTAGTAACAATTTTTTTTCATTTTATTTCAAAACTACTAATGGCGCACCAGTTGTAATGCCCCGGATGTAATACTTTCCCTTTTGGGCATATAATATATCTCTGGCTTCATCTATTCCATTTCGGGTTCTTTGTCTTTCAGATTTTTCGTCGTTTTGTTGTGTGCGTGCGTGTCATTCATTCATATCATGTAGTCATGTGCATCGCATTGCATTTGTGTTGTCGTTTGCATCCGGTTCCACGCGTTCCTTCCCGTTGTCCGTTTCACGTTCCGGAGCTCCTTCACGTGCCCGTGGCGTCCCGTAGGCCTACTTTGGTGTTTGGCCGTGTAACATTACCGGTTTGGCGCGAGACTTGTCGTGTGTTGTTGTTTTGGTGTGTGTAACCCGCCTGTCAAATCTCGTCACATTTCGAGTCCGTTTGCTACCCCAACAGTTATTCTTGTGGGCTCAAAGTGCCTCCACTTTGAGGCCCAAGACACACCTCCAACAGCCCACCAAACCACTCCTAGCCACTTTCTTCATCTAGGCCATCCAATCCTGATCGTGTGGCCGAAAACCACACTCCATTTGGACAACCCTAGCTACTTGTGCCTATATGTTTGTCCACTTCCCCCAATTTTTGCCCCAAATCAAGGAAACCCTAGCTCCCCTAGCCACTTCTCTTCCACCTCGAGCCATCTCGCCGGAGTTTCGCCGGAGCACCACCACCTCGCCGGAATACACCTCTCCTTCCTCTCTCCTCTCCACCGGAGCCTCCTCTCCACCCCCTCACCTCCCCACCGGCCGGCGCCGCCCTCCTCCGCCGCCGGGCCGCCGGCCAGGCACCGGCCGGAGCTCCCTTCGCCACCGCCCCGCCGTTTTCCTTCGCTAGCGCCGCCGCCTGTAGATCGACCCGATCCAGGGTCAACGCCCGACGCCTGAGCGATCGATCCGCTCCACTCGGCCTCTCCCGCAGCGAACCACCGGCCCAGCGGCCCGATCCAGACGCCAAGCCGCCGTCCCTCCAGGCCGAGGCCCGGGCCGGCCTCCCTCTTCAGGCGCCAGGCGCGCTTCGCCGATCTGGGCCGAGGCCAGCGCCAGCAGGCGAGGCGCCTCCTCCCCGTGTCGAGCCACCATCTCCCAGGCTCGAGGCCTCTAGCCGCCTCCCGACCGCCAGGCGCCAGATCGAGCCGCCGGATCCGCCTCCCTGGGCCCTCCACCGATCTCCCGGCCCAGGCTCCTCCAACGCCCAGGCCGCTTCGCTCCACCGGCCAGGGCCCAGCGCCGATCGCCAGGCCTCCAGCCGCGGCCCAGCCGAGCCTCCTTCGCGGGCCCTCCTCCGCAGGCCGCGCGGGCCCTCTCCACCGCTCCCGACGCCAGACGGCCCAGCCGCCGCAGATCCGCGGGCCGAGGCCCGTTGACCGATTTTTTCTTCAGATCTGTGGTAGTTTTCTGTGCTAAGTCCCTGTTGTTTTGTGTGCTGATGATATATTAGAACTGTGATAACTTTTTGTGTGATGGTCCGTTTTATGCAAATGACATGTCCAGACGTTCGTGGTGACTAGCACTACGTTTCATTCCTTTGTGCCATGCATGTTTGAGATCATCTAGGTGCTTATTTTTCTGTTGTAAGAGTGCATCCCGTTATAAACTGCTGCTATGTATTGTTTTTATGTCACCTTTGCATAGTGATAACTTGGTGCTCGTTTATCCGAATGATGCAGATGACATGTCCACGTGTTCGTCTTGCCATGCTCTACATGTTGTTTGAGTTAGGTTGCATGATAGATTTATTCTTGACATGGTTATCCTCGTTGCAAAGTGCTATGTGGCTGTTTAGTTGATAAACTTGTTATGAAATGCCATCTTGTTGAGCTCATTGCTATTGTTGTATTTATCTCCATGATGCATGCTTGTATGTTTCGGAATCATCATCATGTGTACTTTGATGTGGTGCTTACCACTTGCCATATTTAGTTTCGAGGTGACTTAAACTTGCTATTATAGATGCCATGATGAAACTGCTGTTTTAACACTTAGTGAAATTTCACTAAGTCTGGAATCTGTAATTCTCCGATGCCATGTCTGCTTGCTGTTCTGGGACAAACCATGATAGTTTTGGAGTGACTCTTGATGGTTCCTTGTAGTATATATTGTTGGCTATCCATTCATGTTCTCACATGCTTATTTGAGTGGCTGTAGCATATTTAACTTTTGCTCCAAAGTTGCAATAAATTACTGCTGTCAGAATTTTGTTGTCAAGTTCAATATGTCCAAGCTTGTTGCTATTGATCCGTGGCTCCTTTGGGGGTGCACCTTTGGACTTATTTGCTGTAGGATATGTCTAGTTTATGTTCATGATCTTTGCCATGATGTTTGAGTGCTGTAGCTTATTTATCTAGTGCTCCGAAGTTGCTATGTGGCTGTAATTTTCAGCTTTCGCATGTTTCTTGTTTCGGGCATAACTTTTAACCCGTAGCTCCGATTTCAGCGAGTCTTACATGAAACTTGATTGATTTTCCGTGTAGATTCATAATATCCTATTGTTATCTTGTTTTGAAGCATTTTGCTTGATCGCATATTGTCATGCTCATTTTGCTCCCATAGTGCATCAACCATGCATCCATCATTTTGGTGTGCGCATTGCATCTTGTTGATTCGTGCCTTGTGTTATTGTATTGTTTAGAGCCGGAAGCTGAGACCGAGTACGAGTACGAGCACGAGGTGACGACCGAGGTTGAGCAGGAGGACCCCTCTTTCGATCCGAACGACTACTCTTCAGGCAAGATGACCGAACGCGGATACCATTACTATTTTTGCCTATTGCTAGTAGTTCCGCTCTATAGTTTTGCCTTGATGCCCATGTTTTCCTGTAAGCCTCCTAATTGTAACCATGATCATGTCTAAGCACCCTACCTATGCAAACCATTGAATGGCTAAGTACGCTTCGCTCAGCCCCTCTTATAGCGTTGCTAGTTGCAGGTGAAGTTGAAGATGCTTGCTTCATGTTGAAGTTTGTTGGGTTATATCACACTATATAAATGCTTAAAAATGAAATCATCTATATATTGGCAAGGGTGGAAGGCTAAGCCTTTTGCTTGGTGATTTTTTCCACTCATGCCGCTAGGAACCGTATAAACCGGTGTTATGTTCCTTGATTATGCGTTCCTCACACGGTTGGGGTTTATGGGGCCCCCTCGATAAACCGCTAAGTGCTAAGTCTTTTCCAGCAAGTCCCAACATTGGTACTATTCGCCTAATAACTAATAAAACTTGCATAGGGTCTTGCAAACCTGAGTTCTTAATCAACAACCCCGGGCCAGTGCTCCACATGAGTGTTGGTCCGAAACGGGGAGCCTGCGGGGTCACCACGAGGGAACTCGAGGATTGATATAAACCCGTAGCTTCGCCCATCCGGTCGTGTCCTGAGACTAGATACGCGCGGCTACCATCAGGGTGTCGACACGCCGGGAGGATTTGCTGGATTAGCCTTACCTTAGTTCGGAGTATCTTGAGCACGGGATTCCGAGAATACTCGGGTCTTCCCACCTTTGGAGTTGCGACTCCGCGGATCGTGGGCTTGTCATGGGCCAAGTTGGAACACCCCTGCAGGGTTATGAACTTTCGAAAGCCGTGCCCGCGATTATGTGGCAGATGGGAGCTTGTTAATATCCGGTTGTAGAAAACTTGACACATTGTTCTAATACACTACCAGCGTGTGTTCCGTGACTGTCAATTTCCGAATAGGGATTCGGGAGTTGAACACGGTGGGGTTATGTTTGTTGAGCTTTAGCTAGGATCACTTCGTGATCACCTCTCGACCGAGGCACTTCTCTTCTCGCACTCTTTCACGTAAGCTAGTGCTAGTTGCTGCTGCAGACTCTTATTCTTTTCTTCAGCCTTATCACTCCCAAGGCTTAAATAGTCATGTTACCCGGGAAAGGGATTGCTGAGTCCTCTGTGGCTCACAGTTACTTCACCACACCAGATGCAGGTCCGATGGTGAGCTATCCAGGTGATGGCACCGAGCTAGACTGGGAGTACGACGAGGAGCGTAGTCGTTACTATGTTCGTTATCCTGATGATCAGTAGTGGAGACTTCTACTAGGATTCGATCCGACCTGTGGTTTTAAATTATGTTTGGTATCTTGTCATTTGGATTTTACCCTTAGAGGGCAGTGATGTTTTATTGAATGATGATTTGAACATGTATTGTATTTGTGTGATGTGGCGAGTGTAAGCCAACTATTTTTATGTTTTCCATCCCCATCTTTTACATGAGTTGTGCAAAGGTACCAAACTTGCGATCATTCCAGCATGGGGTTATGTCTCTAAGTCGTGCCTCGACACGTAGGAGATATAGTCCCATCCTGGGCATTACAAGTTGGTATTCAGAGCCTTCTCCGACCTAGGAGACCCCACTGATTGATCGAATCATTGACGGTCGAGTCTAGGCACACACTGAAAATGTTTTGAGTCCTATATTATATCGGAGAGTAGGATTTCTTTGCTTCTCATCCCCTTTCTCTCTGGTGAGGACTCCTGACGACTACTCTTCCCTCTTCTACTTTCAAAAATTGCACCAATTTTTTTTAGGAATCTCGCGAGTATTGTGGGATTGTTTCGATGTTCTTGTGACGAGAATATTGTTCTCGATGCCTCCTGACATTAGGGGTTGTGGCAGTGTCCCGGGGAGTTGAGCTTCGGGGTATTGTCGTCACAAGCATATCTCGGCAGTACTAAATAATTAAGACGGCCGACATCGAAAATCTCTCCTATACGGTTAGTGGCAAGATAACCCCGACATCACCCAGTACTGGGGAGGTAGTTCGGGAGTATTGCCATAGCTTGTTATAGTGGATGCTTTTCGAAGGTCCGAGGTAGACAGTTTCCGAGAAAGACTGGTTATGTGTTGAAGGATGGATACAGCTGGATGTAGGTTTAGAGTTGATTGCGCGGTGCTTCCCATGTATCCCCAACACCTGATTGCATAACTGGAAACTTTCGGAAATTCATAGGTGGGTTTATCTAGTAGATCGTAGGCATTCTTCCAACGAATGCAGGTTAGCGAGTTCGGGGTTCTACATTGAGTGAAGTGGTATTATGACCGATGTTCCGATCGGGTGTTGCATCTTAAAGGGTCCTTGGCTATGCTGATCCGGGGATTGCAAAACCCTTTCGTAACGCGTTCATAAGCTTTCAGCACAAAGATGTTAGAACGAAGCTCCTATCTTGTGTTTGTTTCCATCTGTACCTTGTTGTTTTTCTTATTTTTACCTTTTGTCCCCTATGTGGCTTCTCGTGAAGATTGATGTTATCATTAACTGAGAATTTCATTCGTTCCTCTTGTTCGAATGATTATTGTGAAGACTTGTTGCAATTCATTCCGTTGATTCAGCTTTACCTTCTGTCAATCAATTGCTGATTCGTGGTCATCTCTTTCAGGATGGCTCCGAAACGGGTTCCCAACGCTAACCCAGAGGGTGAAGAGGTCCCAGATCGTCCTCCTTCCCCTCCTCCTCCGTCTGAGGCTTGGAGAGCGATTATGCAGACTACAACTCAGAACACCCAGATGTTGATGCGGATGATGCAGCAGATGCAAGCTAATCAAGCTAATCAGGGTGTTCTAGGGAATCAAGGCAACTTCTTCAACCAGCAGCACCATGCTACTCTCAACTAGTTCTTGGCCAATAATCCAAAAGCTTTCAGTTGCTGTGTCGACCCTCTTGATGCTGAAGATTGGATCACCGATATAAAGAAGCATTTTGAGTGCAGTAACGTAAGAGAAGAGGACTATGTGAAGTTTGCAGCCTTCCAACTCAAAGACCAAGCAGCTGACTGGTGGCAGCAGTACAAAGACTCCAGGCAAGGTCGTGTGATCTCTTGGGAGGATTTCTGCAAGGACTTTCGCTCTCACCATATTCCAACAAGTGTCATCGAGGGTATGCGTGAGCAATTCCGCAACCTGAAGCAGGGCTCTATGTTTGTCTATCAGTATAATGTCAGGTTCCAAAACCTCGCCCGCTATGCTAAGCAAGACATTCCTGATGCCAAGAGCAAAATCTATCAGTTTCGTGGTGGTCTGAAAGATGAACTTCAACTTGCTCTCACCTTGTTCGAGCCCGATGAGTTCAACAAATTCTATAACATGGCTTTGAAACAAGAGGCGGCTCAGCTTAAGATGGAGGCTTCCAAAAAGAGGATTCGAGATGCCGTTCACTCCTCCTCATCTTCTCATGTGGCTGTGAAACAACATAAATTTTGGCTTCCTCCTCCTCCAGTGATTCGAGCTCCTTACAACAACTCCAACAACAAGAATGCTGGTGGTCGTGGTTTCTCCCACCCATCCAACTCCAACAAGCAGTCCAAGCAGCAGTTCCAAGTTCAAAGGCCAAGTGTTCCTCCTGCTCGTCCACTTTCTGAGGTGACTTGCTACAAGTGTGGCCAGAAGGGCCATTATTCCAACAAGTGCAACAATCCAAGGCGCCTTCCGCCTCCTCCTCCTGTCGGTACCGCTATGGTCAAGCATGATCCAAAGGCAGCAAGGGTGAATCTGATGAGTGCAGCGCAAGCGGAGAATTCTTCTGATGTGATTTTGGGTAACCTCTCAGTTAACTCTTTTCCAGCTAAAGTGTTGTTTGATTCGGGTGCTTCATGTTCTTTCATGTCTCAACCATTTGCATCCAAGCACGATGTTGTCACTTCAAATTTGCCTCAGAGGTTGCAAGTTATTTCTCCGGGGAGACGTATGACTTCCAGTGTGTATGCTCCGGATGTTTCTATTCGCATAGATGATTATCGCTTTCTGGCTAAACCGGTGGTTCTTGGCAATTCCGACAATGACCTCATCCTCGAAATGGATTGGCTTTCTCAGCATGATGCTCACATTGATTGTGCACAGAAGGAAGTCAAGATGACTCATCCTGATGAAGATGTGATTATCTTCGCCTCCAGGGATAACACTATCAGGCTTTTCTCTCTCAATGATAAGGGCGAGATTAATGCCATCTCTCAAATTCCGGTGGTAAACGAATACCAAGACGTCTTTCCTAAAGAACTTCCAGGCATGCCTCCACACCGCCAGGTGGAATTCGTCATTGAACTCGAGCCGGGTACTGAGCCAGCATGCCGGCGTCCGTACAAGCTCTCTCCTAAAGAATTGAAGGAATTGAAGAATCAGCTTGATGAACAGGAGCGTATGGGTCTCATCAGGCCTAGTGCATCGCCTTGGGGCTGTGGTGTCTTATTTGTCAAGAAGAAAGATGGCACGGAGCGTCTCTGCGTTGATTACCGGCCATTGAACAAGAATACAATAAAGAACAAGTATCCGCTCCCCAACATCAACGAACTCTTCGAGCAGCTCAAAGGAGCTAAAGTGTTCTCTAAGCTTGACCTCCGAATGGGCTATCACCAAATTCGCATTCGCGAGCAAGACATTCCCAAGACTGCTTTCAGAACGAGTTACGGCTCATACGAGTATACGGTCATGTCCTTTGGTCTCGCCAATGCTGCTCCTACCTTCTCGAGAATGATGCACTACATCTTCAACCCCTACACCGGCGAGTTTGTGCTTGTGTATCTGGATGATATTCTGGTGTTTTCCAAGAATGAAGATCACGAAAAGCACGTACGTCTGGTTCTTGATCGACTCCGTGAGCATAAGTTCTATGCCAAGTTCTCCAAGTGCGAATTTTGGCTCGATAAGGTTTTGTACCTGGGCCATATCATCTCAGCTGACGGTATTGCGGTAAATCCCGAGAAAGTTAAAGCAATTGTCAACTGGGAAGCTCCTCAGAACGTCAAGCAACTCCGCAGTTTTCTGGGTCTTGCCAGCTATTGCAGAAGGTTCGTTGAGAACTTCTCCAAGATTGCCAAGCCTCTTTCCAACTTGCTTCAGAAGAATGTCAAATACTTTTGGTCTCCAGAGTGTGAAGTGGCATTCAGAACTCTCAAAGAAAAGCTCGTTTCTGCTCCAGTTCTAACTCATCCAGATGAGTCCAAGCCCTATGAAGTATTTTGTGATGCTTCTCTTCAAGGCCTTGGTGGTGTGCTTATGCAAGATAAGAGAATTGTGGCATACACTTCTCGTCAGCTCAAGCCAAGTGAGAAGAACTATCCCACACATGATCTCGAGCTAGCAGCTGTGGTACATGCTTTGATTACGTGGAGACACCTGTTGTTGGGTAGAAAAGTCGACATCTTCACTGATCACAAGAGCTTGAAGTACATCTTCACACAGCCGAATCTGAACCTCCGCCAGACTCGTTGGGTTGAAATGATCCAAGAGTATGATCCCAGCATCGAATACACTCCTGGCAAGGCGAATGTGATTGCAGATGCTTTGAGCAGAAAGGCATATTGCAACAACCTTCTTATCAAGCCATTCCAGCTTGAGCTTTGTGAAGCATTCAGGAAACTCAACCTCCAAGTTGTTCCGCAGGGTTTTCTTGCAAATCTTCAAGTTGCTCCTACCTTGGAAGATCAGGTCCGTGAGGCCCAACTCAGTGATGCCATGGTGCAGAAGGTGAAACATGGTATTGCAAAGGACACTCCTAAATACAAGTGCTTTCGTGTTGATGAGAGAGATACCTTGTTCTTCGAGGACAGACTCGTTGTTCCCAAAGGTGATCTTAGGAAGCTCATAATGGAAGAAGCACATGATTCTCTCCTTTCCATTCATCCTGGCAGTTCCAAGATGTACCAAGACCTCAAGCAATCTTACTGGTGGACACGCATGAAAAGGGAAATTGCCCAATTCGTGAATGAATGTGATGTTTGCAGAAGAGTGAAGGCAGAGCATCAACGTCCAACCGACCTTCTCCAACCTCTTCCTATTACCGAGTGGAAATTCGACCACATTGAAATGGATTTCGTCACTGGCTTTCCTAAGTCCAAGAGAGGGAATGATTCTATCTTCATGGTGATTGACAAGCTTACCAAAGTCGCTCACTTCCTTCCAGTCAAAGAATCCATCAATGCAGCTCAACTTGCAGAGTTGTACACTTCCAGAATTGTGTCCTTACATGGCATTCCTCAAGTTATCTCCTCAGACCGTGGAAGTTTGTTCACATCCAAGTTCTGGGACTCCTTTCAGTCTGCCATGGGCACTAAGATCAGGTTCAGCACTGCATTTCACCCTCAGACTAGTGGTCAAGTCGAGCGAGTGAATCAGATTCTAGAAGACATGCTCAGAGTCTGTGTCATATCTTTTGGCATGAAATGGGAAGATTGCCTTCCATTTGCCGAGTTCTCTTACAACAACAACTACCAAGCAAGTGCCGGAAAAGCTCCGTTTGAAATCCTCTATGGCAGAAAGTGCCGTACCCCTCTCAACTGGTCTGAAACAGGCGAACGTCAACTTCTTGGCAATGACTTGATCTCAGAAGCCGAAGAAATGTGCAAAGTCATACGTGAGAATCTCAAGGCCGCTCAGTCGCGTCAGAAGAGCTACTATGATGGCAAGCATCGTTATTTGGCTTTCAACATTGGTGATCATGTCTATCTCCGTGTTTCTCCGATGAAAGGAACCCAAAGATTCAGTATCAAAGGAAAGCTTGCTCCTAGATACGTCGGGCCTTTCAAGATTCTTGGCAAAAGAGGCGATCTAGCCTATCAACTTGAGCTCCCTTCCAACTTCGCCAATGTTCATGATGTGTTCCATGTGTCTCAACTCCGCAAATGCTTCAAGGCACCTGAACGCATGATTCCGCTTGAAGAGATTGATCTTCAACAAGACCTGCCTTACCGAGAGCATCCCGTTGCTATTCTCGAAGAAACCGAACGCAAGACCCGCAACAAGTCCATCAAATTCTTGAAAGTCAAGTGGTCACATCATACCGACCGAGAAGCTACGTGGGAACGAGAAGATCATCTTCGTTCCGAGTACCCTTCCTTTTTCCAGTCCTAGATCTCGGGACGAGATCTTTTTGTAGTAGAGGAGAGTTTGTAATGCCCTGGATGTAATACTTTACCTTTTGGGCATATAATATATCTCTGGCTTCATCTGTTCCATTTCGGGTTATTTGTCTTTCGGGTTTTTCGTCGTTTTGTTGCGTGCGTGTGTGGCATTCATTCATATCATGTAGTCATGTGCATCGCATTGCATTTGTGTTGTCGTTTGCATCCGGTTCCACGCGTTCCTTCCCGTTGTCCGTTTCGCGTTCCGGAGCTCCCTCACGTGTCCGTGGCGTCCCGTAGGCCTACTTTGGTGTTTGGCCGTGTAACGTTACCGGTTTGGCGCGAGACTTGTCGTGTGTTGTTGTTTTGGTGTGTGTAACCCGCCTGTCAAATCTCGTCGCGTTTCGAGTCCGTTTGCTACCCCAACAGTTATTCTTGTGGGCTCAAAGTGCCTCCACTTTGAGGCCCAAGACACACCTCCAACAGCCCACCAAACCACTCCTAGCCACTTTCTTCATCTAGGCCATCCAATCCTGATCGTGTGGCCGAAAACCACACTCCATTTGGACAACCCTAGCTACTTGTGCCTATATATTTGTCCACTTCCCCCAATTTTTGCCCCAAATCAAGGAAACCCTAGCTCCCCTAGCCACTTCTCTTCCACCTCCAGCCATCTCGCCGGAGTTTCGCAGGAGCACCACCACCTCGCCGGAATACACCTCTCCTTCCTCTCTCCTCTCCACCGGAGCCTCCTCTCCACCGCCTCACCTCACCACCGGCCGGCGCCGCCCTCCTCCGCCGCCGGGCCGCCGGCCAGGCACCGGCCGGAGCTCCCATCGCCACCGCCCTGCCGTTTTCCTTCGCTAGCGCCGCCGCCTATAGATCGACCCGATCCAGGGTCAACGCCCGACGCCCGAGCGATCGATCCGCTCCACTCGGCCTCTCCCGCAGCGAACCACCGGCCCAGTGGCCCGATCCACACGCCAAGCCGCCGTCCCTCCAGGCCGAGGCCCGAGCCGGCCTCCCTCTTCAGGCGCCAGGCGTGCTTCGCCGAGCTAGGCCGAGGCTAGCGCCAGCAGGCCAGGCGCCTCCTCCCCGCGTCGAGCCACCATCTCCCAGGCCCGAGGCCTCCAGCCGCCTCCCGACCGCTAGGCGCCAGATCGAGCCGCCGGATCCGCCTCCCTGGGCCCTCCACCGATCTCCCGGCCCAGGCTCCTCCAACGCCCAGGCCGCTTCGCTCCACCGGCCAGGGCCCAGCGCCGATCGACAGGCCTCCAGCCGCGGCCCAGCCGGGCCTCCTTCGCGGGCCCTCCTCCACAGGCCGCGCGGGCCCTCTCCACCGCTCCCGACGCCAGACGGCCCAGCCGCCGCAGATCCGCGGGACGAGGCCCGTTGACCGATTTTTTCTTTAGATCTGAGGTAGTTTTCTGTGCTAAGTCCCTGTTGTTTTGTGTGCTGATGCTATATTAGAACCGTGATAACTTTTTGTGTGATGGTCCGTTTTATGCATATGACATGTCCAGATGTTCGTGGTGACTAGCACTACGTTTCATTCCTTTGTGCCATGCATGTTTGAGATCATCTAGGTGCTTATTTTTCTGTTGTAAGAGTGCATCCCGTTATAAACTGCTGCTATGTGTTGTTTTTATGTCACCTTTGCATAGTGATAACTTGGTGCTCGTTTATCCGAATGATGCAGATGACATGTCCACATGTTCGTCTTGCCATGCTCTACATGTTGTTTGAGTTAGGTTGCATGATAGATTTATTCTTGACATGGTTATCCTCGTTGCAAAGTGCTATGTGGCTGTTTAGTTGATAAACTTGTTATGAAATGCCATCTTGTTGAGCTCATTGCTATTGTTGTATTTATCTCCATGATGCATGCTTGTATGTTTCGGAATCACCATCATGTGTACTTTGATGTGGTGCTTACCACTTGCCATGTTTAGTTTCGAGGTGACTTAAACTTGCTATTATAGATGCCATGATGAAACTGCTATTTTAACACTTAGTGAAATTTCACTAAGTCTGGAATCTGTAATTCTCCGATGCCATGTTTGCTTGCTGTTCTAGGACAAACCATGCTAGTTTTGGAGTGACTCTTGATGGTTCCTTGTAGTATATATTGTTGGCTATCCATTCATGTTCTCACATGCTTATTTGAGTGGCTGTAGCATATTTAACTTTTGCTCCAAAGTTGCAATAAATTACTGCTGTCAGAATTTTGTTGTCAAGTTCAATATGTCCAAGCTTGTTGCTATTGATCCGTGGCTCCTTTGGGGGTGCACCTTTGGACTTATTTGCTGTAGGATATGTCTAGTTTATGTTCATGCATTTTGCCATGATGTTTGAGTACTGTAGCTTATTTATCTAGTGCTCCGAAGTTTCTATCTGGCTGTAATTTTCAGCTTTCGAATGTTTCTTGTTTCGGGCATAACTTTTAGCCCGTAGCTCCGATTTCAGCGAGTCTTACATGAAACTTGATTGATTTTCCGTGTAGATTCATAGTATCCTATTGTTATCTTGTTTTGAAGCATTTTTCTTGATCACATATTGTCATGCTCATTTTGCTCCCATAGTGCATCAACCATGCATCCATCATTTTGGTGTGCGCATTGCATCTTGTTGATTCGTGCCTTGTGTGATTGTATTGTTTAGAGCCGGAAGCTGAGACCGAGTACGAGTACGAGCACGAGGTTACGACCAAGGTTGAGCACGAGGACCCCTCTTTCGATCCGAACGACTACTCTTCAGGCAAGATGACCGAACCCGGATACCATTACTATTTTTGCCTATTGCTAGTAGTTTCGCTCTATAGTTTTGCCTCGATGCCCATGTTTTCCTATCAGCCTCCTACTTGTAACCATGATCATGTCTAACCACCCTACCTATGCAAACCATTGAATGGCTAAGTATGCTTCGCTCAGCCCCTCTTATAGCGTTGCTAGTTGCAGGTGAAGTTGAAGATGCTTGCTTCATGTTGAAGTTTGTTGGGTTATATCACACTATATAAATGCTTAAAAATGAAATCATCTATATATTGGCAAGGGTGGAAGGCTAAGCCTTTTGCTTGGTGATTTGTTCCACTCATGCCGCTAGGAACCGTATAAACCGGTGTTATGTTCCTTGATTATGCGTTCCTCACACGGTTGGGGTTTATGGGGCCCCCTCGATAAACCGCTAAGTGCTAAGTCTTTTCCAGCAAGTCCCAACATTGGTACTATTCGCCTAATAACTAATAAAACTTGCATAGGGTCTTGCAAACCCGAGTTCTTAATCAACAACCCCGGGCCAGTGCTCCACATGAGTGTTGGTCCGAAACGGGGAGCCTGCGGGGTCACCACGAGGGAACTCGAGGATTGATATAAACCCGTAGCTTCGCCCATCCGGTCGTGTCCTGAGACTAGATACGCGCGGCTACCATCAGGGTGTCGACACGCCAGGAGGATTTGCTGGATTAGCCTTACCTTAGTTCGGAGTATCTTGAGCACGGGATTCCGAGAATACTCGGGTCTTCCCACCTTTGGAGTTGCGACTCCGCGGATCGTGGGCTTGTCATGGGCCAAGTTGGAACACCCCTGCAGGGTTATGAACTTTCGAAAGCCGTGCCCGCGGTTATGTGGCAGATGGGATCTTGTTAATATCCGGTTGTAGAAAACTTGACACATTGTTCTAATACACTACCAGCGTGTGTTCCGTGACTGTTAATTTCCGAATAGGGATTCGGGAGTTGAACACGGTGGGGTTATGTTTGTTGAGCTTTAGCTAGGATCACTTCGTGATCACCTCTCGACCGAGGCACTTCACTTCTCGCACTCTTTCACGTAAGCTAGTGCTAGTTGCTGCTGCAGACTCTTATTCTTTTCTTCAGCCTTATCCTCTCCCAAGGCTTAAATAGTCAGGTTACCCGGGAACGGGATTGCTGAGTCCTTTGTGGCTCACAGTTACTTCACCACACCAGATGCAGGTCCGATGGTGAGCTATCCAGGTGATGGCACCGAGCTAGACTGGGAGTACGACGAGGAGCGTAGTCGTTACTATGTTCGTTATCCTGATGATCAGAAGTGGAGACTTCTACTAGGATTCGATCCGACCTGTGGTTTTAAATTATGTTTGGTATCTTGTCATTTGGATTTTACCCTTAGAGGGCAGTGATGTTTTATTGAATGATGATTTGAACATGTATTGTATTTGTGTGACGTGGCGAGTGTAAGCCAACTATTTTTATGTTTTCCATCCCCATCTTTTACATGAGTTGTGCAAAGGTACCAAACTTGCGATCATTCCAGCATTGGGTTATGTCTCTAAGTCGTGCCTCGACACGTAGGAGATATAGTCCCATCCAGGGCATTACACCAGTGGATAGTGCGCCATTACTAGTTAAACTAGTAATGGCGCACCACATCGACGGTGCGCCACTAGTAATTTTTTTTCAATTTTTTTTATTTTTTTTTCAATTGTTTTTTTCAAAACTACTAATGGCGCACCAGTGGATAGACTAGTAATGGCGCACCACATCCACGGTGCGCCACTAGTATTTTTTTTCATTTTTTTTTCAAAACTAGTAATGGCGCATCGTGGGAGTGGTGCGCCATTACTAGTTGAACTAGTAATGGGGTGCGCCATTACGAACTTGGCCCAAAATTTCACCAACTGCACCCCCCGTGTGGACCGCCTTTTCCAGTTTAAAAAAATAAAAGAAAATGATGGAAATGTCAAAAAAATAAAACAAAATAAGTTTCCCACGTGATATGTGGTCTACTTGTTGGGAAAATTTACAAATATGAAATTCGCCTTTATTTGCAAAATATCTCTGGAATTTGTAAAATGGGCATAACTTTTGCATAGGAACTCGGATTAAAAAGTTTTTTATATGAAAAATTATCTACTCGAAAAGTTACATCCAAATTTAACGAGGGAAACCACGTTAAACATTTTCAAAATCCCCAAAAACCTAATACAAAAAAGTTACGGGGCTTTTAAGATCTAGAGGGAAAAAATGGAAAAAAAAGTTACGGGGCTTTTAAGATCTAGAGGGAAAAAATGGAAAAATGGAAAAAATATTTTGAAAAAATATTTCAAACTTCCCGGTCATATTACGTATCATATTTGAAAAAAAAATTGTCAAAACCAATTTTTTTTCTGTTATTTTTTTCAAATATGATACGTAATATGACCGGGAAGTTTGAAATATTTTTTCAAAATATTTTTTCAAACATGAACAAAGTCCTAGACATCAAGAAGGTTTAATAGGATCGATATGATAGATATATCAACAAGTGCCTGTGAAGTGAGCTGGTGCTGGGGTTGGATAGAACTGCGAAGTTAAGCGTGCTCGGGCTGGAGTAGTGTGAGGATGGGTGACCTTCTGGGAAGTTTGACCGTAGAGTGCGATTTGACTTGAGATTAAGCATTTGAAAAAAAATTGAAAAAAAATTCTAAAAAAATAAAAAAAATTGTTACTAATGGCGCACTTCTATGTGGTGCGCCATTAGTATACCAGATACTAATGGCGCACCCTGGGCTATACTAATGGCGCACCACAGGTGCGCCATTAGTAAAAAATTCTAATGGCGTGGTGCTAGTGGCGCACCACTAGTGCGCCATTAGTAGGCAAAAGTGGTGCGCCACTAGCATGCCTTTTTCTAGTAGTGAGGTGATCACAACGGTGACGATGGCCATCAAGAACCTGACGGTCGCAGCGGCGCTGCTGTTTGAAGATGGAGACCAAGGCCATGAAGATGTGATGCTAGGGTCAGGGGGTTCCCAGGAGGGGAGCCTCACACTGACTAAGGTCAACTCTGGCCAAGACCGGCAAGACACTTAGGCTGGAGGGGTTCAAGGGGGGGCGCTTTCTGATTCAACACTGGCGCTCCCGTACCCCCTTTCAGCTGATGCTGGTGAGATGCACATGAAGGTTGCGGCTGGTGGTGTCTTCAACATGAATGGATCTGATGATGGGATCCTTGGGGGTGGTCTCAACACCAACAAGAGTGCCCCTCTAGCACTAATGGTGCAATTGGGGTGCACAGTCAGGATTCACTTGTTGCTAACCAGCATACTGATGACGCACAAAAGGCAGGTGATGCCCATGCAGCTAAGGAGCCTGGCCAGGGTGTCTTGCCCCTGGCTGGGCCAAAGAGGGTGCCGGCTGATGGAGGTTCAATGAGCGGCCTGGCCGAGTGTACTGTCCGCCTGGACGTTGATGAGTCCAGTGCTAAGTCAAAATGGGGACGTGAAAAAGATTGTATAGCGAGGAGCAAGTGGAGCGTGCTGCTGTTCATGGTGTGTGTGCCAAACATGTCCAGTTTGGGGTCCCCACTCCCCCTAACAGTGGCAGTGAGTTATCTAGCCACAAGGCTGCCTACGCTGCTATCCTGGAGAGTACATCAGCAAGCAAGAGGCATCGCTCTGATGATCAAGACTTATTTTTCACCATGAATAGTAATAGCTCTGAGAGTTTAGAGTATAATATTGCAAATGATTCTTCTGTTACTTGTAAAATAGTTTGTAGTAGAGGGATCAGACTGTAGTAGGTGTAGATGGGGCTATCGTCCATGTAACGGAGGAGATGGATGGGGGAGTGGAAGAACTTCAGGATAGGAGGCAAGAGTCTGTAGGAGAGGAAAAAGAGAAAGGTGGTACACCAAAGGAAGCAACCAACCCTGGGGTTGTCGATCAACTGACGGGCGCGCTTGATAACGCCCGTCAGAAGCCATGAAAATTCCGAGTTGGCACTGTTGAGGCTTAGGGCAACCTCGTACAGTTCAAGAGCTAGTATGTGTGACCAAGACGCACCGTCCCAGTGTTATGTTTCTTTCGGAAACTAGAAAAATTAAAGAGTATGTTGAGATTTTGCGTTATAGGTTGGGTATGAATAATGTATTTACTATTTCTCGCCATGGTAAGGATGGAGAGCTTCCTTTGTTTTGGGATGAAGCGCACTCTTTGGAGCTGAACAAATTTGGTGAACACTTTATTAATATGTACATCGATAAAGGGGATGGCTGATTCATCCATTTTGCATCATGTTTTCTTGCTGATATTTATGTTGTTTTTATGTATAACAATGCTTTTTGGAGTAATTCTAATGCCTTTTCTCTCATCATTTGCAAGGTATGCACCAAGAGGGAGAATTCTGACAGCTGGAAATCTGGACCTGAAAAGCTATGTCAGGCCACCTATTCTGCACAACTCCAAACAAGCTGAAACTTCACGCCTCACGGAGAATTTTTATGGAATATTTGAAGAATATTGGAAAAAATAAGTACCAGAGGGGGCCCACCAGGTGGGCACAACCCACCTGGGCGCGCCAGGGAGCCCATGCGCGCCCTGGTGGGTTGTGCTCACCCAGGCCCACCTTCGGTGCCCGTCTTCTGGTATATAAGCCATTCCGATCTAGAATAAAAAATAAGGAGAAGACTTTCGGGACAGAGCGCCGCCGTCTCGAGGCGGAACTTGAGAAGGAGCACTTTTGCCCTCCTGTGGAGCGATTCCGTCAAGGGAACTTCCCTCGGGAGGGGGACATCATTGTCATCATCATCACCAACAACTCTCCCATCTTGGGGAGGGCTATCTCCATCAATATCTTCAACAACACCATCTCATCTCAAACCCTAGTTCATTTCTTGTGTTCAATCTTGTTACCGAATCTATAGATTGGTGCTCGTGGGTGACTAGTAGTGTTGATTACATCTTGTAGTTGATTACTATATTGTTTATTTGGTGGACGATTATATGTTCAGATCCAATATGCTATTTAATACACCTCTGATCTTGAGCATGTTTGTCGTTTGTGAGTAGTTACCTTTGTTCTTGAGGCCACAGGAGAAATCATGTTAAAAGTAATCATGTGAATTTGATATGTGTTCGATATTTTGATAGTATGTATGTTGTGATTGCCTTAGTGGTGTCACGTGAACGTCAACTACATGACACTTCACCATATTTGGGCCTAAGGGAATGAGTTGTGGAGTAGTCAATATATGATGAGTTGCGAGATTTACGGAAGCTTAAACCCCATTTTATGCGCTATTCCGTAAGGGACCGATTGGATCCAAAAGTTTAATGCTATGGTTAGAATTTATTTTTAATACCTTTCTCGTAGTTGCGGATGCATGCGGGAGGGTTAATCATAAGTAGGAGGTTTGTTCAAGTAAGAGCATCACCTAAACACCGATCCACCCACATACCAAATTATCAAAGTAGCGAACACGAATCGAACTAACATGATGAAAGTGATTAGATGAAATTCCCGTGTGCCCTCAAGAACGCTTTGCATATTATAAGAGACTGTCTTGGCCTGTCCTTTGCCTCAAAAGGATTGGGCTATCTTGCTGCACTTTTTCTACTACTATTGTTACTTGCTCGTTACAAAATTATCTTGCTATCAAACTACTCTGCTACTTACAATTTCAGCACTTGCAGACATTACCTTACTGAAAACCACTTGTCATTTCCTTCTGCACCTCATTGGGTTTGACACTCTTACTTATCGAAAAGAGCTACAATTGATCCCCTATACTTGTGGGTCATCAAGGCTTTTTTCTAGCGCCGTTGCCAGGGAGTGAAGCGCTTTTGGTAAGTGGAAATTGGTAGGAACCATTCATATAGTCTGCTGAAATTTATTGTCACTTGTTACAATAGAGAACAATCCTTTGAGGGGTTTGTTCGGGGTATCTTCACCGCGACCGAAACCACAATTAGCTACCTATCAACCCACTGCACCTACTGAAAATATTGAATATGAAATTCCTTCGGGTATGATAGAACAACTGGTAGCTAATCCTTATGCACGAGGCGGAACCGAACATCCTGATATGCACTTGATATATGTAGAACAAATTTGTGGATTGTTTAAGCTTGCAGGTTTACCTAGAGATCAAGTCATGAAGAAGGTTTTTACTTTATATTTGAAGGGAAAATCATTAGCATGGTATAGGCTATGCGATGATATTGGATCTTGGAACTGGAACCGATTGAAATTGGAATTTCACCAAACAAATTATCCAATGCATCAAGTTCACCGTGATCGGAATTACATATATAATTTTTGGCCTCGTGAAGGAGAAAGTATCGCTCTAGCTTCGGGGAGGCTTAAGTCAATGTTATATTCATGCCCAATCATGACCTCTCAAGAGAAATTATTATCCAGATTTTTCATGCTCGGCTTTCTCATAATGATCAATCCATGCTTGATACTTCTTGTGCTGGTTCTTTTCTGAAGAAAATTCTTGAATTCTGGTGGGATCTTTTGGAAAGAATTAAACGCAACTCTGAAGATTTGGAACTCGACGAAGGTAAAGAGGTAGGTATTAAGCTTAAGTATGACTGTGTTAAATCTTTTATGGATACCGATGCTTTTCAAAAGTTTAGCACTAAATATGTACTTGACTCTGATATAGTAGCCTCGTTTTGTGAATCGTTTGCTACTCATGTTGATCTCCCTAAAGAAAATTGGTTTAAATATCACCCACCTATTAAAGAAGAAATTAAAGAACCGGTATTAGCTAAGGAAGAAACTATATTTTATAATGTTGATCCAGTTGTTCCTACTGCTTATATTGAGAAACCACCTTTCCCTGTTAGTATAAAGGAACATGCTAAAGTTTCAACTATGGTTAACAAAAGTTATATTAGAACACCTAAACCAGATGAACAAATTAAAGTAGAACCTAATATTGCTTTGGCCAAAGATCTCTTGGAAGAAAATGTAGACGGGCATGCTATTTACTTCTGTGAAGAAGCTACTAGAATTTCCAAACCCGACAAGGAGGATAAACAAACCTGTTGTTGGCATGCCCGTTGTCTCAGTTAAAATAGGAGATCACTATTATCATGGTTTATGTGACATAGGTGCTAGTGTGAGTGCTATTCCCTACACTTTATACCAAGAAATAATGAATGACATAGCACCCGCAGAGATAGAAGACATAGATGTTACAATTAAACTTGCTAATAGAGATACTATATCACCAATTGGGATAGTTAGAGATGTTGAAGTATTGTGTG
This sequence comes from Secale cereale, assembly GCA_902687465.1. Lineage (NCBI taxonomy): Eukaryota > Viridiplantae > Streptophyta > Magnoliopsida > Poales > Poaceae > Secale > Secale cereale. The sequence goes on from LR738714.1 coordinate 685,874,814, forward strand.
GGAAAATTCAATACCCTACTGATTTTCTTGTTCTTGGTTCCCCACAAGATGACTTCTGTCCCATTATCTTTGGTAGACCTTTCTTGAACACCGTCAATGCTAAAATAGATTGTGAGAAACAAATTGTCGGTGTCAGTTTTGGTGATGAGTCTCATGAATTTAATTTCTCCAAGTTTAATAGAAAGCTTCATGAAAAAGAATTGCCTAGTAAGGATGATGTGCCTCCCACTGATCCTCTATAACAATATTTATTAGACCATGAAAATGATTTACATATGCATGAAAGAAATGAAAAAGATGATATTTTCTTTGAAACAACGTCCTTTGGTTAAACACAATTTACCTATTGAAACTCTAGGAGGTCCTCCTCCACCTAAAGGTGATCTTGTGTTTGAATTGAAACAACTGCCAGACACTTTGAAATATTCTTACCTTGATGAGAAGAAGATATATCCTGTCATTATTAGTGCTAACCTTTCAGAACATGAAGAAGAAAGATTATTGAAAGTTCTAAGGAAGCACCGAGCTGCTATTGGATATACTCTTGATGACTTAAACGACATTAGTCCCACTCTATGTCAGCATAAGATCAATATGGAACCTGATGCTAAACCCGTTGTTGATCATCAACGTCGGTTAAATCCGAAGATGAAAGAAGTGGTAAGAACGGAAATATTAAAACTTCTGGAAGCATGTATAATCTATCCTATAGCTGATAGTAGATGGGTAAGTCTTGTTCATTGTGTCCCTAAGAAAAGATGTATTACTGTTGTTCCTAACGATAAGAATGAACTTATTCCACAAAGAATTGTTACAGGCTATAAATGGTAATTGATTTTAGAAAACTAAATAAAGCAACTAGAAAAGATCATTACCCTCTTCCTTTTATTGATCAAATGCTAGAAAGATTATCTAAGCACACATACTTTTGCTTCCTTGATGGATACTCTGGTTTTCGCAAATACCTGTTTCTCAACCTCATCAAGAAAAGACCACTTTTACTTGTCCCTTTGGAACGTATGCTTATAGACGTATGCCTTTTGGTTTATGCAATACACCTGCTACCTTTCAGAGATGTATGCCTACTATATTCTCTGACTTGTGTGAAAAGTCTGTAGAAGTTTTCATGAATGACTTATCTGTCTATGGGTAGTCTTTTGATGGTTGTTTAAGCAATCTTGATCGAGTTTTGCAGAGATGTGAACAAACAAACCTTGTCTTGATTTGGGAGAAGTGCCACTTTATGGTTAATGAAGGTATTGTCTTGGGTCATAAGATTTCTGAAAAGGGTACTGAAGTAGACAAAGCTAAGGTTGATACAATTGAGAAAATGACATGTCCTAAGGATATCAAAGGTATTTGTAGTTTCCTAGGTCATGCTGGTTTCTATAGGACATTTATTAAGGAATTTTATAAAATTTCTAGGCCTCTTACGAATCTTTTACAAAAGGATGTTCCTTTTGTTTTTTATGATAATTACTTTGAAGCCTTTGAAACACTCAAGAAAGCCTTAATTTCTACACCTATTGTTCAACCACCTGATTGGAAGTTACCTTTTGAAATTATGTGTGATGCTAGTGATTATGATGTTAGTGCTATTCTAGGACAAAGAGTTGATAAGAAACTAAATGTTATTCATTATGCTAGAAAGACTCTAGACAGTGCTCAAAATAATTATGCTACTATTGAAAAAGAATTCTTAGCGGTGGTGTTTGCTTGTGACAAATTTAGATCTTACATTGTTGATTCAAAAGTAATTGTTTACACTGACCATGCTGCTATTAAATATCTTATGAAAAAGAAATATGCTAAACCTAGAATTATTTGTTGGGTTCTCTTCTTACAAGAATTTGATTTGCATATCACTGATAGAAAAGGAGCTGAGAACCCCGTAGCTGATAACTTGTCTAGGCTTGAAAATGTGCTTGATGACCCACTACCTATTGATGATAGTTTTCCAGATGAGCAGTTAGCTGCAATAAATATTGCTAATAGTACTCCTTGGTATGCTGACTATGCTAATTACATTGTTTCTAAATATTTACCACCTAGCATTACATACCAACAAAAGAAAAATTTCTTCTTTGACTTAAGACACTACTTTTGGGATGACCCACATCTTTATAAAGAAGGAGTAGATGGTATTATTAGACGTTGTGTACCTGAGCATGAACAGGGACAAATCCTTCGGAAATGTCACTCTGAAGCATATGGAGGGCATCATGCTAGAGATAGAACTGCTCACAAGGTATTGCAATCTGGATTTTACTGGCCTACTCTCTTTAAGGATGCCTGTAAGCTCATCTTATCTTGTGATGAATGTCAAAGAATAGGTAATATCGGTAAGCGTCAAGAAATGCCCATGAATTATTCACTTGCTGTTGAACCATTTAATGTTTGGGGATTTGATTGCATGGGACCTTTTCCTTCCTCTAATGGGTATACACATATTTTGGTTGATGTTGATTATGTTACTAAATGGCTAGAAGCTATTCCAACCAGTAGTGCTCATCACAACACCTCTATTAAAATGCTTAAGGAAGTTATTTTCCCAAGGTTTGGAGTCCCTAGATATTTCATGACTGATGGTGGTTCACACTTTATTCATGGTGCTTTCCGTAAAATGCTGGTCAAGTATGATGTTAACCATAGAATTGCATCACCTTATCATCCTCAGTCTAGTGGTCAAGTAGAACTCAGTAATAGGGAAATAAAATTAATTTTGCAAAAGACTGTCAATAGGTCCAGGAAGAATTGGTCTATGAAATTAGATGATGCACTTTGGCCTTACAGAACATCTTATAAAAATCCTATGGGTATGTCTCCTTATAAAATGGTTTATAGAAAAGCTTGTCATTTGCCTCTTGAGTTAGAACATAAAGCATTTTGGGCAACCTCTAAACTTAACTATGATTTCAAACTTGCCGGTAAAAAGAGGTTATTTGATATTAGCTCATTAGATGAATGGAGAACCCAAGCTTATGAAAATGCCAAGTTATTTAAAGAAAAAGTTAAAAGATGGCATGATAAAAGAATCCAAAAGCATGAGTTCAAAGTTGGAGAATATGTTCTTTTGTACAACTCTCGTTTTAGGTTCTTTCCAGGAAAACTCATATCTAAATGGGAAGGTACCTATGTTATCGAGGAGGTTTATCGGTCTGAAGCTATCAAAATAAATAATGTCGAAGGTACTAACCCGAAGGTTGTTAATGGGCAACGAATAAAACATTATATCTTAGGTACTCCTATTAATGTTGAAAGCAATATTATCCAAACTTTGACACCGGAAGAACACATAAAAGAGTCCTTCCGGAACACTCCAGAATCGTGAAAATAAGGAGGTACATGATACGGTAAGTAAACGAACTCTGAAAAATCCGCAAAAATATTTTTTGTCAATTTTGGAATATTTAGAAAATTAGGAAAATAAGAAACTTCCAGGAAGCGTATCCTGGTGGGCACAAGACACCAGGGCGCGCATGTCTTGCCAGGCGTGCCCCGGTGGGTTGTGCCCACCTCGGGTACCTTCCGAACTCTGTTTTTCTACAGTTTTCTTGTTTCTCAAGATAAAAATTCTTTATATAACCCCCGAACATGTTGACCACTGTATCGCAGAGAAATCTTCTATTTTCGTTTTCCTTGCTTTTTTTGGTCAGATCTACCAAGCCAGGCATCATGTCTTCCTCCTCCTCCAACCCAATGGAAGAAGATGCTTGGCTGATGAAGATTGAGCTGAAGAGAGAGGAGCCCGTAGAAGCTACAGAAGCTGACAAAGGCAAGGAGGTTATCGTTGATCAAGCATCGACAATTCAGCAAGCACTGCCAGCAGAGGAGGAAGAAGAAGATATCCTTAAACCCTACTATGCTCTTCTTACTCCCACCAAGATTGAAGCCCTTCGGATCATTGAAATGGTTCGTGTGCAAAATAAATATATCACTCGTGAAAATATTCTTCATCAACACGACATCATCTTCCTCCGGAGCGTCATCTGTAGATTGGAGAACCTCTTGATCTTGAAGGACGAGATCACATCTACATCATTACCACCACCATCTTCTTCACTGCCAAAAGGAAATTGAGTATCGGGTATGGGCACTCCCCTTGGCCTCCGCCAAGCTTAGGGGATGTGCCCCGGTATCGTATCATCCCCACTATCCTTTTGCGTTTACTTATTTTAGTTCGATCTTTTGCTTTAAAATAAATGAAAGTTTAGTTCGATCCTTTCTTTTCGAGAGTTTGCTTAGTGAGCTATCCTTGTAATCGTGTGCGAGATATATAATAAAGTTTAGTTTTGAGTTTTTGCTTTCTTTATCTTCCCGTTGCAACAAAAAGAGAGGGTATAAATAAATAAATAAATAAAAGAAAGGAAATAAAATAAGAAGATCATATGCTAATCTTATGGTAGGTGATGGCGCCACATAAGGAAAAGTATAAGTAGAAAAATTTATTAGAGATTGACAAACATAACATTGGTTAATGATGCAACTCATGAAATAATTAATAAGGGAAGAGAAGATTCACATATAAATATACTATCCCAGAAATCTCTTGTGATTGTGAGCCCCCATCAAAATATTATATGCCAAAATTGTTGATGTTGGACAAGGAAGACAACTTAATGATTTATGGTTGTTCATATTCACATAGAAGTCATATTGTCATAGATCATTTAACATGTGGTGCTTGCCCAATATCATTTCTAGCCAAAAATTCTGCACCAAGTAGAGATACTACTTGTGCATCCAAAAACCTTTGAATCCAAACCTTTTTCGAGAGTCCACCATACTTACCGATGGATTGAGTAAGATCCCTCAAGTAAGCTGTCATCGGTGCGATAGGGCAATAAAAATTGCCTCTAAAAATGTAAGATCATTTAGTGTAAGAGAAAATTGAGCGTTGCACGAACTTGTGATGGTGAAGAATAAAAGCGATAGACTGCATAATAAAGGTTGCTATCACAAGGGGCAATGCAACGTGACGTTCTTTTGCACTAAGGGGTTGAGCATACAAACAAATAAACGCATGGCAACCTTTGCTTCCCTCTGCGAAGGGCCTATCTTTTACTTTTATGCAAAGAGTCAAAGTTTTCTCTCTATTCCTTTTTATTTTATCCTTCGGCAAGCATCATGTGGTGAGGAAAGATCTAGGCACATATGTCCAGTTGAATATGGGTGCCATGAGTTATTATTGTTGACATCACCCTTGAGGTGAGTACGTTTGGAGGCAAAACAATAAGCCCCTATCTTTCTATGTGTCCGGTTGGAACGTTTTGCTCATGTGTATGCGGTGAGTGTTAGCAATTATAGAAGACTATATGATGGTTGAGTATGTGGACTTGCCTAAAGGCTCCGATACGTGACCCTTCCTGAAAAGATTATGAATTGTAGTTGCAAAGTTGATTGAGAACATAGTTTGTTGGTTTCTCATAGAGTTTATGTTTTATACTTCAATTGTGTGATGAACTGTTACTTGTTCATGAGAAGTCTATGATAAAAGTCCTTTAATAAAAGTATTATATTTAAATTTGTTGATGTTATAATAATCAACATGATGCTTCTATGCCAGTTTTTTTTATCGACACCTCTTTCTCAAAGCATGTGGACATGTTTTCTGATTTCGGTTTTCGCTTGAGGACAAGCGAGGTCTAAGCTAGGGGGAGTTGATACGTCCATTTTGCATCATGTTTTATTGCTGATATTCATGTTGTTTTTATGTATAATAATGCTTTTTGGAGTAATTCTAATTCCTTTTCTCATAATTTGCAAGGTATGCACCAAGAGCGAGAATTCCTGCAGCTGGAAATCTGGACCTGAAAAAGCTACGTCGGGCCACCTATTTAGCACATCTCCAAACAAGCTCAAACTTCACAGAGATTTTTTATGGAATATTTGAAGAATATTGGAGCAAATAAGTACCAGAGGGGGGCGACCAGGTGGGCACAACCCACCTGGGCGCGCCAGGGAGCCCAGGCGAGCCCTGGTGGGTTGTACTCACCCAGGCCCACCTCCGATGCCCATCTTCTGGTACATAAGCCATTCTGACCTAAGGAAAAAAATAAGGAGAAGAATTTCGGGAGAGAGCACCGCTGTCTCGAGGCGGAACTTGGGCATGAGCTCTTTTGCCCTCTAGCGAAGCGAATACAGCGGGGGAACTTCCCTCCGGGAGGGGGAAATCATCGTCATCATCATCACCAACAACTCTCCCATCTTGGGGAGGGCTATTTTCATCAACATCTTCAACAGCACCATCTCATCTCAAACCCTAGTTCATCTCTTGTGTTCAATCTTGTTACAGAAACTATAGATTGGTGCTCATGGGTGACTAGTAGTGTTGTTTACATCTTGTAGTTGATTACTATATGGTTTATTTGGTGGAAGATTATATGTTTAGATCTAATATGCTATTTAATACACCTCTGATCTTGAGCATGTTTGTCGTTTGTGAGTAGTTACCTTTGTTCTTGAGGCCACGAGAGAAATCATGTTACAAGTAATCATGTGAATTTGATATGTGTTCGATATTTGGATATTATGTATGTTGTGATTCCCTTAGTGGTGTCACATGAACGTCGACTACATGACACTTCACCATATTTGGGCCTAAGGGAATGCATTGTGGAGTAGTAATTAGATGATGGGTTGGAAGAGTGACAGAAGCTTAAACCCCATTTTATGCGCTATTCCGTAAGGGACCGATTGGATCCAAAAGTTTAATGCTATGGTTAGAATTTATTCTTAATACTTTTCTAGTAGTTGCGGATGCTTGCGGGAGGGTTAATCATAAGTAGGAGTTTTTTCAAGTAAGAACATCACCTAAGCACCGATCCACCCACATACCAAATTATCAAAGTAGTGAACACGAATCGAACCAACATGGTGAAAGTGACTAGATGAAATTTCCGTGTACCCTCAAGAACGCTTTGCTTATTATAAGATACCGTATTGGCCCGTCCTTTGCCTCAAATTGATTGGGCTATCTTGCTACACTTTTGCTATTACTATTGTTACTTGCTCATTACAAAATTATCTTGCTATCAAACTACTCTGCTACTCACAATTTCAGCACTTGCAGACATTACCTTACTGAAAACCACTTGTCATTTCCTTCTGCTCCTCATTGGGTTTGACACTCTTACTTATCGAAAAGAGCTACAATTGATCCGCTATACTTGTGGGTCATCAGTGGCACAAAGTGGAGGTGCACTTTCATCTACGGAGAACCTAAAGCGAGCCAAAGGTACGTTATGTGGGAACTCTTGAGGCGGATTAAACCTCTATGTGATGGACCTTGGTTTATGGTGGGAGATTTTAATGAAGCTATGTGGAAAAACAAACATTTTTCTCGTCATAAGTGATCATCTAGACTCACGGCTAATTTTCTTGAAGTTCTGTCGGACTGCAATCTGTATGATTTGGGCTTTCAAGGTGTTCCTTGGACGTACGATAATAAGCAGGAGGGCAATAAGAATGTCAGGGTACGCCTTGATCGTGTGGTGGCTTGTCCACTTTGGTCCACTCTTTTCCCTCGGTGCAAGGTATCCCTTATTATGACTTCCAAGTATGATCGTTGCCCTATTTTCATTCAGTTGTTGGGGAAGGAGAGAGGTGGTAGGTAAGTTAAACATTTGAAATATGAATCCTATTGGGAGAGGGAAGGTGAAAATTTGGATGAACAGGCTAATGTTTCTTGAAAAAGTGGGTCAAATATTCAGGACATGGAAAATGCCAATAAACTAGATAAGCTTATGAAATCGCTTCATGGATGGAGTCGGGTGCATATTTGGGTACGTGCCAAATAAACTTGATTGGGCTCGCAAGAGACTTAACATTTTGTTTAATAGAAATGACCATTCTGCCTTGCTGGAAAGGAAGAAAATTCTAGATGACATGGATGAACTCCTGATTAAGGAAGAAATGTTATGGAAGTAGAGATCTCGTATGGACAGGATGAAAGCGGAGGATGGTAATACAAAATATTTTTAGCGGAAGGCTACTTGGAGGGCAAATTTTTTTTTTATTTCTGCTCTTAGAAAGAATGATGGTTGTCTCACGGAAAATTTGGAAGAGATGAAAGGTATCACAAATTCATTCTTTAAGCAACTTTATTCTTCTGATACTTCGATTGATCCGTCTCACATTATTCCGCTTGTTAAACCCCTTGTGACTGATAATATGAATGAAGATCTATGCAAGCCTTTTACATAATAGGAAATAAGTGAAGCTCTTTTCCTAATGGGGCCGTTAAAAGCCCTGGGTCCAGATGGTTTTCCTGTGATTTTTTTATGGAGAAATTGGGGTTTGATCAAAGATGATATTGTTAAGGCCGTACACCAATTTTGTATTTCTGGAATTCTGTCGGAGGGGAATAATAATAGTACTATTGTTCTCATCCCAAAGATTAAGAATCCTCAATCACTTAAAGATTTTAGACCAATCAGTTTATGCAATGTTATATACAAGATTATCTCCAAGTGTCTTGTAAACAGGCTGCGGCCTCTACCCAATGGTATTATATCCCCTACTTAAAGATTTTTATTACGGGTAGGTAATCTCTGATAATGCTCTCATAGCTTTTGAATGTTTGCACTCGTTGAGTACACTCAAAGATATAAGAGGGGAATATTGTGCATATAAGTTGGACCTTGCCAAGGCCTATGATCGCGTGGATTGGCAATTTTTGCAATGTACTCCCTCCATTCCAAAATATAAGTCTTTGTAGAGATTTCACTATCAACCACATACGGATGTATATAGATGCATTTTAGAGTGTAGATTCATTCATTTTGCGCCGTATGTGGTCCATAGTGGAATCTCTCCAAAGACTTATATTTAGGAGCGGAGGGAGTATGATGCATGCTTTGGGTTTTGTACCGCAGTGGGTTAACTGGATTACGATGTCGGTCAAATTTGCGGTGTGGTTTAATGGTCAATTATTGGAACCATTTTCTCCTTCCTATGGGCTCAGACAGGGTGATCCGTTATCTGCATACTTGTTCCTTTCTGTTGATGAGGCATTCTCTGTGCTCCTTAATGACGTATGTGCTAGGGGGGATCTAAAAGAATTTCATTTGAATAGGCAAGCTCTGGGAATTTCTCACTTATTATTTGCATATGACAGTATGTTATTATTCAGAGGCTCGATCGACCAAGCATTAACCATTAAGAATATTCTGAGGGTGTATGAAAAGGGAACCATGCAGTTATTAAGTCCTGATAAGTGTTCCATTATGTTTGGAGAAAAGTGCAGTATGGAGAATCAAGTGGCTTCTCTGGTTATTTTGGAAATTACAAGGGAAGGGTTCGAAGATAAGTATCTAGGATTACCGGTACCCGAGGGAAGAATGAAGGCTGGTAAGTTTTAGTATACAAAAGATAAGTTTCTTAAAAGGCTTTCTGACTGGATAGAAAAATATGCATCTTGTGGGGTAAAGGAAGACTTAATAAAATCACTAATTCATGCCTTGCCGGTGTATGCCATGGGAATTTTTAAATTTCCAGTTTCTCTATGTGAGGAATTGTCCCAGATTATAAGGAATTTTTGGTGGGGAGATGAGGAAGGTAGAACGAAAACACATGGGCTAGCATGGGATAAATTAACAAGGCCTAAAGGTAAGGGTGGTATGGGATTTCGTGATCTCAAACTTTTTAATCAAGCTCTTTGGGCAAAATAGGCGTGGCGTTTATTGATTTATCTGGACTCGTTGTGCGCGAAGTTGATGAAGGCAAAGTATTATCCTCGGGGTCATATTTTGGATACAGTATTTCTGCACTCTTCATCAGTAACTTGGCAAGGTATTGTGCATGGTTTGGAATTGCTGAAGAAAGGGGTCATTTGGAGGGTTTGTGATGGTTCTAGTATTAATATTTGGAGGGACAACTGGATACCCAGAAACTATGGCCTAAAAATTTCTGCAAAAAGGCATAATATTAGATTGAAGTGGGTCTCTGATTTATTCATGAGCAGGGGTAAGTGTTCTAAGCATATTTTATATCCACATGATGCTGAGGAGATTCTTAAGATTCGTATTCATGCCTATCGGGAGGGACATCTTATTGCATGGCACTATGAAAAGAATGGTATTTCTCTGTTAAGAGCGTGTACAATTTAGCGCTTTAATTGAAGGATAGCTAGGATACCCTTGGCCAGCCCAATGGTGAACCAGAGGGGAAAGGATGATATGGGAGTTAATCAGGAAGGCTAATATACCCCAGATGATTAGGATTTTTGCGTGGCGAGATGCTACCAACAGCTTGGCAGTCCATATGAATAGAGTTAAGCAACATCAGACTAATTCAGGTATGTGCTCTATTTGTGGTGATGAAGATGAAAGCACCTTTCATGCTCTAGTGATGTGCTCTAAAGCTCGTGCTTTGCAGTTGGCACTGAGAGATTCATGGGATATTCCGGACAAAGAGTTGTTCAGATGCTCGGGACCGGACTGGCTTTTGAGTTTGCTCGATCAGTTGAGCTTGCAGCAACAGGAGAAAATCTTATTCCTCTTCTGGCGAGCTTGGCATCTGAGAAACGACTTAATTTTTGGAAAGGGTAAGGATTCTATTACTAACTCAACAAATTTTGTGGTCAATTATTGGTCTTCTTACACGGCCAATCACAACACCATTCAGTTGGATTCTAGCAATAAAGGTAAGAAAAAGGTGGGATGTGTTATTGCGGATTATGTACCATAGAGAGAAGACGTGGTGTGGAAATCTACTCCTGAGATTTCCCGATGGCTATATCGAGATCAATTCAACGCCAGTTTTGTGGAGAGCATTAACGTAACCACTGTGGGGGTTGTTGCTAGAAATTCGACTAGCGAAATCATTATTTCCTCATGGGATTTTATTGGTCGGTGTACTAGTGTCAATGAAGCTAAGCTCCATGTCTGCCTAGAAGGCCTTTATATCGGTATTACCCTTCACCAGTCTATTATTTTGGAGACTGGCTATGCTTTCATTCATTCTGTACGTGCAAGTGAGAAGCTTGATAGATCCCCTCTCATTGACCTGAAGAGAGAGTCTTTATGCATCGCCAAGTTGTTCCCAAATTTGAGCTTTGCAAAAATAAAGTGGCATGCCAATGAGGTGGCACATGAGATTGCTAAGGTCGGTATTATTAGTAGGTCCGACGGGTTGCTTGTTAACTCTGTCTCGCCCTATGTGGCGTATGCTGTAATGAATGATTGTAATAACATTTTGTTTAATTAATTAATATAAGGGGTGTTTTTAAAAAAAATGCATGGAGAAGTAGTTAAAATTTAAAAATATTCAAATATTACATTCCAACATTGTTGTCCCCTTTGGCGAACCACAGATGCTCAATCATATCTTCCTTCAACTGCTCGTGAGTTGGTCTATGCCGATTTTTTTAATGGAATAAACTCTTCAAATGTGGTTGCATTCTGATCTGAAAGTTCGATAGGATTGCTTATGTTCTCAAATTCTAGAGCAGCGACAACACCCTCACCCTCATCTTCGACGATCATGTTATGTATGAGCACACAACATGTTATCACGTCCCACAAGGTCTCCGGATCCATTGTTTAGAAGGTTCACGAACAACTGCCAAATGAGCTTGTAGAACGCCAAATGCCATCTAGACATCCTTTCTAGCTGCTTCTTGTCCTTGTATAAAGTGAGAATTTTTCTGGCCGACTGCATAGAGATGATGCTGACAAAGGTAACACATGGAGATTAGATACCGTAAACCATATAGTAGCCAATGTTGTACTCATGTTCATTGACAATATACTGTGTAAGTGCATCTAGTGCCGCTTAGCGATTTTGGTGTATTGAAGACTTATAGGTTAAGGGACTAATGTGTTTGTGAGTGTACACAGGTAATATAAGTCTCTGAGGATTTTGATATTGACGAAGAAATTCGACCCCTAAAAATGTATGTCTTCAGTTGAAGACTTTGGTTTTCTTGAACACTTTGAAAATGAGGAAATTGGTGTGACCTTGAAGACTTGGATACTAAAGCGAGGATTATGACGCGTGAAGACTTTTGTTTTCATAGTTTCATTTTCTCTTTATTGAGTCGTAGGAAAAACCGTACTGTTCAAGAGGGTCGAGGTAAAATGAAGGAAACACTTTCAAGTGATGCTCATCTCAAATCCTACACTAGCAAATCATTTCGAGTGAAGCCTTTGGAAATCTCATACAGTTCAGTCAATTTCTGCACTGACAGAGACGAAGATTTTCTAGTCTCTAATGAATTTGTTCTGACTGAGGAGTTAGGAATTTGCCAGTGCGGATTTCCTACAAGTGAGGAACATGATAGCCCTAAGGAATTTGAGAACTCAAATTTCCGACCGTTGTTGTGCTACGCACCAGCTGTCCCAAAATATCCTATCCACCTAACGGTCATATCATGGAAGGACATTTATGTCTTTTCATATCGGGCTGCTCCCTAGGCTATAAATAGCAGCCCCCTACAATCAATAGATGGTTGGCTGCTCTAAGAGAAACTGGCCCTTGTCATTTAGAGCAACCCATCCTCCGAGGACTTTGAGCGAAAATCACCAAGTGACGAAAAACTTAAAACCCCAACACCTACAACCTAAAGTGATTGAGCATCATTGAAGAGAGTGTTCCTGTGTGTAACCGACGCTTGTTACCTTTGAAGACTGAGCATCTTCTAGACGGTTAGGCGTCAATGGTTTAGAGCATCCAAGAGGAATTGTGGATCGCTAGGTGACCAAAGTCTGTGAAGGTTTGGAAGTCACCTTGAAGACTTACCACAAATGATTGGGAAAGGTCTGTGTGACCTTGGCTCAAGGAGAATACGGTGAGGATTGTGTGTCCTCAGGTTTGAATACCTAGCGGGCCTAACCAAACGTACAACTGTCACATCAGTTGGAACTGGTCTACCAAATCATTGTCTTCATCGCGCTACTGGTTCTATTTCCTCAACCTTTTCATTTCCTCATTCATGTGTTGATGAACTTGATCTGTATTGTTTGAAGACATTGACTGAAGACTTTCTCAATTTCCCCAATCATATTTCTTCAGTCATTTTGTCTTCTGCTTGCTTATCCTGTTTACATGCTACTTGTGCTCTGTGTATGCTTTCAATTCATCATGATGACTATGCTACTGCTTTAGTGTGCATGCACCTGAGTATCTATTCCACTGCTAGTTTTTCATTGCTTAAGAAATTCCTCACCTGGAATTTCGTCAGTGAAGAATTTGTAAAAATCAACTATTCACCTCCCCTCTAGTGTAACACACTTTCAATTAGTATCAGAGCAAGGTACTCCCTTGTTATGTGTAATTTTGGTTTTACCACCTGGAGTTTTAGTTATGTCGACTGTAGGCATGATCAAAGTCTTGGCTGGGTGTCCTACCTTCGATGGGACGGACTACCCCTACTGGAAAGGCAAGATGCGCATGCATCTTGAGGCAATTGACAACGATCTCTGGTACATTGTGGGAAATGGCATTCCCACCGTATCACCTTCTGTGAACGCTGCTGATGTGAAGAGATTCAAGAAACTCGACTCTCAAGCGAAGAATATCATATGTGGCCATCTGAGCAAAGGGCAGTACGGCAGAGTGAGTTCTTTGGAGACAGCAAAGCTTATCTGGGATAGGTTGTCCAAGGTCAATGAGGGAGTCTCAACTCAATGCGACTCTCGAGTTGATGTTCTTCGCAATCTCTTCAACTGTTTCAAAAGACTCGACATTGAAAACGTTCAGAAAACCTTCGATCGCCTCACTGACATCTCAAATGAGCTTCAAGCACTTGGTGCTACAGACATCACTAACTACGAGCAGGTGAAGAAATTGCTAAGATCACTTGATTCCTCATTCAGCACTCTGGCACTGATGATTCAAGAACGTGGAGACTACAAGTCACTTGATCCCGCTGATATCCTTGAAAGGTTGAACACTCATGAGGTCCAACAAGCTGAAAAGAGAGATCTCTACGGGCGAAGCTATGGAAGGTCACGTGCACTGAAGTCCAAGGCAGTTTCCTCATCTGAAGGAGAAGATTATGATAGCAGCCTTGGTTAGCAATGCTCGTTAGGACATTTCAAAAGTTCTCAAGACATGGTCAGTTTGGAAAATCTTCAAGAGATGATGCCATGAGATTGGATTCCTCATCTCGCAATTACAAGAAGAGGACTTGCCACAAATGCAAGAAACATGGTCACTTTATCACTAATTGTCCTTAGTGGGCTAAGGAATCGAAGAAGAAGAAATACAAGGATGACAGTTTAGATGACTCGAAGAAAAAGAAGAAATCTTCAAATTCCTCATCATCAAAATCTTCAAAGTCTTCATTCCACAAGAAGAACAATTCCAAAAGGGCTCGGGTATTCATAGGCAAGGAAATGGACTCAGAAGCCGAATCTGAGGAAAATGAGGAAGAGGATGAATCTGAGGAATCAGACTCTGGTGTGGTGAGCCTAGCTCTCGCTACCGCATTTGTCAGCAAGTCCATCTTCAACACTGAGGAAAATGACTTCCCCAACACCGCTGACGATGGCAACGATGACTACGCTCCCACCTACTGCTTCATGGCAAAAGGTGCCAATGTACTCAAATGTCCCTCCTCTGATTCTAGTGAAGATGAATCTGATGAAAACCTCAAACCAAGCTATTCCAAACTTGCTAATATTTCCATAAACCAACAAAAGGCTTTGGAAAAAGTTCAAAAGCAGCTAGTCAAAAGCGATGGCCTGTTGTGTGAAGAATTGGATCGTTCTCAAACTTTGACTGATAATCTTTAGAGACTACAGTCTAAATTTGATAACCTTCAAGGTCTTCATAACACGCTCCTAACGGATCATGAGAAGCTTTCTTATGAATTTCTTCAAAGAAAGCAAAATCTTGAAAAGCTTAGGGTGAGTTATGAAGATCTTCAGAAGGAAAATGATTCATTGCTTGCTCAACAGATCAGTTCCGCTCAGGAAGAATTCATTCCACCATGTCTGAAATGCATCGAACGTGAAACTGCTAATTCTTCACCTGAATGTTCAAATGCTTGCACTGCTACAAATTCTCCAACTATTTCCGTGGTGACAGTTTCCTCAACAGAGGAAACCACTAATGGCACTGACGAAAATGTAGGGTTGAAGGAATTGTATGTGATAGGCATGTACAAAAGCCTCAAAGGGCATGAGAATCTTTGCGATGTGCTCAAAAAGCAGATCTTAAACAGGAACCCTAGGAAAGAGGGTATTGCCTTTGAGAGGAAACTCAATGCTGATGGGACGTACTGGAAACCTGAGTAGTATCCTAAGACCTCATGGGTTGCTGCAAAAGGACCTCCCGTAGAACCATCTACCTTATCTGGCTTTACTTGTGAATCTTCACATTCATCTGATGTGTCATTTGACTCCAACTATAAATTGTTCAAAAATCAGAATGGTGAAGTATTTGCTAGATATCTTGGAACTAACTGCAGGAATGGTCCCCCTATGAAGAAAATATGGGTTCCCAAAAGGTACCTTAAAAATCTTCAAGTGAATGTTCTCATGACACCACATGTGAAGAACATGAACCACAGATCGAATTCTTCATATGGATCCAAGTCCTTATACAGACCAAATTCCTTAAGTTGATCAAATTCCTCATATGATCATCATCATGCTAATGCTTATGCTTCACAGTGAAAGTCTACAGGTTATGAATGTGTGCATCATTCTTCAAATCATTATGTTCATAAGTCCTCGAAGAATTTCTCTGCTTACTCATATTCATAATCTAACCCCCTCTCCTGTGAAACGAAGTGCACTTGCTTCAACGTCACCTTTCTCGAATGGAGCTCGCAGAATGATGAACTCTTTGCCACCACTTCAGATGTGGGTGGTGAAGAAAAATAACTAATCTCTTATACAGGGTCAGGTCTCCAAACGTACTTAAACGTCTGAAGAATTTGCTGGAGACCTGAGAATGCTTGATAGGACGCAAGCTAATCATGAAGAAATGATTTACTCATTTCTCACGTCCTTATGCTACTATCTACATTGCACTACTTGATGAAATTCATAATGATGAACTTGATGTCATATTCTTCACTATGAAGTATATGAGTTCGTAAGATGCACTAAATCATCTGCAGGATGAACCTCTCAAAGCTATTGAGTGGGTCCTCGATGGTGGATGTACAAATCACATGACCGGTGACAAGAACCTATTGATGGACTCTGCTTTATCTCCATCCCATCTGAAGCATATCACCTACGCTGACAAAGGAAAAAAGCAAGTGCAGGAAATCTTCAAGTGATTTTCTTCAAGGGCCTCGATGAATTTCGTTGTAAAGATCAAGCATATCCGGAGTGATAATGTGACCGAGTTCAAGAACACTGGTCTTGATGACTATCTTGATGAACTTGGTATTACTCATGAGCTATCTACCCCTTACACTCCTCAGCAGAATGGCGTTGTGGAGCGCAAAAACATGACTCTTGTTGAGATGGCTCGCACTATGCTTGATGGATACAAGACTCCTCTTTATCTCTAGCCTGAGGCTAGCAATACTGTTTGCCATATCATCAACAAGGTATATCTCCACAAACTCCTCAAGAAAACCTCATATGAACTTCTCACTAACAAGAAACCCAATAAGAGTTATTTGAAAGTCTTCGGTGCTAAATGTTAGGTTAGAGATCCTCATCACAGTTCTAAATTTGCACCAAAAGCACATGGAAGTTTCATGCTTGGTTACGACCGAAAGCACATGAAGGTTTCATGCTTGGTTACGGAAAGGACTCGCACACCTACATGATCTTCATCAATCGTCTTCACAAGATTGTTGAAATTGTAGATGTGGGTTCAATGAATCTAATGGCTCGCAAAGAGAGCAACTGCCTCCTGTGACAGGTGAAATACCTCCAGAGGAATCCACTAAGTTCAAGGCTACTGAGGATATCATCCCCACTGAGGAACATGCTGAAGAAGTCATTCCAGACCATGAAGAAAATCATACTTGTGCACCTGAAGAAACTAGTGCTGAAGAAAATGCTCAGCCGAATCAAAGTCGTCAACCTGCTCATCCTTGAGAGGCAAAATAAGTGCAGATGGTATCAGTGCACCAGGTCCTCTCACACGCTCAAGAGCTTCACACTTATCTAACTTTTGTGGGCACTTTGCTTTTGTCTCTATCACAGAGCCCACCAAGGTTATGATACATTTCTGGAACCTAAGTGGATTCAAGATATGCAAGAGGAATTGCATCAACTCGAGCTCAACAATATGTGGGAACTCGTCAAGCGACCAGATCCTCGGAAGCACAATATCATAGGCACCAAGTGGATCTATTGCAACAACCAAGATGAAAATGGCCTTGTGGTGAGGAATAAGGCTCGTCTCGTAGCTCAGGGCTACACACAGGTTGAGGGAATTGACTTCGATGAAACTTTTGCACCTGTTGCTAGACTTGAAGCTATTAGCATATTGATTGCTTATGCTAACCATCATAATATCATCTTATATCAAATGGATATGAAAAATGCTTTCCTCAATGGTAAGCTTGAGGAATAAGTATATGTTGCTCAACCCCCAGGTTTTGAAGATCCTAAACATCCTGACAAAGTCTTCAAACTTAACAAGACTCTTTATGGCCTCAAGCAGGCCCCTCGGGCATGGTATGATACTTTGAAGGAATTCCTCATGAAGAAAGGCTTCAAACCCGATTCACTTGACCCAACTCTTTTCACCAAATCATATGATGATGAATTATTTGTGTGCCAAATCTATGTGGATGATATTATCTTTGGTTGTACTGATGAACATTACGGTGACGAATTTAGCTACATGATGCGTGAAGAATATCAAATATCTATGATGGGAGAACTGAAATTCTTCTTAGGTATTCAAATTCATGAACAACGCAATGACATCTTCATATCTCAAGAGAAATACCTCAAGGATGTTTTGAGGAAATTCGGCATGCAAGATTGCAAAGGCGTCAAAATTCCTATGCCCACAAATGGCCATCTCTACACCGACGAAAATGGTAAAGATTTCCATCAAAAGGTATACAGTTCCATGATTGGTTCTTTATTGTATCTATGTGCATCTAGGCTAGATATTATGCTTAGTGTTTGCATGTGTGCCCGATTTCAAGCTACACCGAAGGAATCACACCATAAGGATGTGAAACATATTCTTCGATATCTAGCTCACACTCCAACACTTGGTGTCGGGGGAAACTGTCCACCACGAGCACCTATGGGACCGGAGCCCCTTTGTTCGTGCGGTAAGGGAGCGGAGGGAGCACAAAGAGCAGATCGTAGAGCTCACGCAGGCAGTTTACCCAGGTTCGGGCCGCGACGGACGCGTAAAACCCTACTCCTGCTTAGTTTGTATTGAGTTGGAGAGCTCGGGAGCTTGAAGAACTAGCTACACCGAGCAAATGAGCGATCTAGGTTCCGAACCCTTTCTACGTTGTGCATGGGCCTCCTTTTCTAGCTCAAGGGGTCACCGACAGGTGTCAACATAGGAAAAGGGGTAAAAATGTAATTGTGGTGGTAGTTGGAATAGTGCGGGAATAGTGGATGAACAGTGCATAAACAGTGGTCATCACCTACTTTGACAGTGGGGGACAAGAGCATTAAATGCCCGTCACCGTCGACCCCAAAAGCGCCCGCCCTTGCGTCTCCGTTTGCCACGGCGATGGCTTCGTCACCGTGTAGTGCCACCGTGTCCCCTAGGCTGCACAGCCATCCGCCACGCGTCCCAGGAATGGCTCCAGGACGACGCGTGGTTCGATGAGCTGGAGCGCGGGCACACAGCGTAACTCTCCCCGGCAAGCACCTTGTCGGGGCCTTGTCCTTGCCGGGCCCTGGAGCTTGCCGCTCCCCGGGCCCTGCCGGGGCGCATGTTGCGCCGAGGCGTGTCTTCTAAGATGCAGTCTTCTGGTCTTCCTGGCAAGCTCCTCTTGCTAGGGTCTTGTGTTAATGAAGTAGTCTTGAGCCTGGGACGGCCTTCCCGGTAAGCTCTACTTGCCGGGGTCTTGATCTTCTGTCTTGTATACTTTGTTTTTGAATGGCTTTATATGGATCAGAAAGGTCTCCGGCGAGCACGTGGTAGGCCCTGCCGCAGGAAGCTGCTACTGCCCGTGCACAAGTTGGGGTACTGAGGTACCCCTACCTTAGTACACCGACAGGAGCCCCCAGGCCTGGGCCACACACGGTGCCGAGCGCTGTTGGGCCAGGCCCAAAACAGTGCACGGGCACGCGCGGCCCACAACGCGCCGAATCCCCTTCCGCATCTGCCGCGTCCCCCCGTAACGGCACGCGTCGATTGCGGCGTCGTGGGAGGGAACGTGGCCACGTTCTTTAATGGGAAATGCGGAGCGTCCCCCACTTCCCCCTTAAAAGCAGAGGAAGCAGGGGCCGTTACCTTACTTCGTCTTCATTGCTTCTTCCATCTCCAGAAATTCCCCTTTGCGCTCCGCCTCCACACCTCCTCCGCCGTCTTTCGCATCTGCGGCGCTGCCGGACTCCTCGTCCCCCTTCCCTCGCCGCCTCCGCCATGGCCCCGAAGACCGAGAAGGCGAAGGCGGAGAAGGCCAAGAAAGAGAAATCTGAGCAGGCGGCGAGGCTTGCTCTTCTGCGGAAGAGGAATGTCGTCTTCGCGCCAAGGCTCGGCGCGCGGGAGCTCTGGAACAAGTACTACCTGTTCTGGGCCAAGAAGACCAAGGCGCATCCTCGGACCAGAGTTTATCCCACCGCCGCCAAGGATATGTACCCCGGCGGGTATTTCTTCTTCGCTGTTTTCTTCCACTGCGGCCTTTGTCCTCCCTTCTCTGAATTTTTCTGTGATATCATGAACACCTACAACCTCCACCTTTTAGACTTCACCCCCAACGCCATCCTTACGATGGCGGTTTTCGCACATCTGTGCGAAAACTATATAGGGATCTATCCAAATGTAGCGCTTTTTAGGCATTTCTTTACGCCTAGAGTAGAGGCCGGCGCTCCCCTCTCCGGGGGGATCTCTTGGGTCTTCCGCTTGAACAAGAAGGAATCCTATCTGCAAGGGGAGCTCCGCGGCGAGTGGGAGGAGTGGCGCGCGGATTGGTGCTGGATAGTAGAGGACGAGCCGCAGCACTTCACCGCGCCGCGCACAACTGCCATAGTGCGCGGCAGGGACTGGAGCGACCTGGATTCGGACGACATCAAGCTCAACGTCGCCCTTGTCAGAATTCTTCGTCTCCGGGTAGCCAAGTTGACCATCGGAGAAGTAGGGGCAGACTTCCTCCGCCGCCGCATCGCCCCTCTACAGGAGAGGAAGAGGCCAGCATGGGAGTACGGCAACGCGGCGGACATTATGAGACTGCGCCCAGGACTGAACTTCAACTTCACGTCGCTGGAGATGAAGGGGATGGTCCGGGAACTTTTTAAGCATGACCCGGCCTACCCAGAGTGGTTTAGAGCTCCCCGGGGAGTGGTGCCCCTATGCAATAGCACGGCCCGGGACCCCTTACGCGCAATGATGCCCGCATGTGACTCGCATGGCGTCGACCCCACATGGATAGCGCCCAAGCCGGATGCCATCATGAGCTTCTTCAACAACTTGGTGGAGGTGCCGAAGAACAAGGAGGAGATCAAGGGTCTCACCCGGGCCACCACTGATCGGGAGATTGCTTATATAGCTTCTCGGGTAGAAGAGGCCGCCGCAGCCGCAGCGGCAGGAGAGTTCGGGTTCACAGTTGAAGAGGCAGAGGCTGCGGAAGCGTCGTGCCAAGCAGAAGAGGCGGAGATCCGCAGGCTGCTTAAGCTTCCGCCCGACGAGCTCGCCGGGGTCCCCTCTCTGAGGTATGCTGGGATCCCCGGGATCATGACCGAGCCCGCCGCGAGGGGCGACGTTGCCGGAGGAAGCAGAGGTGCCGGAGGGAGCGGAGGCGCCGGAGGGAGCACGGCTGCAGGGCAAGGTGCTGGGCCCAGCGGGCCGGCCGAGGAGGAGGAGGAGGAGGACGCCGGGGCCGGCGAGGACTCCGGTGGGTCTCTGGGGCTCAACGACGACGTCTCCTCTTCCTCGCAGACCTCCCCGCCACGGGCAAGTCCCAGGCGATCTCCGTTGAAGCGCCTCCACAAGGCGACGACGACGACGAGGGCGCAGGCGCCCCGACAACAACCTGCTCGCCGGGCGGCGCGAGCTACCCGGGGGAGCCAAGCTGCGACGGGAGCGCCCGGCGCACCAACCGTGGCGGAGGCGACCCGCGCACAGGCTACGGCGGAGGCGCCCCGCGCGCAGGCTACGGCGGAGGCGCCCCGTACGTCAGCGCCAAGTGGAGGAGGGTCTTCTCAGAGCGGAGCAGCTGCTCCGCCCGCTCCCCGGGCCTCGGCGTCCACAGGGGCCGGGTCTTCGCAGCCCCCAGCCCCGGGGACCGCCAAGCGCCCGAGGGAGGCTTCTCCTCCTGCTCCTCGCGCGGACGCGCCTCAGGTGGAGTTTGATTTCTCCGCCCTCAGCGACGACGACGAGGAAGAGGAGTAAGTGCTTGAAGTTTTGTATCTTCTTTAGTTTGTCTTGATTCTTTCTTTGATGATTCTGATCTTACTTCTTGCTTTGATTTCAGGACCCTGGCCCAGCGAGCAGCGAAGAAGGCCAAGGTTCCCGTGGTCGAGGTCGAGGACGGCTCGCCCGTCGCGGCGACAGGGGACGCGCCGGCGACGAGCTTGCCGGACCCAAGCGCCGCTCCGAGGAGCAGCCCCCAGCGTAAGTTTGGTTTTGCACTTTCCGCTCGTCGCGCGCGCCTGGAGTTTTTGTCTTGTACTAACATCTTGTCGCTCTGTTTGGTCTTGATTGTCTTGTGCAGAGGTGGAGCTGCAGCCACAGGAGCACCCGGAGACCACTCCCGAGGAGCCGCAGGCCCCGCCGTCCCCGCCAAGGACGAACTCTCTGGCGAGGGAGAGCGCTCCGCCAAGGGCGGGTACTCCGCCAAGGGCGAGTAGCCCGGCGAGGGTGGCCACCCCGCCAAGGGAGAGCTCCCCGGCGAGGGAGCCTATCGTCGACGAAGTCCGCCAAGGTAAATCTTGTAACCTCATCTTCTCGGACTTGTCTTTTTTGGATATTTGCTTGAACTTTTTCTTTTTCTTCTTCTTCTATCAGATCCTCCTCCCCCGGAGCGGATGGAGACGGAGGCCGCCATCGAGGAGGAGACGGGCGGCAGCGACGGCAACGCCACTGCTACGGATAGCAGGGCGGGAGCCGATGAGCCCGCCGCGGAGGAGACTGCCCCAACCGCAGACGCTGCGGCCGAGGAGGGGGACGGCGACCGCACTGCCGGCCCGGAGGCGGCAGGAGCATCGAGTGCTGCACCGGCCGCCGACCCCTCCGCCGAAAAGGAGCAGTCAGGCTTCTACCTCGAGGCTCCCAACGGCGTCTTCATTCAGGTGCCGTGGGGATCCTCATCGCGAGCCCCCGCGGAGGGAGAGGCCTTCGATGGAGAGGTCCTCGCCTCCGCGGGGCTGAAGATTGTCGAGACGCCTGGCGGGAGTGACGAGCCCGAGGAGGAGAAGTTGCTCCACCGGCTCCTGGCCCTTTACCGGGCCAGGCAGGCGAAGCTTGAGTCTCGGGAGGCCCTCACCGCCAAGGCCGCAACAGATATGGAGAAGCGCGCCGCGGAGCTCCGCTCCGCCAACCAGGCGGCCCTCCGCGACTTGGCGGAGGAGCGCGAGAGGCTTGCTGGGGAGTACCAAGAGTGGCTCCTGGAGAAGGCCGAGGCCGAGGAGCAGCAGCGACTCGCCGGAGAAGCGTTGTCCCAGCAAGAAGGAGCGCTCAACCAGCGGAAGGTCGAGCTCGATTCTCACGAGGAAGACCTCACCGCCCGGGAGCAGGCCCTTGGCGGAGAGCTGAAGGAAGCGAAGGCCGCCGCCGCCACCGCGGAAACCGCCAAGAAGGACCTCGAGGCTAAGGTGGCGCAGCTGGAGGAATTCCTGAGGGCGAGTACGGAGAGGGTCACCGCGCTCAACATAGAGCGCGAGAAGGACGCCCACACTAACTCTGAACTCCAGGTGCGCCTTTCCAAGCAAGGCGACGAGCTGAAAGCCGCCAAAGACTCGATTGCAGATCTGGAGCTGAAGGTCTCTACGCTGAAGGATTCACTCGACGCCGTCCGGGACCGGGAAACCAAGCTGAAGGATGAGCTCCGCAAGGAGCGGGGCCTGGTGGGGAGCGCCGCCACTTCAGCTGAGAACTTCCGCCGGACCGTCGAGGTATGGACCAAAGACCTGGTGGCCTCCGCCGCTGCCATCGACAAGGAGCTGATGGCGATGAGGGTGGAGCACCTCATATACTCTCCGGATCCAAACCTCCCCCACAGCGCCAAGCTCAGTCTCTTCTTCAGAGGGGTCGCGCCGGCACTCGCAAATTTACAGAAGAAGCTCCCCGCGCAACTGGCCGAGGAGTCACGCCAGCTCTGCGCAGAAACCTTGGAGCGCGTCCTGACGAAGATAGTGTACCGCAATCCTGGCATAAACCTCGTCAACGTTCTCCGCAGCTTGCCGACCGACGCGGATATGGAGGCGCTGAAGGCGCAGGTCGCCCACATTATCGCCAAGGTGAACAAGATCTCCAGGGTTGAAGCCGACCGCGTAGATTAGGCCTCTTCCTTTTTATTTCCTTTGTTACTGCAAAGTGTGCCATGGACACAAGCTTGTTAGTCATTGCGACAAGTCATCCCTTGTAAGATATTATCTTATTTTGAGCAATCGATGCAGTGTTATCTCCCTTGTTTTGGTCCTCTACTTTGTATGCCTTCAACCCTACGCTTCTAGGGAACTTGCCGGCAAGGGGCCCTTGCCGCGAGCGCTGAGTGCTGGACTCCGAGCAGCCTGCTGGCCAAGGTCTTACCGGCAAGCAACCTTGCCGCAGCTAGTCGCGACGCACTTAGCTTGCTGAGTGAACTCGAAAACGAAGCAAGGGCGCGACACTTGTCGCAGCTCACTTAAGTCGTTGAGCATACTCGAAAACAAGATAAGGGTGCGGCTAGCCACGGGTAGGTTCCTCCGCGCACAGGTTTTCCATACAAAGTGTGGTTGTTCAAGGAAGATAACTAAAAATTTTAAAATTTGAACTGCTCAAATTCTGGTAACTTAGCTTTCATATATTGCTTGCTTCCCGGTAAGGCTTCTCTTTCTTGAACAGCACTTTGGTTCATCTTCCATCTCCTCCCCCCCCCCCCCGC
>LR738714.1:685899025-685911441 GCA_902687465.1 Secale cereale
ACTTGTGCGCGAGGAACATTCCTTCTGCTTAAGAGGAAAAGAAAAAGAAGAGGGAAACAAGTATATGGCCTTTCGGCGTGCTAATGCTTACCGGGAACGTGTGTTGCACAAGATGCCAAATAATGCATGCAAATAACAAAGAAGAGCATGGAAAAGGCAAATAGCGCAAAACACAAAAGCTTTACTGATGCACGGGGTCTGCGCCCGGCTTTGTACAAAGGGTTACATGCAACAGCGGCAAGGCTTGTACAAAAGGTGGTTGCCGGAGCGGATCACGGCAACCGCGCCTTATGGGTGAAACTTGCGAAGATGCTCTATATTCCAGGAGTTGCTCACCGGTAAGCCTTCTTCGGTCTCAAGGCGGACAGCGCCAGGCCTTGTGACTTGTCTCACCCGATAAGGGCCTTCCCACTTCGGCGTCAACTTGTTGGAATTCTTGGCGGACTGAACACGCCGAAGAACAAGGTCGCCTTCCTCGAGACTCCTGGCCTTGACCTTGCGGCTATGATAGCGACGCAAGGCTTGCTGGTATCGAGCAGCTCGTACAGCAGCCTGAAGACGTTCCTCCTCGAGGAGCAATGCGTCATCTTGTCGCAGTTGCTCTTGCTCGAGCTCATCGTAAGCGAGCACTCGAGGAGATCCGTATACGAGTTCCGTGGGGAGAACTGCCTCTGCCCCATAGACTAGGGCAAAGGGTGTCTGTCCGGTGGCTCGACTTGGTGTCGTTCTAATTGACCAAAGAGCCGCCGGTAACTCCTCTATCCAGTTTTTTCCGCACTTGCGCAGCCTGTCAAAGGTCCTTGTCTTGAGTCCGCGCAGCACTTCAGCATTGGCCCTCTCCGCTTGACCATTGCTCCTCGGGTGAGCAACAGAAGCGAAGCAGACCTTGGCGCCAAGGTCTTGGACGTACTGCATGAAGGTGCGACTAGTAAATTGTGTACCGTTGTCGGTGATGATCCTGTTAGGGATCCCGAAACGGCAAACAATCGACCTGAAGAACCTGACCGCTGATTGTGCTGTCACCTTTCTCACTGGTTCCACTTCTGGCCACTTTGTGAACTTGTCGATTGCAACGTACAAGTACTCAAAGCCCCCGACAGCACGAGGGAAAGGGCCGAGGATATCGAGCCCCCAGACCGAGAAGGGCCAGGACAAAGGGATCGTCTGGAGAGCTTGAGCTGGTTGATGAATTTGCTTGGCATGGAACTGGCACTCTTCACACTTGGTTACTAGTGCAGTTGCATCTTGGAGGGCTTCTTGCCAAAAGAACCCTTGCCGGAAAGCTTTCCCGGCAAGTGCCCTTGCGCCAATGTGGTGGCCGCATATGCCTCCGTGTATTTCTGCCAACAGCTTCTGTCCATCTTCCCTGGAGATGCACTTCAACCTGACACCATTGAGTGTCCTTCTGTACAGCTCGTTATCCACGAACTGGTACATACTTGACTGCCTGGTTATCTTCTCTATCTCTTTTGGGTCGTCGGGAAGTTCTCCAGTTTGCAGAAAACGGACGATCTGCTGCTCCCATGCCGGAGCCCGAGGCTCAACGGCAAGGGCTAAAGGCATGAGGGCCGCTGCGGGAACCTCAGCTTCTACGGCAAGAACCTCTGGATCTGCCGGAGCTGTTGGTCCCCCGGCAAGCTCGCCGGGGCGAGGCTTGTCGGGAACGTTTGCTTCAACTGTACAGATCCGAGGATCTGCAGGAGCAAACTGTTCCTCAGCATTCTGATTGTTGATCTTGGGGATCTTAGCGGCGGCTTCGGGAAGATCCGCAGGCAAGTAATCGCTGGAGACCAACTTTCTCTTTTTGGGTTGCCCAATTGATGGTGTGACAGATGGCTGAGTCATCTTGAGCAGGAAGGTCCCTGGTTCCACAGGTAACTTCATTGCAGCACACTTTGAAAGGCCATCTGCAATGTCATTCTGAGCTCTTGGAACGTGCTCCATTTGCAGACCTTCAAAGTGTTCTTCAAGCTTCCTCACTTCATCTACATAAGCTTCCATCAAAGGGCTCTGATAATTCTTGTTAACTTGTCGGACCACCAACTGAGAATCTCCCCGGACAATTAGCTTCCTGATCCCAAGTTCGGCCGCAATCCTGAGGCCGGCAAGCAAGCCTTCATACTCAGCAGTATTGTTTGTCCCTTGCTCCCTGGGAAAGTGCATCTGGATAACATACTTGAGGTGCTCTCCGGTGGGCACGATAAGTACCACGCCGGCGCCGGCGCCTTGCAGCGAGAAGGCACCATCAAAGTACATTACCCATTCACTTGTCGCTTCTTGTACGGGTACACTTGTCTCTGGAATTTCTTCATCGGGCGTCGGGGTCCATTCAGCTATGAATTCTGCCAAAGCTCGGCTCTGTATGGTTGAAGTACTTTCAAACTTGAGTCCAAAGCTCGACAGCTCCAGTGCCCACTCGACGATCCTGCCTGTTGCTTCCGGATTATGCAATATCCTCTTGAGCAGAAAGCGAGTGACCACTGTTATCTCATGTGCTTGGAAGTAATGGCTCAGCTTTCTCGAGGCCATGAGGAGGCCGAAAAGCAACTTCTGCACCCCAGAGTATCTTGATCTAGCCCCCTGCAAGAGGGAACTTACAAAATACACTAGGCGCTGCACCATCTTCTTCCGCACTTCTCCTTGATCCTGCGCAGAGTTGTCCTTGTCGGGGCCAGAGCTTGTCGGAAGAGCCCCCTGCTTGTCGCTGGATTCACTGGCTGGTGGTGCTGACTCCTCGTCGGCCTCCCTCTCCGCTACTAACGCAGCACTAACCACCTGGTTGGTTGCCGCTAGGTACAGCAGCAACTTCTCCTGTGGTTTAGGTGCGACAAGTATTGGAGTGGAGGATAGGTACCGTTTCAAGTCTTGCAGCGCTGCCTCCGCTTCCGGAGTCCATTTCATAGGACCTGCCTTCTTCAAGATTTTGAAGAAAGGTAGGGCGCGTTCTGCAGACTTTGAAATGAACCTACTGAGGGCAGCTACACAACCTGCAAGTCTCCTTACATCCTTGACGCGCTTCGGGGCTTCGATCTGCTCGATGGCTTTTATCTTGTCGGGATAGGCCTCAATCCCCCTCTGTGACACAAAGAACCCGAGAAGCTTGCCGGAGGGGACTCCAAAGACGCACTTCTCGGGGTTCAACTTAAGCTGGATCTTGCGCAGGTTCTCAAATGTCTCTTCCATGTCTTGGATCAAGGTATCTTTGCTCTTGCTCTTCACCACTATGTCATCCATGTAAGCCTCTACATTTCTGTGGATCTGTGGCTCAAAAGCAGTGTATACCACTCTTGCAAATGTGGAGCCTGCATTCTTCAATCCGAAGGGCATGCGTATGAAACAATACGTGCCACATGGAGTGATAAATGCAGTCCTCTCTTCATCTTCTTTGGCCATGAAAATCTGGTGGTAGCCTGAATATGCATCAAGGAAAGAGAGCAGTTCACATCCGGCGGTGGAGTCAACAATCTGGTCAATGCGCGGCAAGGGAAACGGATCCTTGGGACATGCTTTATTCACATCGGTGAAGTCTATACACAGTAACCACTTCCCGTTGGCCTTACGCACGACAACTGGATTTGCCAACCACGTGGGATGGATCACGCCTCTAACCAGTCCTGCTGCTTCTAGCTTCTTGATCTCTTCGGCAATGAATTCTTGGCGCTCCACGGCTTGCTTCCTGACCTTCTGCTTGACGGGCCGCGCATGAGGACAAACAGCAAGCTTGTGCTCTATTACCTTCCTGGGAACACCGGGGATGTCAGATGGTTGCCAGGCAAACACATCGACATTCGCCCGCAGGAAGGCAACGAGCGCGCTTTCCTATTTGCTGTCAAGTGTGGCACTGATGGTGAAGGTACCACCAGTGCCGTCCTCCTTGGCGGACACCTTCTTGGTTGCGGTGGAGCGGCCATCCCTTTCTTGCACTTGCCGGTGGAGCTCGATGGAACGTCCTCGACGGCAGCGCAGCACTCCGAAGAGGTGCGGTTGCCAGAGTGGGTCCCAGAGCACTTGCCGGACTTGGTATTCGTCTTCTTCCCCCCGGGAGCTTCAGCGGCAAGTGTGTCCTTCTCCGCTGCGGCTGCTGCATCCCGGTAGATCTTGTCGGCGCAGATAAGCGCGTCCTTCTTGTCGCCATGGACAGAGATGACGCTTATCGGCCCCGGCATCTTGAGTACGTTGTAGGCGTAGTGGGAAGCTGCCATGAACTTGGCGAGGGCAGGACGTCCAAGTATCCCATTGTATGGCAATGGGATATCGGCAACATCGAAGGTTATCCTCTCCGTCCTGAAGTTCAGCTCCCCGCCAAAGGTCACGGGCAGAGTTATCTTCCCCTTGGGCTTGCTCCTCCCCGGGTTTATTCCTTGGAAGGACCCGGTCTCTTCGAGCTCGCCATCTGGGATCTGGAGTTTCTTGATCACAGCCGAGGAGATCAAGTTTAGGCCGGCCCCGCCGTCAACCAACATTTTGGTGACCTTGAGGTTGCGGATTGTTGGTGAGACCAACATCGGCAAGCACCCGACCACAGTGGTGCGGTCAGGGTGGTCCTCAAGATCAAAAATGATGGGCGTGCTGGACCATTTGAGGAGCCTGCGCGACTCCACGGGGGGCTCTGCTGCGTTTACTTCCCGCACCCACTGCTTGAGTTGGCGGTGGGAAGTATGCAGAGAGGCGCCGCCGTCGACGCACAGGACTTCCGTGGCCTTCTGGAACTCCTGCTCGCTGTTATCTTCTTCCTCCATGTCATCGTCGTCGTCTTCTTCATCCTTGTCGCGACCCCGGGGAGGTCGATCACCTTGCCGCTGCTTGGCCTTGCCGCGGCGTCCTCCCCGGCCATTGAATGGCCGCTTCTTGCTTGGCTCTCCCCCGCCACCTTGGGCCTTCTCCTTGTCGCGCCGCTCGTACTCAGCTTTCTGCTGCTCGATGAGGTACTCGACGCGTTTGCAGTTGGAGAGGTCGTGGCCCTTAGTGCGGTGGATCTTGCAGTATTGCTTGTCGGAGCCGTCCTGCTTGTCGGCTGCCGCTACAGGGGCAGGCTCCTTGCCGGAGCCGCCAGCCTGTGCCTGCTTGGTGGGAGCCTCCTTGCCGGACTTCTCGACGGCAAGCACTTCTTTCTTGTTCTTTCTTCTATTGTTCCGTCGCCGGCTCTTCTTTGCCGGGGCGGCATCCTCGCTGTCGCTTCCCCCTGCGCCAGCATCCTCTCCGGGGAGTCTCCTCCCCTCCTCGGCGCGCGCGCACTTATCAGCTAAAGCATAAAGCTCACTGACATCCCGTATCTTGGTCATAGCCATATCCTCACGCATGCGGCGGTTACGCACGTTCTGGTGGAACGCGCTGATAACCGCGGCAGGGTGGACGTCAGGGATATTGTGCTGCACGCGGCTGAAGCGCTGGATGTACTTGCGCAGAGGTTCTCCTTCTTTCTGGGCCAAGATGTGGAGATCGCTCTCCTGGCCGTGGGGTTTGTGGCCGCCCGTGAAGGCGCCAACAAACTGATGGCAAAGATCTGCCCATGAAGAAATGGAGCCTTCCGGCAAGTGCATAAGCCAGGAACGGACGTTTGGCTTAAGCACTAGCGGGAAGTAGTTCGCCAGTATCTTCTCGTCGCGCCCCCCGGCAGCCTGCACCGCGATGGTGTAGATGCTGAGAAACTCCGAGGGGTGCGTCTTGCCGTCGTACTTCTCCGGTACGTCGGGCTTGAAGTTCTTCATGCTGGGCCACTGGACGCGCCGCAGCTCACGGGTAAACGCATGGCAAGCTGCCGCGTACGGCAAGTCGCCTGGTTCACCGGGCGCGTGCGTATCGACAGCGGTCCCAGCTCGCTGATCTGATTGTCGCCGAGCTTCTCGGCGGCGCTCGATCGTCGTTCGAGCGTCTTCTTGTCGCCGTTCGTCAAGGACCTGGCGCTGGTCCCGACGAGCCCGCGGGTCCGACGACGCCGTGGAGTCGTCGTCGACGTTGATCCGGCGGGGCGGCGTCTTCTGCTTCCGCGGCGGGGAGTGCACGGTGGTTGCACCCCCGACGGTCTTGTCGCCATCGGCCTTCGTCTTCTCGACTTGCCGCGGCCGCGACGTCGCCGGCTGCTGCGGCGTGTCGTTATTGGCGAAGGCGATCAGGCTCTGTATAGTTGCCCTCCAGTCTTCGGCCTTGTCCGCCGCTGGAGGGAAGTCGAGGAGCAGTTGCGCCCTTGCGAGCGCTTCTGCTGGAGAGGAGGGGAGCGGGGGCGAGCGGTGCGAGGAGCGGGATATGCTCGGACTCCTAACGGGGTTAGAAGGAGCAGTTTCCCGCCCCGGTGACCGCACCTTGCTCGTGCCCGGACGGTGGTCCGGAGCATCCCGCGAGCCTCCGGTTTGCCCTTGCCCCAGCAAGCGGATGGTACCTCCTGTACCACGGCGCTGCTGGGTTGTTGTTTGCTGAGATGGACGTGGCGCGTCCACGGAGACCGAGGCTCGGTCGTCCGTCTTGTCCTTGGACTTGGTGGTGCCGCGAGTCTCCTCGCCGGCGACCACCCTTCCGACGGCGTCTCCTCCACCCACCGTTGGCTCAGGTGGCGGTGGAACAGACGCAGACGGGCCTCCGACCTCCGAAGCCTTCTTCTTCGGGGCCATGCTGTTGTTGCTGATGAAGATGATGTAGCTGGAGAGGTTGATGAAGAATGCGCCCGCGTGAACGCCGGATCAGGTTCGCACAACCTCGACGCCCCCTACCTGGCGAGCCAAAGATGTCGGGGGAAACTGTCCACCACGAGCACCTATGGGACCGGAGCCCCTTTGTTCGTGCGGTAAGGGAGCGGAGGGAGCACAAAGAGCAGATCGTAGAGCTCACGCAGGCAATTTACCCAGGTTCGGGCCACGACGGACGCGTAAAACCCTACTCCTGCTTAGTTTGTATTGAGTTGGAGAGCTCGGGAGCTTGAAGAACTAGCTACACCGAGCAAATGAGCGATCTAGGTTCCGAACCCTTTCTACGTTGTGCACGGGCCTCCTTTTATAGCTCAAGGGGTCACCGACAGGTGTCAACGTAGGAAAAGGGGTAAAAATGTAATTGTGGTGGTAGTTGGAATAGTGCGGGAATAGTGGATGAACAGTGCATAAACAGTGGTCATCACCTACTTTGACAGTGGGGGACAAGAGCATTAAATGCCCGTCACCGTCGACCCCAAAAGCGCCCGCCCTTGCGTCTCCGTTTGCCACGGCGATGGCTTCGTCACCGTGTAGTGCCACCGTGTCCCCCAGGCTGCACAGCCATCCGCCACGCGTCCCAGGAATGGCCCCAGGACGACGCGTGGTTCGATGAGCTGGAGCGCGGGCACACAACGTAACTCTCCCCGGCAAGCACCTTGCCGGGGCCTTGTCCTTGCCGGGCCCTGGAGCTTGCCGCTCCCCGGGCCCTGCCGGGGCGCATGTTGCGCCGAGGCGTGTCTTCTAAGATGCAGTCTTCTGGTCTTCCTGGCAAGCTCCTCTTGCCAGGGTCTTGTGTTAATGAAGTAGTCTTGAGCCTGGGACGGCCTTCCCGGCAAGCTCTACTTGCCGGGGTCTTGATCTTCTGTCTTGTATACTTTGTTTTTGAATGGCTTTATATGGATCAGAAAGGTCTTCGGCGAGCACGTGGTAGGCCCTGCCGCGGGAAGCTGCTGCTGCCCGTGCACAAGTTGGGGTACTGAGGTACCCCTACCTTAGTACACCGACACTTGGATTATGGTATCCCAAGGGTTCCGATTTTAATCTCATAGGATATTCTGACTCTAGCTATGCTGGTGATCGAGTGGGTCGCAAGTCAACATCAAGCACATGCCATTTCTTCGGACGATCCTTAGTATGTTATTCCTCGAAGAAGCAGAACTACGTATCACTCTCTACTGCTGAAGCTGAGTACATTGTTGTTGGTTCATGCTGTGCTCAATTGTTGTGGATGAAGCAATCCCTCAAGGACTACGGCGTCAACTTGAAGAATGTGTCACTCTACTGTGACAATGAGAGTGCCATCAAGATTGCTCACAACCCAGTTCAGCACTCAAAGACAAAGCACATCCAAATTCGTCATCATTTTCTTCGTGATCATGTGTTCAAGGGCGACATCTCCATCTACCATGTGAAGACTGAAGAACATCTGACAGATATCTTCACAAAGCCCTTAGATGAAAAGAGATTTTTCAAGTTGCGGTGTGAGCTAAATATCTTAGAATCTTTGAATGTTCTTTGAAAGGACACACGTCCTAACACATATGCAAAATTGATGACTTAGATGTGCAACACACGAAGTAACGTTTTTCTTCAATCAATGAAGACTAACCCTCTAAGTGTGAAGAAATTAATGAAGAATATGATTCTCAAAGCCCTACAAAAATTGTACGCGGTGTCCAAAATCATCATTCTTATACGGTGGGTCACGCCACCAACAAAAGTTGAAATATGAGTTTTTCTTCATTTTGCAAATTCTTCAAATTTTCAAATTCCTCAAAATTTGTAATTTCTTCAACTTTTCATCTGAAGTTCTTCATTGGCTATATATAACACTATTCTAATCACGGGATGAGAATAATATTCTAATCACAACCTGACGTGCTCGCTAGTAGTATGTTGAACTTTCCTCTGAACTAGGTTGAACTTCCGCCAACATTGCCCAAACGGGGCTTGCAATATATCGTTCGAAAGCTATGGACACCAGTATCATGACCCAACTTAATTTTTTGTCAAAATGTAAGCGGTTTAAGAGAAGTTTTGAAAACCATTTTTTCTTCACACAAAAAACGTGAATCGTATTTTCGATCGCATTACTAAACCATCTATCAGAATGAGGCAAATAATATGGCGTTAGAAAGCTGCTGCAAAACCGCTCCTTCCACATGTTGAAAGTTTTCTCTAATTCACTATGGTTAAAGAGTAGTTTGGAAAAACGTAAAATTTCGCAAATCGAACAGCCGAGTTCGTATTATCGATGTCATTTCTAAATGGCTAATCCAGTTGAGACAAATGATATGGAGTTGGAAAGCTTATGAAAACGCGCAACTTTTTCATGTTGATTTTTTTTTCTAATTTTGAATGGTATAAGAGTAATTTATAAAACGCTACAAGTCCTACCGAGTTCGTATTTTCGAGCTCATTTTTAACCATGCGTCCGAATGCAGCAAATGATATGGCGCTGGAAAGCTTGAACAAATGCCAAACTTTTTGGTATGTATTGACTCTCCCAATTCTTTACGGTTTTAAGTCAATTACGAAAATGGCGAAAAAAGTATTTTTGCTGTAATTTCTACAAACTTTGTCGGAATGGGGCAAATAATATACCGTTGAAAAGCTACGGAAAATGCGAAACTTTTTCGTGTTGACGGTTTTCTCTGATTCCTAGTCATTTCTAACTAATTTCAAAAATGCAGAGATCATTCGTTTTACCTTTATCGCGAAATAGATTCGTCGAAAATGCATCACATGATGAACTTGAACTTCTCGGCGTGTGTACTTGAACTTCACTCTGTTTTTCACGTGCTTTTTTTCTTCTCGCAACTATCCATCCACTCACCAGAATTGAGCAAGTGATATACCGATGGAAAGCTGCTGTAAACACGCAACTTTCCCGTGTTGATCATTTTTTCATACTTGTGACGGTTTAAAAACTTTTACATCGAAATTCATTCAATGTAGTAGTTGAACTTCTGTGGCAGTTCTGTTTTTAACTTCGCTCTGTTTTTTACGTGCTATTTTTCCGTAACTCCCAAACCACTTACCGGAATTGAGCAGATGATATACCGATGGAAAGTAGTCGAAAACATGCAACTTTTTGGTGTTGATCTGTTTTTCAAACTCACGACGATTCAAAATATTTTTTCAATGCATAAAAACGTGTTTTAAACGGTATACATGAAAATTTTAAACCATTCATCGAAATGTAGCACATAATATACCTTTGGAAAGCTTATGAATAGCAGCAGATTTTTCTTGTAGACGGGTGTTAGAAATTCATTGCCGTTTGAGAGCAGCTTTTAAAATGGCAAAACAATGTTTTTTTTGTCATTTTCAACATGTAAATGAACGACGAACGTCTCGCACACGAATTTTGAACTATGCTAGGTGGAGCACCTGAACTTCTTGCAATAAACCTTTTAGGCTTTTAGTTGTATATTCTCATCTGAAACGCATTCTGTATAGTAGTTGAACTGCTCGTTGTGTTCATATTGAACTTCAGCCACATATTTGTTAAAATTGAACTTCTTTGGTTTTTCAAATTGAACTTCTTTGTGTTATTCATTTGTAACGGGAAAAAATCCTAGTTTGTGAAAAACATTGTACAACTTCTTTGGTTTTTTTTTTTGAAATGAACTACCTTGTTTATTCGTTAGTAGCAGAAAAGATTCGAGTTTTTGTAATAAATATTGAACTGCTCCATTTTTTGAAATTGAACTTCTTGGTTTATTATTTATTAACGAGGAAAATCTGCATTTTCATATACATTGAACTATTCTATTTTTTTAAATTGAACTTCTTGGTTTTTTCATTTTGGACTTCTTGGTGTTATTCATTTGCAATGGAAAACTCATAGTTTTGTAATAAACATCATACAACTTTTTTGTTATTTCAAACTTGAACTTCTTGGTTTATTCGTTAGTAATGGGAAAAGTTTGACTTTTTGTAATAAATATTGAATTGTCTGTTCTTTTAAATTGAACTTATGTGTTTATTATTTAGTACGATGTTTGGTGTATTTGAACTTATGCGATTTTTGTAAATTAACATAACAAATTTGCGTAATTTCTGAATGGTTGACCTTGAACTTCTTGACATTTTTTCACTATACACACTTTTTGTGTATGTAATAACTTTTTCTATGTCCAATGTCTCCTTGAATGTACATGAGCTTCGTTATTCAGTGGTGTTTTTCTTGCTAACATGGCACCATATAGCTTCCCCTAAATCCCCTTTCGGCTTCATACCTTATAATGCTATAGTTTTACAGGGCATGCATATTTATAGAAATTACAGAAGTTAATTGGTTTGTGATAAAAGGAAACACTAAAATAATTTAATTCTATTTTTAGCATAACCACCAGCACCTTTAGCATGTGTCCATTTTCGATCTGCACTTGCTCTATTTTTGGAGGCACCACTCCTCTTTTGCTGTAATTGCTCGGCACGAGACTACACAAAGTTTTTTGAATTACTACAATCTTCAATCTGTTGCCACTTTGGACTGCGCAATCACATCGAATTGGACAGGAAGTGTTTTGCATTTGTAGTAGGATATGACGTATCCTAAAAAAAGTAGGATATAACTTACAACAATCACATACGATGCATCAAATTTCAACCTGGAGTCACATTGGATTGCAAAACTAAATTTTGTGACGACTTAATACCAAATTTATCTTTTCACAACAATGCCATCGCTGCCGAACACAGATTCTTTTCAATTGAGACACAATTCCAGAAGCAATGGAATAAGTAGAGAGGGGACGTGAGGGTGATTCGTACGCTCCTTTATGTGCTCCAGCGGGACGACCGACATCGTTGTAGGTGGCCAGAGAGAACATTTTCAAACGAGGATGATGAACCGAGGCATGGGTTTTCCTGTCGATGCACATGTAGGGACATACAGAGTACTCATGACCTTCCCAAGGCGCTACTTGCGACCAGCCCAGGACGGTGCCGCACCTTGGATGACGCTCGATCCAGGGACGACACATGCGTCAGATCCGTGTTAGCGGCCGAGGATGTGGAGGGGACCGGGGGAAAGAGGGCGCCACCGCAGCTGGGACAGCACCAAGCAATGGATTCAGCGGCGGTGTGCGTGAGGTTGACGACCGGTAGAGTAGCATGCCGCAGGTTATGGTAGAAATCTGCGCTGTCCATTCGATCTTGTGGCGGCGGTTGGTTGCCAGGTTGGTACCGACAACAGAGGAAGTACCATGGAGGGGATGGATTTGGTGCAGCGGAGGAGGCCAACGCTCAGATCTGTGGCAATCCAACAGTGGCTCGATGTAGTAGGTGGCTAAGGGCGATGACGTGGGGGCTGGTGGCGATGTGCAGGTGGCGGTGGGGGGAGCATCCGAGGGCATGGAGGAACCTGGCGAGGGGATGCAGCAGCGCGCTGCCGGCTGTACTTTTTGGTGGTGGCAGGAGGCCGTGGCGGCGAGAGAAGACAACAGGGAGGGGTCGAATGGCGCGATAGTGGTGGCGCACATCGGTTCGTGGTGGTGACAGGAAGCAGCGGCGGTGGTCCGAAGGTCGCCGACGAAGAGGCGCGCGAAGTCGCCATGCTCGACCAGCCATGGCTCCCGCCCGATGGAGGACGTGCAGCTCGCCAGGGCCTAGCCGGTTGTGGCCGAGGCGGGGGTTGGAGGCGCCGGTTGGGAACGAGGCGAGGGTGCCAGCAGCGCTGTCTGTTAGGGCGAGGCGGGGGCGGCCGATCGATCGGGGTGGGGGCGG
>LR738714.1:685911600-685944461 GCA_902687465.1 Secale cereale
GTGTGTGTGTGTGTGTGTGTGTGTGTGTGTGTGTGTGTGTGTGTGTGTGTGTTAAGTTTTCATGTCCTCTATAGCATGCACTTATTGCTAATTCCTCAATTTGACTTTTCCTCTAAGTGAATGTGATCGGACCCGTCCCCCCTCTATGCTAAACTCAACCGAGTCTATCCACAAATTCTTCATGTGTGTTCTATTTGAAACCCGTTTAAAATCTTCACTATGTCCTTGACAGCTGAAGAATTTGTGAACGAAACGTTAAAATTTTCATATCTTAATTTTCGGCTTTTGCCGCTCAAAGCATTCTGCATCCGGCGACGGATTAAACAACTCACCCACGATATCCACTATCTCCACTCCTCGGAACATGGGTGACACATGTCGCTAGGATAGCAAAGGGCAGGGGCACGTTTGTCCAAATTCTTCGGATGGGCAGTTTTTTCACCGTGGCTATAAATACCTCTTTCCCTTCCTCTTACTTCTTTTAATCCACTTGACCTCTCCCTTGCTAGAGCTCTGACACCTAGCATCGCCGCTACTCTCCATCGCTTCCGGTGAGGAAGAGCTTCACAGCCTCGACCTCGTCACCATCATACTCACGCCGGCCGAGGAAATCTTCACTGCGCCATCGTCGTAGCTGTCTTCCTCCGCCAAGTTAGGGCATGGGAGATCTGGACCAACGAGCTTCTCCATCTTCAATCCTAGTTCGTTGTGTTCTTCATCAAGGGCAATTAAAATCTAATTTTACTGCCCTTCTTTGATTCTCATTATTTCAACAATTTCTTCAAAAGGTGTTTATTCTTCAACTTCCCACTACTTAAAAGCCTAAGTCAGATTGTTCTTGATTTGCTTCTCTAAGTTGTGTTTTTCTTCAAGATTCCTCAGTTGTGTGGATTTCTAATCTATACAACTCTGGAACCTAAGAGTATAATGCTTAGTGAAGTTCTTCAAGACTCCCATGGTCAAATTCCTCAAACTTGATTCTTTTGAAAAAATTCTGAGAACGCATATGACCTCCCCAAATTCTTCGCACCTATACTCGGTTCACAGGTACAAATGTATGTTGCTGAATCTCTAGGTTCTCATCAACTTAACTCATTTGCAGCATTCCTCAAAGAAAAGTTACACACTTCCTCAGAAACTTCAATTGTTCAAAATCCTCAAGTGAGGAAAATGGCTGAAGGAAAGAGACCTCAGAAGGGAGGAAAGAGACCTAAGACCAACATTGCCTTTGAGATTCCTGAAGAAATCTATGCTGATTATTGCACACCTAATGAAGCAACCCATGACAAAGAGAACAAGAATCAGCGCAAAGTGCGCATTCAGGGGATTGAGAGGAGATGGGGTAAGGAGTGGAGGGAATATCGCTATGTTACTCCCAAGTACATGAAGAAATTCGCGGTTCACCCTCCATGCTCAAGACCACCTTTGGCTGCTGGCCAAATAGCTGATCCCTCAAGCGTCAAGCACGGTGAGGAATTTCCCAAAGAATGGGCCAATCGCCAAGCTAAACTTCAAAGGGCAGCTAGAGAAGCAGTGAAGAAATTCAGTGAAGATTCTGCTGCTGCTGAGGCCTCTGCCAGTAAGCCCAAGAAGGCTATGCTGAAGAAATCTGTTGTGAAACCACCAAGTTCCTAAATAGCAATGCCCTCACGGCCAAGCTCTTCAAAGCCCTCAGGACAAATTACACAAGGAACTACCTCAAGGGCAGATCCAATTCCCTCTGCTGCCGCACAATCCTCAACTGCTGCTGCAAAGTCCTCAACATATGTGCACCTTGCAACGTGTCAACGGACTGCAGGTTTCTGAATTGCTTCAGGAACATCTGCAAGTTCATCAGCTCCACCACAATCTTCACTTGGTCCAACTCTCCTGAAAGTCAAGACGACTGCTGGACGAGGAAAGAGGCAAAGTCCTCAAAAGAAAGTGTCTTTCCAAGTACCATCTCATGACGATGAAGCTGATGATTAAGAACTCATTGAAATTATCAGAGATAGAAAACTCAAGGCCGCTAGAGCCAAGGGCAGGTCTATGCCTATCATGCTGGATCCGAAGAAGATCCTCGACTACATTGATATATGGCACAAGGATCCCAATGCACCTCTTCCTGAGATAAACCTCACTCCTGGACAAAGTCACATGTTGGCTGCCTTCATTGGTGAGGAAAAATGGAAGTTTGAAGAAGCCCGAAAAACCAAGAAGGACCAGTACAGGAAAGAACGGTTCCTGAAGAAAAATATGGTGAACATCTCTCCTGAAGACCTTGTGAAGCTACACACTGAAATCATTGGCCTCAGTGATGAATTTGATAGATATCATGCTAATTGGCTGGGAGCCAAAGTCAGATTTGTCAAGCTCTCCAAGTTCCTCAAGATCAGTGGTGCAACTTCCACAAAATAAGAAATTCACCTTACTGAAGAAACTGAAAGTGCAGCTGAAAATCAGGCTGCTGAAGAAACTGAAAATGCCAGGCTTTTAAAGAAATTCTAGATCATGATGAAATTGCTAGGGCAACCTCCAATGTTGCGCCTGAAGAACAACCCAGGCCCACTGAAGAATCTGCTGCAGCGCCTGAATAATCTAAGAATGTTAGGGTGACTGCATCAGTCGTGCCTGAAGAAACTGAACCTACTTCAGCTGCTCCTCCTGCGAAGTCATCAACAATGAAGAATGTCAAGCTTCCTTCTGCATCAGAAGTGAAGAAAACCAAAGTTGCAGAGAAGGCAACTGTGAAGAAAAGGAAAGCATCATCAATAGCAGAATCCTCAGCTCCTAAGAAAGTGAGGACTTTGTCAAGCTCCTTCACCAACCCAATTGATGTTCTTACAATCTCTGTAATGCCACCAAAGGAAATTGTTCCCTTTGGTGAAGAATATGTCATACCTGATAACACAAATGAAGAAAATCCTTCTGCTACTTCTTCAGAGCAGTTGGATGATGAAATTGAAGCGGAAGATACACCTTCAACACCACTGGTATCATCGTCCATGCCTCAGTTCTCAGCTAAAGAGGCAGGCGTTGAGGAAATGGATGAAGAAGATGTGGACATTGGCTCTACAACTCCTGTGCTCAATGATGACTATTGGGAAAACACTCATCCCAATTCACCTTTGACCACTCCACTTCATCAAGTTCCTCGGTCCCCTGTGCAAACTGAAGAAATTCAAACGGGCTCTGAAGAACGTCAAACTTCTCTTCTATCCATTCTTGAAGAAACTCCAGCTGCAACAGCTGAAGAAATGGAGAATCCAACCACTACTAAAGAACCTAAAGTTTTAATTCCTCAGGCAGCAGCTTTAGAGCTTTTGAATCAAGAGGCTGGGAAGTCATGATATGTTAATCTTTAGCCCAAGCAGAAAAATCGTCATACTACAAGGCAGAAATTCAATGCTGATGATTTCTTCGATGAGCATCATTTCTTCATGGATTTCAATCCATATGACTCAGCAAGACATCAACACAAGCGGTTCTGGACAACAAGCCAGATGAATTTCTATTCTTCACTCATGTTTGACAAAGACAAGGTATTAGAACATCATCAAATTCCTCATATTGACATGGAGTCTATGCCTTGCTTCCACCTATCCTGAATGTTCTTAACGAAGCTGGGCTTCTGAGTTTCTATGCTGACATTTTCGATTGGAATGAAGAACTCATTCTTCAATTCTATGCCACTTTGCATCTCACTGGTACTGTGGCTGATGTGAACTCATGGGTACTTGACTGGATGACTGAGAACACACAACACTACAAAGCGCCGGCCTGTGAATTGCTTCCTACCA
Source organism: Secale cereale (assembly GCA_902687465.1). Lineage (NCBI taxonomy): Eukaryota > Viridiplantae > Streptophyta > Magnoliopsida > Poales > Poaceae > Secale > Secale cereale. Next base: position 685,915,380 of record LR738714.1, read on the forward strand.
TTCCAGTCAGTCCCCCTGCTGAAGGCGCAAAACTGATCTATCATGAACCTGAAATTCCAAATCACTTGATGCAATTGATGATGAATCCTTTGAAGGCTGGTCAACCTCCAAGAACCATCTTCCTTGTGAAGGATTTTCTTTATGTGCTGAGAACAATCCACCACATTCTGACCAAAACCCTTAGTCCGATCAAGGGCCACAACTCCGAAGAAGAAGACGTTGTTGGCATCATGAAGAATCTATTGTTCAATATCATGCATGTGATTCCCATCAACTATCATGATTTCTTCATGAGGACTTCGGCGAATGTTGCACTGTCACCGTTTGAGTTGAAGCCTTATGCTCCTTGGATCATGAAATTCATCAAAACAAGATCTTCAATCAACTACAAGGCAGATTGTAAGAATCACCTCAGCTATTTGCCTCCTATGAAGTTCTCAAGCAGACTATTTCCTCAGTTGATGGAAAAGGCAAAGCTGTTGTTATTGATGAAGGTACTCGTCCATTGGATGGTCAGATTCGCAAAGTTGCATCCCACTCCACCAATGATGACTCTGCAACCCAAGATTCTGCCGCAAAAGCTTCAAAGTATATTCCTCAAGCCACTGTTCCACGAGTGATGACTGATCGCGAGCTTCTCCTAAGTCTTCATCACAAGGTCGATCGCAATCACAAGTGGGTCAAGCGTCAGTTTGCTTCAATTCTTCAGAACATGACTGTCACACAAAACTCTGTGAAGAAGAATCACTACTATGCGCATGAAAACTTCGATCGCACTTGGGATATTCTTTCACATCTCTAAAGTGCTGAAGAACTCAAGGAGATGGACTTTCAACAATACTTTGACTGGTCTCAGCGACCTTAGAAGAAATTCAAGAAGGTTAAAGTTCCTCAGCCGGTTACAAGTTCATTTTCTTCATCGCGCGAGACGAATGAAGCTGAAGATTTGGATGACACTACGGCAGGCCCTACTTCAACGGACAACCCCAACATCGCTGGCGCTCCTCCATTGACATCATGATGATATTCTTCAGGGGCGTTAGTCCTCATTTTTCGTCCCTTTTGGTCATTTGATGACAAAGGCGAAGAAATTTGAGTTAGTCTTCAAGCAGGTCTCTTATATGGGCTATATTTTCATTAAGTTGCAACTCTTGCTCTTTTGAGGTGTTTGCTATGATGAGTTGTAAACTTAAGTCCAATGGTGGTCTGACACTTTTTGAACTGCTTTCTCCATGCTTATTTCCTCAAGTACCTTAATGCACGCATGCAGAATTTTGTCAGACACCATATTTCATCATGCATTTCAAATTCTTCATATCATATGTTAAATGCGTGTATGAATTACAAGATATAGGGGGAGATCTCCATGATATTACTCTACAACGTGCATTTGCTACTCAAGAAAAATCCTCAAATATGCACATCTTCTGGGGGGGCTCTTCTATATCTTTCAGTCAAATTCCTCAATCTCAATAGTTACACTTCATATGTTTATCCCCGTTGAAAACTTAACCTATTTTTCATCAATCACCAAAAAGGGGGAGATTGTAAGTGCATCTAGCGCCCCTTAGTGATTTTGGTGTATTGAAGACTTATAGGTTAAGGGACTAATGTGTCTGTTAGTGTACACGGGTAATATAAGTCTCTGAGGAGTTTGATATTTACGAAGAAAGTCGACCCCTAAAAATGTATGTCTTCAGTTGAAGACTTTCGTATTCTTGAAGACTTTGATAATGAGGAAATTTGTATGACCTTGAAGACATGGATATTAATGAGAGGATTATGAAGCGTGAAGACTTTTGTTTTCGTAGTTTCATTTTCTCTTTTTTGAGTCATAGGAAACATCGTACTATTAAATGGGGTCGAGGTAAAACTAAGGAAACACTGTCCAAGTGATGCTCATGTCAAAGCCTACACTACCAAATCCTTTCGAGTGAAGCCTTTGGAAATCTCATACAGTTCAGTCAATTTCTTCAGTGACAGAGACGAAGATCTTCTCGTCTCTGAGGAATTTGTTCTGAACGAGGAGTTAGGAATTCGCCAGTGCGGATTTCCTATAAGTGAGGAACATGATAGCCCTGAGGAATTTGAGAGCTCAAATTTCCGACAGTTACTATGCTACGCATCAACTGTTCCAAAATATCCAATCCACCGAACGGTCATATCATGGAAAGGCATTTATATCTTATCATGTTGGGCTACTCCCTAGGCTATAAATAGCTGCCCCCTACAACCACTAGCTGGTTGGCTGCTCTGAGAGAAACTGACACTTGTCATTTTTTTCGCAGATGACACTTGTCATTTAGAGCAACCCATCCTCCGAGGACTTTGAGAGAAAATCATCAAGTGAGGAAAAACCTAAAACCCCAACACCTAAAACCTAAAGTGATTGAGCATCAGTGAAGAGAGTGTTCCTGTGTGGAACCGACACTGGTTACCTTTGAAGACTGTGCATCTTCCAGAAGGTTAGGCGTCAATGGTCTAGATCATCCAAGAGGAATTGTGGATCATCGGGTGACCAAAGTTTGTGAAGGTTTGGAAGTCACCTTGAAGACTTACCACGAGTGATTGGGAAAGGTTTGTGTGACCTTGGCTCAAGGGGAATGAGGTGAGGACTGTGTGTCCGGGACTGTGTGTCCTCAGGTTTGAATACCTACCTGCTGTAACCAGACGTATAACTGTCACAGCAGTTGGAACTGGTCTACCAAATCATTGTCTTCACCGAGCTACTGGTTCTATTTCTTCAACCCTTTCATTTCCTCATCTATTTGTTGATGAACTTTATCTGTATTGTTTGAAGACTTTGACTGAAGACTTTCTCAATTTCCTCAATCCTATTTGTTCAGTCATTTTGTTTTCTACCTGCTTATCCTATTTACACGCTACTTGTGCTCTATGTATGGTTTCAATTCATCATGATGACTATGGTACTGCTTTGTTGTGCATGCACCTGAGTATCTATTCCGCTGCTAGTAGTTTGTTGCTTAAGAAATTCCTCACCTAGAATTTCCTCGATGATGAATTTGTAAAAATCGCCTATTCACCCCCCTCTTGTCGATATAACTCACTTTCATAGTGGCAAGGAGAAGCTTTTCCTTCAGTCAGCCTCACAAAAAATGATAAACGCTGCAGCACATTGATGTCATTGTGAGACCCAAGCATGCCAAAGAAAGCGTGTAAAATCGAAAGATCATGTGATGCAATTGCTTTAAGAGTGATGATGGGCTTCTTAACATGATCCTGATATTGCCCTTGTAAAGCCCTCATGTAATTTTTCATTTTCAATATATGCAGTTAAGAGATCCATGCAAACCTAGGCACCCTCTTGCTTCTGAGATTGCCAAGAGCCCCTTAATGTCTGCCATAGTTGGTTCTCTCAGTACTGAGGTCCAAACACCTCGACCATGGCATCTCTGCATGTGCTCTCACACATCTGTAGGTACTCGTCACACAAGTCAGTGGTTGTGCCATATACAAGCATCCGGAGTGCGGCCGTGCACTTCTGGTTATTAAAGAACCCAATCGTTCCCACGGCGTCCTTCTTCAAGGAGAAGTAGTTATCACAGGACCTGACACCATGGTACAAACAATCAAAGACAGTCTTGCACATTCGAATACGCACGCGAAAATGGTCAGTGAAGAGTGCATCGGAGGCAAAGTAGTCGGCCATCAGTGTCATATTGCCACGTGCCTTGTTGTGGTTGAGCACTCGATGACTCTTAATCGATCCCTTGAAATTGAGAACATGCTCCTCCGCACGCTTCGCGTCTTCAAGAACCGCCTACATCATCGCAGTCTCATCCGTGTAGTCATCCTCGTCGGGCGAGCCGTCGGACGACTCACCATAGCTCTCGTATGTGTACTCTAAATCGGTATCGATTGATTGAAAGAAGAAGGAACAACTTTTTTAGCTCCGGAAATTCATCGAACAGTTGTTGGGCATGGTGAGCATAGCAGTAGCGGATTGTACCTGGTGGGGCGGTCGAAGGAGAGGGGTTGAACGACGACGAAGGAGAAGCGAGGTGGATCTCGGCTGAAACTCTGAAGGTAAGGGAGACATAGAGTTCCAGCAGGGGTGTGGTGTGGCGGTCGGGGTGATGGAGCGACGCGAAGGCGAGAGAAAAGGAAGGGAGGCTTGAAAATAGGAGTGAGTAGCATAAAACTACCACTTTTCGTGCTATGGTTCCAAAAAACAACCGCTTTTTTGTTTGTGACTGATACCTACCACTTTTCTCGTCGTGTGTCTCAAAAAAACCAAATCGCCCATTGCTAGCGTTTTAAACCATTTTTTGATGGTCTGGGCCTGCCTGTCAGGCCACGTCAGCGCCGCACTTGACACCAAGGCCGTTAACGGCCGTTACTCCGACCGATCGATGCGGTCGGACCGCACCCGCTCGCTCGCTGCCTTTCTCTCTCTATCCGCGGCAGCTCTCTCTCGCTCCTCCTTTCCCCCGTGCTCTGTGTCTCTCCCAACGATGGTGGCGTCAAAGAAGGACGACGGCAAGCCTTTGGGCCTTGGGGTGACAACCGGCGGCGAGGGTGGTGCTCACTCTGAGGTCAACAAGTGGCTAGGCAGCGCAAGTTTCCCGACCCAGCGCTCGCCTGGGCCACTGATGCAGGAGGTCCAGATCTCACCGACGTTTCGTGTGGCCAGGGCAGTGGCCAAATGCATCCACGCGGAACCAGAAGGCGGGCACCAGTGGGCCTCCTCACTTGGTGGCGTGGAGTAAGTTATGAATTGTTTTTATTATTTTTTTAGTGTATTCATGAACTAGGGTTAGGATTTGTTTCTTAGATTGTTAATGAATTAGTTTATTTGGTATATAATTATGTATACATTGTAAGAAATATATGAATTAGGGTTTAGGTTTGGATGATATGTTGTGCAAGTGAAACTGTTGCATACTTTTGAACTTTTAAATCTGAATGTGTTCTTTTTTTTGCATAGTTTTGATGATGAAGTATGGGACTTGAGGCTGCATTTTCAGGGTAGAGATAACATGGAAAGGAAGTTTTCCGTATCAGAAATGAATTACCTGTTATTGTTAGCACTGATTGAACTTGAGGGATATGGGTTGGATGCCTATCTATCATATGTTAAGGATGAGGGTAAGGGGCTGGAGGGGATTGAGGTTTTTGGACAGTGATGAGAAGGTGGAGGAGATGCTACATTTGTTTGCTGAGAAGAAAGTATTGAACATAACAGTGAGAGAGGCTAGTGACCCAAATCCAGCAGATGCAAACATGGACCACACCTTGCTTGAAGAGCAGATTCCAATCAGTTAAGTTGGTGATCCCATTGTTTATAGTGTTTCCCAAGAAGGTGTCCTTTTCCCCATCTCAAATTCTTCACAGCCTGCAGTTGTGCCTGTTGAACCATATCTTAACAGACAGCAAAGCTGTAATTTCAGTAAGGGCACAGAGGGAGTGGAAATTGAAATGATTGAAGCAGTAGATCAAGATGAAGATGAGTTGGACAAATCCTCTTCGGATTTTGAGTTTTTCAGGGGTAATTATAGAGGGAAGAAAATTTCATACAAGTCTTGGGCTAGGGCAGAAGATGAAGGTGGTGAAGGAACAAGTCAGCACTACAGGGAAGAGGAAGAGATGGCTGAGCATTATTTTGGGACTGCTTTTGAACCCTCAGAGTTTTGGCAGGAGCAAAATTGTTCTGAAAATAAATGATGCAGAAAAAGCTTCAGAAGAAGCTTCAGATCATATGAAAACCGTGTCACAGAAATTGATACCTATGAGGAAACAAGGCCCAACAAGCAGATCACACAGTGAACTAGATCACATAAAGTTTGAAGATTTCATGCCAGAAGCTGATGAGTACTGCTTTCCAGGTGATGAAGGAATTTCTGATGAAGAAGATGATGCACCTAGGTTGCCTTGTGGCAGGAAGAGAAAATTGAAGAAGAAGAAGGAGAGAACATGGTATGATTCCTCTAGGCCTCATGCACATGAACAGTTTAGGATTCATTCGTGCTTTCTGAATGTGGTAGAGTTCAGAGACGCATTGAGAAACTACCATGTTAGGACACTGAGTAACTTTGAGTACCATAGGAATGATCCGAGTAGGATCATAGCCTGGTGCTCAGATAGAAAGCATGGTTGTGAGTTTTATATTACTTCTTCTAAGATTGCCCAACCTTTAGCATCAATAAGATGAATCTTGATCACACATGTGGAGCAAGTGGAGAGAACACAAAGGTTACCATGAAGTGGGTTGCAAAGGCTGTTGAGGACACTGTAAGATCCAATCCTGGTCCAGGTGTTGAGACTATACTGAGTTATACAAAAAAGAAATATGGAGTACATGTTCCAAATAGTTTGGCCTACACGGCAAGGAGGAAAGCAGTTGATGTTGTGTAAGGGAATAACAAGAGACAATACTACAGGTTAAGAGACTATCTGAAGTGTGTTTTGGACACAAACCCTGGTAGTAGGTGTGTTGTGACAACAAAGGAATTTTAACTCCACCCAACACCTACCCCAAGGTTTCATTACATGTTTTACTGTCTGATTGCTTGTAAGGAGGGGTTCCTAAATGGTTGCAGGCCTTTTATAGGTAAATCTTGTCTGTATACTACTTAAATACGAATTGCATAAAAGTTGCTGCTTACTAATGGCTTAAAATGCAGGGCTTGATGGATGCTTCATCAAACTAAGCACTGGGCAGCAAATCCTGGCAGCAACAGGGAGGGATGGCAACAACAAAATATTCCCTATTGCATTTGGTGTTGTTGACAAGGAGGAGACAGATAGTTGGACTTGGTTTCTTACACAGTTAAGGACAGTAATTGGTAGCGGCAACAAGTTTGGGCCCTACACAATTATGTCAGACAGGCAAAAGGTACAACTACTCTTCATGATTTCAATGCTTCTCCTTGCACTATGTAATGCTTTCTATACTTACTTCACTAGTTATTAATACAAAGTCAATGAACAAGGTCTGCTCAATGCAATAGAGGATGTATTTCCTGATTCCCCTCAAAGATTTTGTTTAAGACACATATATGCCAACTTCCAGTCAGCTGGGTTTAGAGGTGATGAATTGAAAAAACATCTAGACTAGGATGCATATTCTTTCACTAAACATGGGCATGACCTGGGCATGGAAGCATTGAAGAAAGAGAGTGAGGAGGCATGGAAGTGGTTGTCAAACATACCAGTCCATACTTGGGCCAGGCATAGAATGGATACTATATGCAAGACAGACCTTGTTGTAAACAATCTTAGTGAAGTTTTCAACAGGATGATTCTTGATGTTAGGAACAAACCCATAAGGACAATGCTTGAAGGAATAAGGACAAAACTCATGATCAAGTTTCAGAAGATTAGGGAGAAGACAGAGACATGTAGGTGGGATATCACACCCACATACTCTGAGATATTGGAGGAGGCCAAGAAGTGGGCAAAATACTGTGATGCATATATGGCTGGACCTGGCATTTCGCAAGTTACAAGTAGTTCAGAAAAGACCTACTGTGTAAACCTAAACAACCACACTTGTAACTGCAGGAGGTGGGATATGACAGCTGTTCCATGTAGTCATGTTGTAGCAGCAATGCAGAAGGTGAAGCTACACCCTGAAGATTTTGTCCATGAGTTTTTCAAGAAGCCCCTCTACTGTGAAACCTACAAGCATATTATATACCCTGTTCCTGGACCTGATTGTTGGCCACACACCATGGGGGATGACATATCTCCTCCAGTATTCAAAGAAAAGAAGGGTAAAAAGTAGACAACTAGGAGGAAAGGACAATTTGAGGTGCCTGCCAAGAAGGATAGATCAAGAATTGGACAGTTACCTGTAGCAATTGCAATAAGCAAGGTCACATATATACCACATGTGGTGATCCACTGAAACCCAAACTTCAGATGAGGCAGAATAATCACTAAGTATGCTTATTGATAGAAACCTAACTTTTGTTTCATAGGCTAGGTGGTTTGATTCTAATTTGCTTTGTTAAATGTGCAGGAGAATAGGTCAGACTACACTTCATATGCTAGAGCTACTACAGAAGGTGTTGCACCACCACCAACACCACCACCACCACCACCATCAGCACCAGCCATAGCTAGGAAGAGGCCAGCAAGAGCCACAACTAATCCAGGACCATCTAAGAGGAACAAGGCTGCTACTTTGACTACTTGCTACTTCTCGAGCTTGTGTTGTATTCCCTCGAAGAGGAAAGGGTCATGCAGCATAGTAGTGTAAGTATTTCCCTCAGTTTTTGAGAACCAAGGTATCAATCCAGTAGGAGACCATGCGCGAGTCCCTCGCACCTGCACAAAAAAATAAGAACTTCGCAACCAACGCGATAAGTGGTTGTCAATCCCTTCATGGTCACTTACGAAAGTGAGATATGATAGATATGATAACATAATATTTTTGGTATTTTTGGTATAGAAACAGAAAGTAAATAATGCAAAGTAAACTAAATAGTATATGGAAAATTAATATGATGAGAATAGACCCGGGGGCCATAGGTTTCACTAGTGGCTTCTCTCATGATAGCAGAATTCTACGGTGGGTGAACAAATTACTGTCGAGCAATTGATAGAAAAGCGCATAGTTATGAGAATATCTAGGCATGACCATTATATATAGGCATCCCGTCCGTAACAAGTAGACCGAAACAATTCTGCATCTACTACTATTATTCCACACATCGACCACTATCCAGCATACATCTACAGTATTAAGTTCATAAGAACAGAGTAACGCCTTAAGCAAGATAACATGATGTAGAGGGATAAACTCAAGCAATATGATATAAACCCCATCTTTTTATCCTCAATGGCAACAATATAATACGTGCCTTGCTACCCCTACTGTTACTGGGAAAGGACACCGCAAGATTGAACCCAAAGCCAAGCACTTCTCCCATTGCAAGAACTATATATCTAGTAGGCCAAACCAAACCAATAATTCGAACAGATTTGCAAGGATATTATAATCATACATAAAAGATTTCAGACAAGAATCAAATATTGTTCATAGATAATCTTGATCATAAATCCACAATCCATCGGATCTCGACAAACACACCCCAAAAAGATTACATCGAATAGATCTCCTCGAAGATCGAGGAGAACTTTGTCTTGAGATCCAAAGAGAGAGAAGAAGCCATCTAGCTAATAACTATGGACCCGAAGGTTTGTGGTAAACTACTCACAACTCATTGGTGAGGTATTGTGTTGATGTAGAAGCACTCCGTGATCGACCCCCCCCCCTCCGACAGAGCTCCGGAACTGGCCCCAAGATGGGATCTCATGGGAACAGAAGGTTCCGGCGGTGGAATTAGGGTTTCGTCTATTGCCTCGATGTTTTGAGGGTACGTGGATATATATAGGAGGAAGAAGGGCACCGGGGGAGCCAAATGGAGCCCACGAGGGTAGGGGGCGCCCCCCTACCCTCGTAGCCGCCTCTCTTGTTCCCTCGCGTGTACTCCAAGTCTTCTTTGTAGATATGGTTCCAAAAATAACTCTCCCGAAGGTTTCATTCCGTTTGGACTCCGTTTGATATTCCTTTTCTGCGAAACACTCAAATAGGCAAAAAAAAACAGCAATTTGCACTGGGCCTTGGGTTAGTAGGTTAGTCCCAAAAAATAATATAAAAGTGTATAATAATGCCCATTAAACATCCAAAAGTGAATATATAATAGCATGGAATAATAAAAAATTATAGATACGTTGGAGACGTATCAAGCATCCCCAAGCTTAATTCCTGCTCGTCCTCGAGTAGGTAAATCATAAAAACAGATTTTTTTTATGTGGAATGCTAACCAACATAATTCTCAATGTAATTCTCTTTATTGTGGAAGGAATGTTCAGATCCGAAAGATTCAAGACAAAATTCTGACATAAGAATAATAATACTTCAAGCATAGTAACAAAGCAATCGTGTCTTCTCAAAATAACATGGACAAAGAAAGTTATCCCTACAAAATCATATAGTCTGGCTATGCTCCCTCTTCATCACACAAAATATTTCAATCATGCACAACCCCGATTTTAGCCAAGCAATTGTTTCAAACTCAAAAAAATTCAAACCTTTCAACTTTTACGCAATCCATGAGCGTGAGCCATGGATATAGCACTACAGTTGGAAAGGAGTGGTGGTTGTGGAGAAGACAAAAGAAGAACATAGTCTCACATCAACTAGGCGTATTAATGGGCTATGGATATGCCCATCAATAGATATCAATGTGAATGAGTAGGGATTGCCATGCAACGGATGCACTAGAGCTATAACTGTATGAAAGCTCATAAAAAAAACTAAGTGGGTGTGCATCCAACTTGCTTGCTCATGAAGACATAGGGCGTTTGAGGAAGCCCATCATTGGAATATACAAGCCAAGTTCTATAATGAAAATTCCCACTAGTATATGAAAGAGACAAAACAAGAGACTATCTATCATGAAGATCATGGTGCTACTTTGAAGCACAAGTGTGGAAACGGATAGTAGCATTGTCCCTTCTCTCTTTTCTCTCATATTTTTTTGGGGGGTTGGCTTTTTTTTTAGCCCCCCTATCCTTTTTTTGGGCCATATCTTTTTTTTGGCCTTCCCCCTCTTTTTATTTCCTCACACGGGACAATGCTCTAATAATGAAGATCATCACACTTTTATTTACTTACAACTCAAACATTACAACTCGAAGTTAGAACAAAATATGACACTATGTGAATGCCTCCGGCCGTGTACCGGGATGTGCAATGAATCAAGAGTGACATGTATGAATGAATTGTGAATGGTGGCCTTGCCACAAATACGATGTCCACTACATGATCATTAATGGCAATATGACAATATGAAGCGTGTCATATGAACGGAACAGCGGAAAGTTGCATGGAAATATATCTCGGAATGGCTATGGAATTACCATGATAGGTAGGTATGGTGGCTGTTTTGAGGAAGGTATATATGGTGGGTGTATGGTACCGGCGAAAGTTGTGCGGTACAAGAGAGGCTAGCAATCACTAGTAGAAAACAGGGCTTTGGTTCGGCCAGAAAAGAGCATTAATCCCGGTTGCACTACGAACCGGGACTAATGTGAGCATTAGTCCCGGTTCGAGCATTACTCATGGTTCAAATGGGACCTTTAGTCCCGTTTGGTGCCACGAACCGGTACTAAAGGGTGCGATGCCCATTAGTACCGGTTCGTGGCACGAACCGGTACTAATGGTGCAATTTTCAAATCCTACCCCAAGTGTATCGCCTTTTCAGTTTTGTAAAAAGCAAAAGAAAATGATAAAAACTTCAAAAGTTCAAATCCTTTGAGATGTAGTTATTTTACCACATCTACTAGTTAGGAAAATTTAAAAACTTAAATTTGGACATGTTTTGCAAAAAGGGTAGGGAAAATGTAAAATGGCTATAACTTTTGCATACGATGTCAGAAAAAAACGTATAATATATCAAAATGTTCAGCACGAAAATCCGCATCCGATAGAGACCGCCTATGGCCTGTTTGCAAAATTTTTGAATCCTCAGATTCCAAAAGGAAAAAAAGTTATGCTCAAATTTCAGTTTTTTTAATTTTTTTGTTAAATCTGGTCAAACTATGGTCAAACTACTTATTCAAGAAGTATTAGTGTTACTAAATAATTATTCAAGAATAATAGTTATACTAAATAATTATTTCAGTTTATTTGAATTTTGGTCAAATCTGGTCAAACTATGGTCAAACAATGGTCAAACTACTTATTCAAGAAAATATTAGTGTTACTAAATAATTATTGTTTTTTAGAACAATAGTTTCAAACTCAAACAGTGAAATGTGTGACTTCATGCTCAAGCTAAACTACTGAGGGTTAATAGGATTGACATCTTACTATTGTCAGGAAAACAACAAGTGCAGACTTGGAAACGAGGGAGAATAGAACCCAGAAGTTAAGCGTGCTTAGGCTCGGGGAGTGGGAGGATGGGTGACCGTTCGGGAAGTTAGATGATTTGGAATGATGAGGGTGATTAGAGATTAAATTGAGCCGTGATGAGGGGTGATTAGAGATTAGAGGTTAAAATAATTTAGAATTTTGAAAATCGGGAAAATATTTCAAAAAAAATCAAAAATATTTTTTTACATTTTTTTTCAAAAAAATCCTTTAGTACCTGTTCGTGTTACCAACCGGGACTAAAGGTGGACCTCCAGGCAGTAGCCCCGTGGAGGGCCTTTAGTCCCGGTTCGTATAAGAACCGGGACTAAAGGGTGGAGCATTTGTATCGACCATTTAGTCCCGGTTCCTGAACCGGGACTAAAGGCCCGCACGAACCGGGAAAAAAGGCCCTTTTCCTACTAGTGAATGCTGGAAGGGTGAGTGTGCGTATAATCCATCGACTCAACATTAGTCATAAAGAACTCATATACTTATTGCAAAAATCTACGATTTATCAAAACAAAGTATTCAACACATGCTCCTAGGGGAAGGGTTGGGAGGAGTTAACCATTGCGCGATGCCGACCTCCACACAAAGGATGACACTCAATAAATAAATCATGCTCCAACTTCTTCACATAACAGTTCACCATACATGCATGCTACGGGAATCACAAACTTTAACACAAGTGTTTCTCAAATTCACAATTAATCCACTAGCATGACTCTAATAACTTCGTCCTCATATCTCAAAACAATCATCAAGTATCAAACTTCTCCTATCATTCATTGCACTTGTATGAAAGTTTTTACTATACTCATCTTGGATGCACATCATATTAGGACTAGTTTTATAACCAAAGCACATTACCATGTTGTTCTAAAAGACTCTCAAATATATATAAGTGAAGCATGAGAGATCAATAATTTCTACAAAATAAAACCACCACCATGCTCTAAAAGATATAAGTGAAGCACTAGAGCAAAACTATCTAGCTCAAAAGATATAAGTGAAGCACATAGAGTATTCCAATAAATTCTAAACCATAATTATCTCTCTCAAATGGTGTGTCCAGCAAGGATGATTGTGGCAAACTAAAAAGCAAAAACTCAAATCATACATGACGCTCCAAGCAAAACACATATCATGTGGTGAATAAAAATATAGTCTCAAGTAAGGTTACCGATAGACGAAGACGAAAGAGGGGATGCCTTCCCGGGGCATCCCCAAGCTTAGGCTCTTGGTTGTCCTTTAATTTTACCTTGGGGTGCCTTGGGCATCCCCAAGCTTAGGCTCTTTCCACTCTTTGTTCCATAGTCCATCAAAGCCATACTCAAAACTTGAAAACTTCACAACACAAAACTTAGCCAAAAATCTCGTGAGCTCCCTTAGTACAAGAAAACAAACCACCACTCAAAGGTATTGTAATGAACTCATTCTTTGTTTATATTGGAGTTAAACCTACTGTATTCCAACTTCTCCATGATTCATACCCCCCGATACTACTCATAGATTCATCAAAATAAGCACTACTAGGAAAAGGCCTACTAATGGCGCACCAGTGTTGCCTACTAATGGCGCACTACTGGTGCGCCGTTAGTACCACGCCACTAGTATTTTTTACTAATGGCACACCACAGGTGCGCCATTAGTATAGGCCACGGTGCGCCATTAGTATGGCTCCCAGGGGGCCATATATACCCAGGTGCTTTGGCATACTAATTGCGCACTCTTGTGTGATGCGCCATTAGTAACTTTGGCATACTAATGGCGCACTGTGGGATGATGCGCCATTAGTATCCTTTGGCATACTAATGGCGCAGTGTGATGTGATGCGCCATTAGTATGAATATTAGGTTTTTTATTTTTATTTTTACTTTTCTGATTTCTGCACAGGTTACAAAATGTATTATTGGACAGAATATAGACAGCAGCACACAGCAACAGCAGATTCATCGAATACAATAGAAGATTAATCTCTGAATACAATTCATCATATTAGTCTCCGAATACAACTCATCATATTAGTCTCCGACTTCAAAAGACCAAACAAATATAGAACATTATATTACAAGTCTCGAGACCACGAGTAGCGAGTTTGTCTTCACATTACAAGTCAATATCGATCATCTAAACTACCATCACATAGAAGAGAGCTGCGGTCATCACGATGAGCATCATCGCGATGAAACTCGTCTTCATCCGGTTCCTCCAACGCTCCCTCCCCTCTCCCGCTAGATAGCGCGCGTATCTAGATTCCGCCTCCGCCCTAGTGGTGTACCCTTTGTAACTGTTACCGCTGAAATGGTGAACCTGTCTCCGACACTCCTCCCAGTCGTCGTAGACTCCGGGAACCTTACCCTTGTACACGATATACGATGGCATCGCTATGCACTAGCCAAATGAAACGTTAGTACCAATTCACAGACAATACATAAGCAATATATAAGTATGCAACAAAATGATCGGAAGAGAAAAGCAAGACATTAATAGCATCAATTACATCTAAGTTGAACGACTGTCGAAACCAAAGAGACATACTACAAGTTCATTAAAGTTTAATTACAACATGAGCCAATCGATGTTTCAGAACTAGACACAACATCACTACTTTCGACTCGACTCAAGGGACCGGAGCGTGGATGAAGCCGCCGTCTATCGTGGGTCTTGAAATCGCGGGCGTTGTCAGCCTGCATTTGTAGCATTGTGTCTATGTCACTGTTGGACGGTTGATTTCTGAGGTAGAACTGCCCCGAGGTACGAAGGACATCTTGATGGATGATTTCCGCAAACTCCGACTGGATGCGAAAGAATTCTTGTCTGATGTCCGCGTCTTGGATTGCCGACACGCTTGCGGCCCAATCTTTGAGTTTATCTGGTAGCAGAAGGTGATGATGGTCCTGTATGATCACCCACATGTGATGGATGGCGTAGTAGGCACATTTCTGACCGCCAGGCGGCTGCTTGACGCAGCAGAACGTCTTATTGTGGGCGAACATGTGCTTGCCGTACTTACGAACTGTCCTGGTGAAGGTGCCTCCAGATTTGGCATAACCGGGGAGAACATCATCAAGAACTTTCTTGACATTTGTGTAGTCTACCTTCGACTGACGGTCCGAGTCGAAATACGTGGCCATGGAATATTTCGGGCTTAGGAGGATGAGTGTGCAATGTGTGTCACTGCACAAAACACGGAATGTTAAAAGAAAAATGATCGAAATCTAAGAATTCATATGTTACGGGGCGGTTGAGGGGACGACTTACTCGGGAAAGTAAGGCACGAGGAAGTTATCCTTATCTCGGTTTGCCAGAATGACGCCTTCGAGGTAAGAACTCGCAACTTGCCGGTCCCCAGCGCTGCCCAAGATCTTGGCATGCATGTAGAAGGGGTCGACTATCACGATGTTCGAGGTCTTGTCTCTAATGATCCGCATCTCCATACTCAGCGAAAATAGCCGAACGAAGGTGTAGTGCAGCGGATGAAGGTTAAACATAGCGAAGATGTCATCGAACCGCAGGACGATCGTACCCCCGATGGAGTTATTGAAGGAAATATGCCCTAGAGGCAATAATAAAGTTGTTATTTTATATTTCCTTATATCATGATAAATGTTTATTATTCATGCTAGAATTGTATTAACCGGAAACTTAGTACATGTGTGGATACATAGACAAAACAGTATGTCCCTAGTATGCCTCTACTAGACTAGCTCATTGATCAAAGATGGTTATGTCTCCTAGCCATAGACATGAGTTGTCATTTGATCAACGGGATCACATCATTAGGAGAATGATGTGATGGACAAGACCCATCCGTTAGCATAGCACTATTATCGTTTAGTTTTACTGCTATTGCTTTCTTCATGACTTATACATGTTCCTATGACTATGAGATTATGCAACTCCCGAATACCGTAGGAACACCTTGTGTGCCATCAAACGTCACAACGTAACTGGGTGATCATAAAGATGCTCTACAGGTGTCTCCAAAAGTATTCGTGGTGTTGGCATAGATCAAGATTAGAATTTGTCACTCTGAATGTCGGAGAGGTATCTGTGGGCCCTCTCGGTAACACACATCACAATAAGCCTTGCAAGCAAAAGACTAATGAGTTAGTCATGAGATGATGTGTTTCGGAACGAGTAAAGAGACTTGCCGGTAACGAGATTGAATTAGGTATGGAGATACCGACGATTGAATCTCGGGCAAGTAACATACCGATGACAAAAGGAACAACGTATGTTGTTATGCGGTTTGACCGATAAAGATCTTCGTAGAATATGTAGGAGCCAATATGAACATCCAGGTTCCGCTATTGGTTATCGACCGGAGATGAGTCTCGGTCATGTCTACATAGTTCTCGAACCCGTAGGGTCCGCACGGTTAACGTTTGATGACGATCGGTATTATGAGTTTATGAGTTTTGATGTACCGAAGGTAGTTCGGAGTCCCGGATGAGATCACGGACATGACGAGGAGTCTCGGAATGTCCGAGACATAAAGATTGATATATTGGACGACTATATTCAAACACCGGAAGTGTTCCGGAAAAGTTTCGGATTTAACTGGATTGCCGGAGGGGGTTACCGGAACCCCCTACGAAGGGGGATGGTCCATAGTGGGCCTTGAGGAAAGGAGAGAGGCAGCCCATAGAGGCTGGCCGGCGCCCCACCTAGGGATCCTAGTTGGACTAGGATTGGGGGGGGCGCCACCTCTCCCTCTTTTCCTTTCCCTCTCTTCCTTCTTGGTGGACTCCTACTAGGAATAGGATTGCAATCCTATTCCTAGTAGGATTGCCCTAGCCGCACCACAGGAGGCCGGCCGGCCCTCCCCTCTTGCTCCTTTATATACGGGGGCAGGGGAGCACCTAAAGACACACAAGTTGAATTGTTCCAGCCTTGTGCGGTGCCCCCCTCCACAGAAACACACCTCGGTCATACCGTCGCAGTGCTTAGGCGAAGCCCTGCGCCGGTAAATACATCATATCCGTCACCACACCGTCGTGCTGACGAAACTCTCCCGTGAAGCTCAACTGGATCAAGAGCTCGTGGGACGTCATCAAGCTGAACGTGTGCTGAACGCGGAGGTGCCGTACGTTTGGTGCTTGATCGGTTGAATCGCGAAGAAGTTCGACTACATCAACCGCGTCACTTGACGCTTCCGCTTCCGGTCTATGAGGGTACGTAGACACACTCTTCCCTCTCGTTTCTATGCATCTGGTAGATAGATCTTGTGTGATCGTAGGAAAATTTTAAAATACTACGTTCCCCAACAGTGGCATCATGAGCCAGGTCTATGCGTAGATGATATGCACGAGTAGAACACAATGAGTTGTGGGCGATACTAGTCATACTGCTTACCAGCATGTCATACTTTGCTTCGGCGGTATTGTGAGATGAAGCGGCCCGGACCGACATTATGCGTACGCTTACGCGAGACTGGTTTCACCGTTACGAGCACTCGATGCTTAAAGGTGACTGGCGGGTGTCTGTCTCTCTCACTTTAGCTGAATCAAGTGTGGCTACGCCCGGTCCTTGTGAAGGTTAAAACAACACATACTTGACGAAACATCATTGTGGTTTTGTATGCGTAGGTAAGAACGGTTCTTGCTAAGCCCGTAGCAGCCACGTAAAAACTTGCAACAACAAAGTAGAGGACGTCTAACTTGTTTTTGCAGGGCATGTTGTGATGTGATATGGTCAAGACATGATGAGTTGTACGGTTTTGTATGAGATGATCTTGTTTTGTAATGTTATCGGCAACTGGCAGGAGCCATATGGTTGTCGCTTTATTGTATGAAATGCAATCGCCATGTAATTGCTTTACTTTATCACTAAGCGGTAGCGATAGTCGTAGAAGCAATAGTTGGCGAGACGACAACGATGCTGCGATGGAGATCAAGGTGTCGCGCCGGTGACGAAGGTGATCATGACGGTGCGTTGGAGATGGAGATCAAAAGCACAAGATGATGATGGCCATATCATGTCACATATTTGATTTGCATGTGATGTTTATCTTATTATGCTTCTTATTTTGCTTAGAACAACGGTAGCATTATAAGATGATCCCTTAAAAAAAATTCAAGGTATAAGTGTTCTCCCTGAGTATGCACCGTTGCGAAAGTTCTTCGTGCTGAGACACCACGTGATGATCGGGTGTGATAAGCTCTACGTTCAAATACAACTGGTGTAAGACAGTTTTGCACACGCAGAATACTCGGGTTAAACGACCCTAGCATATGCAGATATGGCCTCGGAACACTGGAGACCGAAAGGTCGAGCATGAATCATATAGATGTTCACCATTGAAACTACTCCATCTCACGTGATGATCGGGCATGGTTTAGTTGATTTGGATCACGTGACCATTTAGGTGACCGGAGGGATGTCTATCTAACTGGAAGTTCTTAAGTAATATGATTAATTGAACTTTAATTTATCATGAACTTAGTCCTGGTAGTATTAGCATATCTATGTTGTAGATCAATAGCTCGCGATGTTGCTCCACGTTTATTTTCTATATGTTCCTAGAGAAAACCAAGTTGAAAGATGTTAGTAGCAATGATGCGGAATTGTTCCGTGATCTGAGGATTATCCTCATTGCTGCACAGAAGAATTATGTCCTTGATGCACCGCTAGGTGACAGACCTATTGCAGGAGCAGATGTAGACGTTATGAACGTTTTGACAAAAGCTCGGTATGATGACTACTTGATAGTTTAAGTGCACCATGCTTTACGGCTTAGAACCGGGACTTCAAAAACGTTTTGAACACCACAGAGCATATAAGATGTTCCAACAGTTGAAATTAGTATTTCATACTCATGCCCGTGTCGAGAGGTATAAGACCTCTGACAGTACTTTGCCTACAAGATGGAGGAGAATAGCTCAACCAATGAGCATGTGCTCAGATTGTCTGGGTACTACAATTACTTGAATCAAGTGGGAGTTATTCTTCCAGATAAGATAGTAATTGACAAAGTTCTGTAGTCACTATCACCAAGTTAGTAGAACTTCGTGATGAACTATAATATGCAAGGGATGACGAAGGTAATTCCCGAGCTCTTCGCGATCCTGAAATCGGCGAAGGTAGAAATCAAGAAAGAGCATCAAGTGTTGATGGTTAATAAGACCACTTGTTTCAAGTAAAGGGCAAAGGGATAGAAGGGGAACTTCAAAAGGAATGACAAGCAAGTTGTCACACCCGTGAAGAAACCCAAAGCTAAACTCAAGCCTGAAACTAAGTGCTTCTACTACAAAGGAAAAGGTCAATGGAAGTGGAACTGCCCTAGATATTTGTCGGATAAGAAGGATGGCAAAGTGAACAAAGGTATATTTGATATACATATTATTGATGTGTATTTTACTAGTGTTCATAGCAACCCCTCGGTATTTGATACTGGTTCAGTTGTTAAAGAGTAGTAACTCGAAATGGGAGTTGCATAATGAACAGAAACTAGTTAAAGGTGAAGTGACGATGTGTGTTGGAAGTGGTTCCAAGATTGATATGATCATCATCGCACACTCCCTATACTTTCGGGATTAGTGTTGAACCTAAATAAGTGTTATTTGGTGTTTGTGTTCAGCATCAATATGATTTGATCATATTTATTGCAATACGGTTATTCATGTAAGTTAGAGAATAATTGTTGTTCTGTTTACATGAATAAAACCTTCTATGGTCATACACCCAATGAAAATGGTTTGTTGGATCTCGATCGTGTGATACACATATTCATAATATTGAAGCCAAAAGATGCAAGGTTAATAATGATAGTGCAACTTATTTGTGGCACTACCGTTTAGGTCATATTCGTGTAAAGCGCATGAAGAAACTCCATAGTGATGGACTTTTGGAATCACTTGATTATGAATCACTTGGTGCTTGCGAACCATGCCTCATGGGCAAGATGACTAAAACTCCGTTCTCCGGAACTGTGGAGCGAGCAACATAGTTGTTGGAAATCATACATACTGATGTATGTGGGCCAATGAGTGTTGAAGCTCGCGGCGGGTATCGTTATTTTCTGACCTTCACTGATGATTTGAGCAGATATGGGTATATCTACTTAATGAAGCACAAGTCTGAAACATTTGAAAAGTTCAAAGAATTTCATAGTGAAGTAGAGAATCATCGTAACAAGAAAATAAAGTTTCTACGATCTGATCGTGGAGGAGAATATTTGAGTTACGAGTTTGGTCTTCATTTGAAACAATGTGGAATAGTTTCACAACTCACGCCACCCGGAACACCACAGCGTAATGGTGTGTCCGAACGTCGTAACCGTACTTTATTGGATATGGTGCGATCTATGATGTCTCTTAGCGATTTACCACTATCGTTTTGGGGTTATGCTTTAGAGACAGCTGCATTCACGTTAAATAGGGCACCATCTAAATCCATTGATACGACACCTTATGAACTATGGTTTGGCAAGAAACCAAAGTTGTCGTTTCTTAAAGTTTGGGGCTGCGATGCTTATGTGAAAAAGCTTCAACCTGATAAGCTCGAACCCAAGTCGGAGAAATGTGTCTTCATAGGATACCCAAAAGAGACTGTTGGGTACACCTTCTATCACAGATCCGAAGGCAAGATATTCGTTGCTAAGAATGGATCCTTTCTAGAGAAGGACTTTCTCTCGAAAGAAGTGAGTGGGAGGAAAGTAGAACTTGATGAGGTAATTGTACCTTCTCCCGAATTGGAAAGTAGTGCATCACAGAAAATTGTTCCAGTGATTCCTACACGAATCAGTGAGGAAGTTAATGATGATGATCATGAAACTTCAGATCAAGTTTCTGCTGAACGTCGTAGACCAACCAGAGTACGTTCCGCACCAGAGTGGTACGGTAACCCAGTTCTGGAAATCATGTTACTAGACCATGATGAACCTACGAACTATGAGGAAGCAATGATGAGCCCAGATTCCACAAAATGGCTTGAGGCCATGAAATCTGAGATGGGATCCATGCATGAGAACAAAGTGTGGACTTTGGTTGACTTGCCCGATGATCGGCAGGCCATCAAAAATAAATGGATCTTCAAGAGGAAGACCGACGCAGACGGTAATGTTACTGTTTACAAAGCTCGACTTGTTGCGAAAGGGTTTCGACAAGTTCAAGGAGTTGACTACGATGAGACTTTCTCACCTGTAGCGATGCTAAAGTCTGTCCGAATCATGTTAGCAATTGCCGCATTTTATGATTATGAAATCTGGCAAATGGATGTCAAAACTGCATTCCTGAATGGATATCTCATAGAAGAGTTGTATATGATGCAACCAGAAGGTTTTGTCAATCTTAAATGTGCTAGCAAATTATGCAAGCTCCAGCGATCCATCTATGGACTGGTGCAAGCATCTCGGAGTTGGAATATACACTTTGATAAGTTGATCAAAGCATATAGATTTATACAGACTTGCGGTGAAGCCTGTATTTACAAGAAAGTGAGTGGGAGCACTACAACCTTTCTGATAAGTATATGTGAATGACATATTGTCGATCGGAAATGATGTAGAATTTTTTGGAAAGCATAAAGGAGTGTTTGAAAAGAGGTTTTCAAAGAAAGACCTTGGTGAAGCTGCTTACATATTGGGCATCAAGATCTATAGAGATAGATCAAGACGCTTGATAAGACTTTCGATGAGTACATACCTTGATAAGATTTTGAAGTAGTTCAAAATGGATCAGTCAAAGAAGGAGTTCTTGCCTGACTTGTAAGGTGTGAAGTTGAGTAAGACTCAAAGCCAGACCACGGCAGAAAAATATAGAGAGAATGAAAGTCATTCCCTATGCCTCAGCCATACGTTCTATAAAGTATGCCATGATGTGTACCAAACATGTTGTGTATCTTGCCATGAGTTTGACAAGGAGGTACAATAGTGATCCAGGAGTAGATCACTATACAGCGGTCAAAATTATCCTTAGTAACTGGATGACTAAGGAAATGTTTCTGGATTATGGAGGTGATAAAGAGTTCGTCATAAAGGGTTACGCCGATGCAAGCTTTGACACTAAATCCAGATGACTCTAAGTATCAATTTGGATGCGTATTGAAAGTGGGAGCAATTAGCTAGAGTAGCTCCATACAGAGCATTGTAGACACATAGAACTTTGCGAAATACATACGGATCTGAATGTGACAGACCCGTTGACTAAACTTCTCTCACGAAGCAAAACATGATCACACCTTAGTACTCTTTGGGTGTTAATCACATAGCAATGTGAACTAGATTATTGACTCTAGTAAACCCTTTGGGTGTTGGTCACATGGCGATGTGAACTATGGGTGTTAATCACATGACGATGTGAACTATCGGTGTTAAATCACATGGCGATGTGAACTAGATTATTGACTCTAGTGCAAGTGGGAGACTAAAGGAAATATGCCCTAGAGGCAATACTAAAGTTGTTATTTTATATTTCCTTATATCATGATAAATGTTTATTATTCATGCTAGAATTGTATTAACCGGAAACTTAGTACATGTGTGGATACATAGACAAAACAGTATGTCCCTAGTATGCCTCTACTAGACTAGCTCATTGATCAAAGATGGTTATGTTTCCTAGCCATAGACATGAGTTGTCATTTGATCAACGGGATCACATCATTAGGAGAATGATGTGATGGACAAGACCCATCCGTTAGCATAGCACTAAGATCGTTTAGTTTTACTGCTATTGCTTTCTTCATGACTTATACATGTTCCTATGACTATGAGATTATGCAACTCCCGAATACCGTAGGAACACCTTGTGTGCAATCAAACGTCACAACGTAACTGGGTGATCATAAAGATGCTCTACAGGTGTCTCCAAAAGTATTCGTGGTGTTGGCATAGATCAAGATTAGAATTTGTCACTCTGAATGTCGGAGAGGTATCTCTGGGCCCTCTCGGCAACACACATCACAATAAGCCTTGCAAGCAAAAGACTAATGAGTTAGTCACGAGATGATGTGTTACGGAACGAGTAAAGAGACTTGCCGGTAACGAGATTGAATTAGGTATGGAGATACCGACGATTGAATCTCGGGCAAGTAACATACCGATGACAAAAGGAACAACGTATGTTGTTATGCGGTTTGACCGATAAAGATCTTCGTAGAATATGTAGGAGCCAATATGAACATCCAGGTTCCGCTATTGGTTATTGACCGGAGATGAGTCTCGGTCATGTCTACATAGTTCTCGAACCCGTAGGGTCCGCACGCTTAACGTTTGATGACGATCGGTATTATGAGTTTATGAGTTTTGATGTACCGAAGGTAGTTCGGAGTCCTGGATGAGATCACGGACATGACGAGGAGTCTCGGAATGTCCAAGACATAAAGATTGATATATTGGACGACTATATTCGGACATCGGAAGTGTTCCGGAAAAGTTTCGGATTTAACTGGATTGCCGGAGGGGGTTACCGGAACCCCCTACGAAGGGGGATGGTCCATAGTGGGCCTTGAGGAAAGGAGAGAGGCAGCCCATAGAGTCTGGCCGGCGCCCCACCTAGGGATCCTATTTGGACTAGGATTGGGGGGGCGCCACCTCTCCCTCTTTTCCTTTCCCTCTCTTCCTTCTTGGTGGACTCCTACTAGGAATTGGATTGCAATCCTATTCCTAGTAGGATTGCCCTAGCCGCACCATAGGAGGCCGGCCGGCCCTCCCCTCTTGCTCCTTTATATACGGGGGCAGGGGAGCACCCAAAGACACATAAGTTGAATTGTTCCAGCCGTGTGCGGTGCCCCCCTCCACAGAAACACACCTCGGTCATACCGTCGCAGTGCTTAGGCGAAGCCCTGCGCCGGTAAATACATCATATCCGTCACCATGCCGTCGTGCTGGCGAAACTCTCCCATGAAGCTCAACTGGATCAAGAGCTCGTGGGACGTCATCAAGCTGAACGTGTGCTGAACGCGGAGGTGCCGTACGTTCGGTGCTTGATCGGTTGAACCACGAAGAAGTTCGACTACATCAACCGCGTCACTTGACGCTTCCGCTTCCGGTCTACGATGGTACGTAGACACACTCTTCCCTCTCGTTGCTATGCATCTGGTAGATAGATCTTGTGTGATCGTAGGAAAATTTTAAAATACTACGTTCCCCAACAGTTATCCACAAAGTCCTTGCCCTCTGGCACCTTGGCCGCGAAAACTGGGTATGCCACATCCTTCTCTCTGAGACGCTCCTTCTCCAAAGAAAGAACACTGTCATGCAGACTCCGCATAGCATCGGTTGCAGCATTGAGCATATTAGTCGGTAGCATCGGCCTACCCGCCACATGCACCCTCCTCATTATATCCTCAGGTGAAGGTGGCCCGTCCTGAGCACGGATCGTACTCGGTGCCGGCTGGCTCGCACCCTTGTTACTCTTTCGTTTCCGTGCCTTCTTCTTCTCCTGTAATGGGACCGAGTTCTGCTCACAGACCGCCTTCTTGAGTGTGTTGGGGCTGATCATATTTTGCGCCTCGGCTATCTGAGGCTCGGTGAAGTCGGCAGCTGGATGCGTCTCCTGAGAACTGAACGGCAGACGACGCCTGTTGCAACTTTGTTTCTCCGTGGTACGAGCTATATAGCGCACGTTTTTTTGTAGGGTTGGGTTCTTGAGAAGGAGTCCCCATGAATTCACCATCGTACCCATGATCGGCAAAGTACTTATCGACGTTGGCAAATGTATCGTCGTCGTTGTCGTCGTCGTCGTTCGGATCCTGTGCCATATGCATGTTCGGATCCAGTGCCATAGGGATGTCCGGCATCGTTGTGGCGGTCTTGCCATGGCTTGGCGCCGGCACGACCGGCGGTGTTGTCTTTGGGGTGGTGTCCCTCGCCACCAAACGAATCTGGCTCTTCGGCCAAAGTAGGGGCCAGCTTAGGCAGTTGTTGAGGGTCATCACATCATCTTTGTCGGCCCCGACGGGTCGAATCGGAGGTAACAACTCATCGCAGCCTGGCAGCACCCGAACCAGTTGAACCCTATACAAGGTGGGTGGCATCGGAGTACCGTGGAACACGGGGTTGCTCGGTTGAACGATTTTTCCCTTGGCGACATCGACCAACTCGTTGTTCATGAAGTGTAGGAGAGTGCACGGAACGTCGGCGGCGCCCTACGGAAACATGTAGGGCGTCAGGGATGCCCAGTCAAAGGCAAGGAGATGAAGTCCTCGGCCGAGAGGCTTAATTAGTTACCGTGATGATGGCGTCGAGCTCGGCTAATGTCGAGGCACCGCCAACGGCGGGCGTGCAATTGACAGAGGGGCCGCTTGCTGCAGAGGTGCCGGCCGGCGTACACCCGGTTGCATTAAGCTCCAATGCCTGTGCCGGCATCGGAGACACCAATGCCGCCTCCGCCGGAGACACCAATGGCCCCACCTGCGCGTTCTGCGAGTTGCTGGCCGTGAAGCTGGGAATCGGGGGCGGCTCCTGTTGGCCGCCCGCAATCCACGTCGTCAGCCCCTGAATCAAGGTAGGCATAATGCCGGTGAGCGTCGATCCCAGTTGTTGTTGCACTTGCTCATGGACAATCTCCGGAATCCGCGCCACTTGTGCCTTGAGTTCTTGAACCTCGCGCGATTTGCTTTCCGAGCTGGTCTTTTTCTCCTTTCGCCCACCAGCGTTATAGTATGACGACCATTTTGAGGACAAGCCTTTGCCGGCCACATGACCAGCTGGCGACGGCTTACTGAGCTTATCCTTTTTTTTCATTACATTCAACGCCCTATTTAGAGTGGTGTCCCAAGGGGTGCTCTGAGTCGACCCCGCGCTACTGTTTCAGTCGCCTGCGGAAGGAATGTGAACCATTTAGAAATTTGGCATCATTAATTAGAATGCAACCATATGGAGATAATTACGCGGGGGTGTATTCCTTACCAGAACAAGCTCAAGCGCCCTGGTCTTCGGATCTGTGGTAAGCTCCTTTGTTTTAGGGTCCTTCTTGTACCGGGCCATGACGAAGTTCCTGGTCTGCTTGTCACCGTATTTATCGAAGAGGGGAGGTAGGCCTTGCTCGGCACGCTCCGCCTCCTCCTTGTCCCATATAGGCTCCGCCACTCTGTAACCGCCGGGACCGACTGTGTGTCCCCCTAAGTTCAACTTCCGCATTTCTTTCCCCCACTGACTTGATTCGGAGGTTGCGGTGCTCTCGCACTTGATCTTAAAGTCATTGTAGTCATCTTCGGTGATCGAAGGATTTTCCTCCTTGATCTTCTCATAACTAAAACCTTTGTCAATCATTCTCTTCACGGAGCTTCTCCAAGTAGACAGGGCCATGCTCATACTCGTGAGGGCGGCATTGTTCACTTTATTCCCTATGAGGCGTGTGTTTTCAAATTCAGCGGGGAACTTGTATCGTTCGTGCAGCTTCGTGAAGAGGAGGTTGCGCAAATTCCCTCGGTCCTTATGCCTTAGGTTCTCGGTGTTGATCGAGACGGTGCTCTGGAGAATGCACCCGAGCTAAAGCGAGTACCCCTTGACTATTTGTTCGGGTGCCGTTGGATTCCCGTCGGAGTCCACTTCAGTAAATTCCTCCTTGACGGTGCGGAGCACGGTGGGGCGCCGGTCCTTCCGTTGCCTCTTCGGTTGGCTGCCATCTGTGCGTGCGCCGCCATCATCAGTGGTGGCATCCTCGACGGCACCATCAATGGTGTCATCCCCGACGGCACCATCAGTGGGGCCATCCTCGGCGGCACCATCAGTGGTGTCAGGATCGGTGTCTTTCACGGCGTCCTCATAGAAGTGAGGTTGTTCCTCCATCTCCTGGGACAGCTCCCAGAATGCCTTGCCGCCCGAACCGCCGGCCTCATTGTTGTGGGCCATGTTTATCTCTAAATAGGAAAAAAAATTGGTTAAAAAGTTGGTTATTGTCAAGGAACAAGGTCATGGTCTCATCATTTAGGTTTTGTCGACATCGAGGCATCCTAAAAGCTAAGCTTTTATCATTTAGGGTTTTTCGACGCCGAGGCACCCTAAAAGCCTAAGATTTCATCATTTAGGTTTTTATCGACACCGAGGCACCCTAAAAGCCAAGGTTTTATAATTTATGGTTTGTCGACACCGAGGCATCCTAAAAGCTAAGCTGGGAAGGAGAATTCTAAGTTGGGCCTAATCACTTGGCTCTATTGCCGCCTATGGTTTAATGCAGCAAGAATAAAGGGGCAGTTGATCCTACTTAATTAAGTACTAAGATACCCCGGCCCATGCATTAGTCACAAGTACCCCATATGTCCTATTTTTAGCAAAGTCATGCTAAAATTCACGGAAAATTTCAGCATGACCTTTGCTGAAAATAGGACATATGGAGTACCCGAATTTGCCGGAACGGAAGTTAATCGACATTCCAGCAAACTCAAGGGCCTCTCGGGGTACCTGCAAAATCATCACGACACGATGGTCGGAGACAAAACCCAGCAAACTAGCAAAGTTACTGACGTGTTTACAGAAATTGTTTTCTGTAAAAGATGATTATCATCTTTACAAGTCTTTCTCAATGTGATCACAAGTAATTCAGAGGCATCACAAGTAATTCAGAGCATCACAAGGCATTAGTAGTTCAGTACATGAACAATTTTTACAAAGCACATCAATATGTACTGTATTTCATTGTGGAGTGATATACAGTATGTTACAGCAAAGAAACAGCTTAATCCATGCCTCAGCTTATCAATAGTCATTACTTGTCAAATACAGAAGAAGGAACAATTTATTTGTGACATAGTTACAAATGATGACAGAATAAAGCAACACCCTGCACTAGCCTAAAAACAAGTGAAGTTTCACCCATATATGAACAGGTGCAAACAAAATAATGACACTCAATTTAGATAGCAAGAAAGTGAACATCAAGGGTTCATGGGAATTAAGCAAAGGTGCACAAGAGACAGTGTAAGCTTCAGACCCAACAGACCAGTACAAATTTGCTAGGCTATAAATTCCTGAATTCTAGTCACATTGACACTCCTGGTTTTCTACAAACACCAAGTACTAGGGCACACAAAAGTTCTGAAATTTGTGTGCCTAACTGAATTAACTGAATTTTTAGTAACCGAATAAACTGAATTGTCAAAACTGACAAATATTAATAGGTTGACTACAGCAAATCCAATTTGCAAGCTTGACTACATATAATTTGAGCAACTTGTTGAGCTAATTTTGAGCAGAACTCCTTGAGGAACTAGCAGCAAGGAGTGGCTACAACTACAAACAGTGGCTAGAACTGCACATTTACACATTAAAGGACACAAACTCAAGCAAGCTTCCTTAACAATACCCTGACATAAAACATAGGACAAGCAATGAATTTCTATAACTAGCAGAGATCATGTGCAGCTGCAGTGACTATCATTTGTATTCTTGTTGCTAGAACTTGCCAAGTTTATGTCTAGGTAAGGAGCAGAAAGAACACAGATGATGTTGTAGAACTAGAGCCTCATGGCCACTCAACGGTATAATATTTTGTCACTTGATTCTTATAAAATATTCAATCGTACTGACCCTTCTCTATCATTTTTATAGGGTCCAAGAGCAACACCAAGTGTTTCTACTCTGCTACACCTAAAGGAAGCACCATACATTTCATAACACCAGTTTTCAAATTGTAAATTAAATCTGGATGTTTTATCAACACATCATCATCACATAGATTAACAGCAATGTACTGAACTTAGTCTTTCTTTCATCAACACACCATCATCACATGATAGAATAACTGCCATCAACTAAAATTTGGTCCTTGCACAACTGAAACTTGAACTACAAGAAGGGCTGATATGCTTAGCCACAAGTCTTGTTCTACTTCTACTGCTGCTGCCACGAAGCAGCAGAATACAATAACTACTAACTCTAACAGCAATTAAGCTAAGCAACTAACTGAATCGGTCACAAGGTTAATTAATTAATTTTTTGAACCTAACTGAAGAGGGGAGAGGAGGCGGAGCTCACCGGGGAGGCGCAAGGAGGCCCTGCGATAGCTTAGTAGCAGCAGTGGTGGCCGGAGTTGAGGAATACGGCGGAGACCCGAGGAAGAAGAGGTGGAGGGGTGGTGGGGTCGAGCGCCGTCGCGCCCTGCTTCCTCGGCTCGCCGGCCCGGTGTTGAAGTAGATTCCGCCCGCCGCCTTGCCTATCGCCTCGCACGGTGGAGCTCGAGTGGAGAGGCGCCGCGGGTTTCTAGGGTTTCGATGGCTCGGAAGGCGAGGGAGGGGGTGGGTGGGTG
>LR738714.1:685944490-685992571 GCA_902687465.1 Secale cereale
AAAGGCGGGGGAGGGGTGGGTGGGAGCGGCGGAGCCCGGGAGCAAGGTCGCCGGTGGGTGGGGGCGGCGGTGGTGGTGGAAGGGGATCGGCGGTGGTGGTGAGAGGCGGGGGCGAGATGGGAGAAGGATGAACGAGGGGGGGCAAGGGAGGATGGGGAGAGAGGGAATAGATGGGGGCAGAATACTAATGGCGCACCTCCCCCTGGTGCGCCATAAGTACATCTATACTAATGGCGCACCTCCCCCTGGTGCGCCATTAGTAAAAAAAATTCGGTTCGAGCCCACAGGTTATCTTCCACCAGACTCCATCTACATCAAACCCCATGTACTAGACCGACTGGTCAGCACGCAGCAAACCCACTGGGAGGTCCTGGGTTCGATTCCCAAGCTCCCCAATTTTTGTTTTTATGCATTTAAATTGTTGTTTGATACTTATTTGTGTTTAAATATGTTCAAACTTGTTTAAATCATAACAGTAATATTTTTTTATAAAACAGTAATAATTTTTTTAAAAATATCATCAAATTTATTATTTGAAAATATTTATGAATATGAAAAAACATCATCAAATTTATTATTTGAAAATAACATGAGTTCATGGGTCGGCGGCGGCGGCCGGTGGAGCAGGGGAGGGTGCGGTGGGTCGTCGGCGGCGGTGGAGTAGGGGAGGGTGCGGGGGGTCGGCGGCGGTGGCCGGTGGAGCGGGGGGTGCTCGGCGGCGAGGGGGACCGGATCTAGCGAGGTGGGATCGCGATCGAGATGGAGGGGGATCGAGATTGAGTGTCCATGAAATTTTAAAACATTTAAGAGTTCAAAACGTGCCCATGAAATACAATCGAGAAATGAAGGCTACTATTTAAATACAATCGATCTTAGCTAGCTATCTGTTCACAATCTTCTTGCCCTTCTTTTTCGCAAATGGAGTTCTTCTGTGGAACGGACGTCCTTTAGGTAGGGTGGTCCTACTTCTTCTTGTGGTGTATGCTGCTACTTCATCATCGTCGTCATGTTCGATCTTCGGGCCGCCGTACTTGTCGAAGTCTTGCTCATTGGCTACTCCATCCATTCCGATGATCTTCCTTTTGCCTCTCCTCACGACAACACGACTGGGCTTTGACGGGTCGGTAATGAAGAAGCATTGGTCAACTTGGGAAGCTAGTAACCATGGCTCATTTTTTGCGGTGACGTTTGCGCCTGCGGTCTTGGATTTGGCTTCGGGTATAACCATGGTGGTGTAATAGAGGTCTTCTTTTAGGACGCTCTTGGCCCATGTGACACGGAACATCGGGACCTTCTCTCCAGCGTAGCTCAGCTCCCAGATCTCCTCGATCCTTCCGTAGTATATGTCCTTGTCGTTACCGGTGTAGGATTCCATCGTTACCCCGGAGTTCTGATAACCATCGCTCTTCATGTCCTTGGCCTCGTTGTAGAATGTGTAGCCCTTGATATCATACACCTCATAGGTCATCAGGTTGTGCTCGGCGCCCTGTGACAAGGCGAATATGAGTTGTTCTTCCGTGGAAGAATCCTCATGTAAAGGGTACGACAGAAGCTTCTGCTTGAACCAACGCATGAAACATGAGTTGTGCTCTTTGATTATATCTCCGTCCATCCTCTGTTGGCCTCGGTCATTGTATGTCTTCTCAATAAAGGTTTTGTGCTCTACCACCCAAGGATCGACCACGTCTATGTGTTGTAGCGCGACTAGGTTTGCTCTTTCAAAGTCGGCGAGTCGACCCTCGAAGTCGACATGCATTTCGCGGCGACCCTCACGGTGACCCCATCCAGCGAGCCTGCCGAGGTGCCTGTTGACGGGCAGACCAACGGGGTTCTCGATGCCTAGATAATTCGTGCAGTAGGAGATGCACTCTTCGGTCAGAAAGCCCCTGGCTATGCTTCCCTCTAAACGTGACATGTTGCGAACGTATCCTTTGATGACACCATTCATCCTTTCGAACGGCATCATGTTGTGCAGGAACGTCGGCCCGAGTTGGATGATATCATCCACGATATGGACCAGCAGATGGACCATAACGTCGAAGAATGCGGGTGGGAAGTACATCTCAAGCTCGCATAGTATAACCACGATCTCTTCCTGTAGCCTTCTGAGTTGCCTCACGCCAACCGACTTCCGAGAGATGACGTCGAAAAAGTTGCATAGGACAAATAGCGTTTCACGGACGTGCGCGTCCATGATCCCACGGATTGCAACTGGAAGTATCTGCATCATCAGCACATGACAGTCGTGAGACTTCATCCCGCTGAACTTCTGCTTCGCTGGGTCTAGGTATCTGCTTATCTTGCCCGCGTAACCGGAAGGAACTTTTACTCCAACGAGGCAGGTGAAAAACAGCTCGATCTCCTCATGGCTTAGAGTGAAGCACGCAGGAGGGTAGTCATTTCCGGTCTTCTTGGCCTTTTTGCCTTTGCGACAACTTTCTGTGTCCTGCTTCACCTCAACATCATCATCACTAGCGTGAAGCTCCTCCCTGATGCCCATTCATTTCAAGTCTTCCCTTGCTTTTGATCCATCTTTGGTCCTCTCTGGCATGTTGAGCAGGGTACCAAGCAGACTCTCGCACACGTTCTTCGTGATATGCATGAGATCAAGGCTGTGAGGCACACGGTGGATCTTCCAATATAGCAATTCCCAGAAAACAGACCTCGTTTTACATACCTTCAGCAGCGGCTCTACGCCTTTCGCTTCTTTCCCAGCTCTGGCACCTTTTGCTTCTTTCTCGGTAGTGGGCAATCTTTCCAATGTCTTCGGGGTTCGGTTTCACCATCACACAGATCCTTGCATTTTCTCCACAGGTCATCGTCGCGAAGCCACCTTCGATGTCCCATGAACATGGTTTTCGAAGACCCGGGATCTCTATCAAGCTGACGATACGTTGTGTCATCCATGCATCTGACGCATCCAGAAAATCTGTGGACCACCTGCCCCGCGACATATCCGTAACCGAGACAGTCATGCACCGTCATGAGCAGTGCGGCTCTCATAGGGAAATATTCTTTCTCTGCGGCGTCCCACGTATTGGCTGGCGTTTTCCACATCGTGTCTAGCTCCTCTTTCAGTAGCCCCAGATACAGATTGATGTCGTGCCCTGGTTGTTTCGGTCCTTGAATTAGCATACTCATGTGAATGTACTTCCTCTTCATACACAACTAGGGGGAAGGTTGTACATCCACACAAACACAGGCCAGGTGCTATGTGTGCTTCTCTGGCTGCCTAATGGATTGACTCCATCGGTGCTCGCGCCCAGAACGATGTTCCTTGGATCGCTCCCAAATTCTGCGTCTTCGAAGTTCAACGCTTGCCACTGGCTCGCATCCTTAGGGTGACTCAGCATCTTGTCTTTTTTATTTATCTCCGGATCATTTGCGTCATCTTCTCGCTTCTTCTCCTCCCTATCCGCGTGCCAATTCAGGAGCTTTGCTACCTTAGGGTCCGCGAAATACCACTGCAGACGAGGAGTGATCGGAAAGTACCACACCACTTTTCGAGGAGCTTTCTTTGTCTTCTTGTATCGAGTGACGCCGCACACCGGA
Source organism: Secale cereale (assembly GCA_902687465.1). Taxonomy (NCBI): domain Eukaryota; kingdom Viridiplantae; phylum Streptophyta; class Magnoliopsida; order Poales; family Poaceae; genus Secale; species Secale cereale. The sequence goes on from LR738714.1 coordinate 685,948,043, forward strand.
CATATGGTAGACCCCGCGTGCTCGTCCCGATAAATGATGCAATTGTTCATGCACACATGGTATTTCACGTGCGGTAAATCCAGAGGACACACGATTTTCTTCGCCTCCTCGAAACTGGTCGGGCACTTGTTCCCCTTGGGAAGACGTTCGTGCCAGAATGACATGTTCTCGTCAAAGCATGCGTCGGTCATTTTGTGTTTTACCTTCATCTCTAGAGCCATGAGCATTACTTTCAGGCGGGTATCCTCGGGCCTGCATCCTTCATACAATGGAGTAACCAAGTCTATCTCCAGTTGATCCATCTTGGCTCTCTCTCGGGCGGCAGCTCTTGCATTATCCGTCTGCTTGAGAAGCAGCTCTTGAATATGAGGGTCCTGCACCCAGCCCATCGATGGTCCAGCGTCGTCAGCTCCGCCGGCATGATCATCTTCATGATCATGCCCGTCGTCTGCTCCGGCATCTTCCTCATCATCATGTCCTGCATCTTCTACATGATGACTGTGTACAGCATCACCGTCGTGATCATGTCCTGGAGATTCTTCGTCTTCCCGCCCGCCCAAGCCACGGTGGATGTCTTGCTGCCCTTCGTCATTTCTTTCCCGGCCCCCATGGACGACTTCGTAGTCATCTTCATCACCTTGCCACCGATAGCCATCCATGAAACCACGCAAGAGCAGGTGGTCCCGCACCTGCCCGGAATCCGGGTCCGCAATAAGGCTCTTCAGCTTGCATCTTCGTGTTGGAAATATGCCCTAGAGGCAATAATAAAAGGATTATTATTATATTTCCTTGTTCATGATAATTGTCTGTTATTCATGCTTGAATTGTATTGTACGGAAACAACGATACATGTGTGAGTACATAGACCACAACGTGTCCCTGGTAAGCCTCTAGTTACTGATACGTCCAAAACGTATCTATAATTTCTGCTTGCTCCATGCCTCTTTTGTGTGATATTGCTATGATATTTATAAACTTCCATACACTTTTGATCATATTTGGACTAACCTATTAACTTAGTGCACCCCAGTGCCAGTTTCTGTTTTCTGTTGTTTTTGTATTTCAGGTTTTCCCATCACGTAAACTGCCAGAAAAATTCTGGAAAAAATATATAAAAAATCAGCGTTCCGGAAGCTTCCATGCGGCCAAAGTAGGGCCGGAGGGGTCCACCAGGGCTCCAGGCGCCCTGGGGGCGCGGCCCCCCTCCTGGCCGCGCCGGGGGGGGGGGCCTGGGCCCCCAGGCCTCCGCTGATGCCCCCCTTTGGTATATATTTACACCGCGTCTCGAAACCCTCGAGGACGGAACCCTTTTTCGCGACCTCATCTCTGTTCCGCCGCCGCCGCGCTTCCAAGATCGGGAGCACCAGGAGAACTCTTCCCGGCACCCTGCCGGAGGGGAGAACCACCACCGGGAGCCTCTCCACCACCATGGACGCCTCCCGGATGAGTTGTGAGTAGTCTCCCTTGGACCATGGGTCCATGACCAGTAGCTATGTGATGTTCTCCTCCCCTTTTTGTCCTTCATCGATTAGACCTCGTAAGCTGCCCTACATGATCGAGGCACATATGTAATCCTTATGCTGTTGCTATGATGAGTTTGCTGGGATCCGATGGATTATGAGATTATGTTCAGATTGTGTTTGAGTAATATATTTGATTTACCTCTTTTATATTTATGTTCTTGAGTAATTCTTGCATGTTCTCCGTTGCTGTTTATTGCTTTGGCCAAGTAGTAGGTAGTAACTCCAAGAGGGAAAGTTATGCTTGATTGTGGGTTCATGCCCCTCGATGACTAGCTTGAGTGACAGAAACATGAGTCTAGGGGATGTGCTGTTGCCACAAGGGGGAAAACAACGGTGCTTGTACTCGCGGGTGCAAGGATTGTTTACTTTACGCAAAGTTCTTTTAATGCAGCTGTCTGTTGCTTTGAGTTTACACTATGGGTGGGACTCGCAACTTAATACCAGCGAGATGTTCTGGATAGATATCTCAAGGTGATTAGTAGTTGATACGTCCAAAACGTATCGATAATTTCTGCTTGCTCCATGCCTCTTTTGGGTGATATTGCTATGATATTCATACACTTCCATACACTTTTGATCATATTTGGACTAACCTATTAACTCAGTGCACCCCAGTGCCAGTTTCTGTTTTCGGCGGTTTTTGTATTTCAGGTTTTCACATTACGAGAACTGCCAGGAAAAATCCAGAAAAATTATATAAAAAATCAGCGTTCCAGAACCTACCGTGCGCCCGAAGGACAGCCGGGGGGCCACCAGGGCTCCAGGCGCCCTGGCGGCGCCCCCCCCCCCCCTGGGCCGCGCCGGGGGGGGCGCCTGGGCCCCCCGAGCCCCGTCTGGTGCCCCCCTTTGGCATATATTTAGAGCGTCCTCCGAAACCCTCGAGACGGGAACTCTTTTTCGCGATCTCATCTCTGTTCCGCCGCCGCCGCCGCTTCCAAGATCAGGAGCACCAGGAGAACTCTTCCCGGCACCCTGCCGGAGGGGAGGATCATCATCGGGAGCCTCTCCACCACCATGGACGCCTCCCGGATGAGTTGTGAGTAGTCTCCCTTGGACCATGAGTCCATGACCAGTAGCTATGTGATGTTCTCCTCCCGTTCTTGTGCTTCACTAATTAGTCCTCGTGAGCTGCCCTACATGATCGAGGCACATATGTAATCCTTATGCTATTGCTATGATGAGTTTGCTGGGATCCGATGGATTACTAGATTATGTTCAGATTGTGCTTGAGTAATTTATTTGATTCACCTCTTTTATATTTATGTTCGTAAGTAATTCTTGCATGTTCTCCGTTGTTATTTATTGCTTTGGCCAAGTAGTAGGTAGTGACTCCAAGAGGGAGCGTTATGCTCGATTGTGGGTTCATGCCCCTCGATGACTAGCTTGAGTGACAGAAAAATGAGTCTAGGGGATGTGCTGTTGCCACAAGGGGGAAAACAACGGTGCTTGTTCCCGCGGGTGCATGGATTGTTTACTTTACGCAAAGTTCTTTTAATGCAGTTGTGTGTTGCTTTGAGTTTACACTATGGGTGGGGCTCGCAACTTAATACCAGCGAGATGTTCTGGATAGATATCTCAAGGTGGATGATTAGTAGTAGATATTGATGGATTTCGGTCTACTTACTTTGGCGTACCGCCCATGCTTTGAACCTCAACCTTTCTTGCAATGTAGTCAGCATTGGTTTGCGTTCGTGGTCCTGTCAATTTCCCAGCTGTAATTCGTTTACCTCACATAGCTGTTTTATCGTCTTTTGGGAGAGAGACATCACTAGTGAACATCATGAGACTCTGGTCCATATTACCATCATTGATCACATCCGCTATTTACTTTTCGCTTTTACTTACTATTGCAAACATTATCTATCACTACTATCATTTGCGTTTAATCCTTTGTGAACTACAAGGCCGGAGGGATTGACAACCTCTCTGTACTCGTTGGGAGCAAAGTTATTTGTATCTGTGTGCAGGTCCACGTTGATTGCTAATATCTGGCGCCGTTAGCAGTTGACACCTACTTGTTGAACCTAGGAGTCTCTGGGGATTCGATCCTTGGCATCTTTGCTAAGGGAAAAACTTCCACAACACTGCATCTCACACCTTCCACTTGGGGTAACCAACGAGGGGTTAGAGGCCCATCAGTAGTAGATGCAGATGGATTTCGGTCTACTTGCCTTGGCGTACCGCCCATGCTTTTGAGCCTCTACCTTTCTTGCAGCATAGTTAGCATTGGTTTGCGCACATAATTCTGTCAATTGCCCAGCTGTAATTTGTTTACCTTGCTTAGCTGTTTTATCGTCTTTTGGGAGAGAGACATCACTAGTGAACATCATGGGACCCCGGTCCATATTACCATCACTGATCACATCCGCTATTTACTTTCTGTTTTTACTTACTAGTTGCAGTAATACCTATCATTATTATCTCTTGCGTTTGATCCTTTGTAAACGACAAGGCCGGAGGGATTGACAACCTCTCTGTACTCGTTGGGAGCAAAGTTATTTGTATCTGTGTGCAGGTCCGGTCAATTGCTGGTTGCGCCGCTAGCAGTTGACACCTTCTTGTTGAACCTTGGAGTCTCAGGGGAATTCGATCCTTGGTATCTTTGCCAAGGGAAAACTACCGCTACACTGCATCTCAAACCTTCCACTTGGAGTCTCAGACGAAGCGGTCATTGACAGAATCCTTCAGTCGCTCCCACCTAGCTACAAGAGCTTCGTGTTAAATTTCAATATGCAGGGGATGGAGAGGTCCATTCCCGAGGTGTATTCAATGCTGAAATCAGCGGAGGTGGATATCAAGAAAGAACATCAAGTGTTGATGGTCAATAAAACCACTAAGTTCAAGAAAGGCAAGGGTAAGAAGAACTTCAAGAAGGACGGAAAAGGAGTTGTCGCGCCCGGTAAGCCAGTTGCCGGGAAGAAGCCAAAGAATGGACCCAAGCCTGAAACTGAGTGTTTTCATTGCAAGGGAACGGGTCACTGGAAGCAGAACTGCCCCAAATACTTAGCAGACAAGAAGGTCGGCAACGTCAAAGGTATATATGATATACATGTTATTGATGTGTACCTTACCAGCGCTCGTAGTAGCTCATGGGTATTTGATACCAGTGCAATTGCTCACATTTGTAACTCAAAGCAGGAGCTGCGGAATAAGCGGAGACTGGCGAAGGACGAGGTGACGATGCGCGTCGGGAATGGTTCCAAGGTCGATGTGATCGCCTCTACATCTACCCTCGGGATTAGTTTTAAACCTTAATAATTGTTATTTAGTACCAGCTTTGAGCATGAACATTGTATCTGGATCTCGTTTGATGCGAGATGGCTACTCATTTAAATCCGAGAATAATGGTTGTTCTATTTATATGAGAGATATGTTTTATGGTCATGCCCCGCTGGTCAATGGTTTATTTTTGATGAATCTCGAACGTGATGATACACATATTCATAGTGTGGATGCCAAAAGATGTAAAGTTGATAATGATAGTCCCACATACTTGTGGCATTGCCGCCTTGGTCATATTGGCGTCAAGCGTAAGAAGAAGCTCCATGCAGATGGACTTCTAGAGTCTCTTGATTATGAATCATTTGACACGTGCGAACCATGCCTTTTGGGCAAGATGACCAAGACTCCGTTCTCCGGAACAATGGAGCGAGCAACCAACTTATTGGAAATCATACATACCGATGTGTGTGGTCCAATGAGTGTTGAAGCTCGCGGAGGCTATCATTATGTTCTCACCCTCACAGATGACTTGACTAGATATGGGTATGTCTACTTGATGAAGCACAAGTCTGAGACCTTTGAAAAGTTCATGGAATTTCAGATTGAGGTTGAGAATCAACGTGACAGAAAAAATAAAGTTCTTACGATCAGATCGTGGGGGTGAATATTTGAGTCATGAATTTGGCACGCACCTAAGGAACTGTGGAATTGTTTCACAATTGACACCGCCACTACAACAGGACCCCCCGTATAGCAACGCTTTTTTCCGTATCTAAAAGTCCATATATGCGTTGCCAGTGTCTTTACCAACGGTTTGGCATGCGTAGCCTTATCCAGTGTTGCTAGCGCATAATGCAACGCTTATACCACCGTTGGTAAATGGGACCGTTGCAAGAGAACAACACATAAAACCGACTTCTACAACACTTTTTTATGTTGGTGAATAATGTACATGATTCCAAATCTCATTGCTTGCAACAAAGAATTTGCAACGCTTTAGGTGATGGTGCATACATAATATGAATAATATTATTTTATGTATATATTGCGAACAATTAAATTAATGCTTCGCATGATGATGATAATTCTGTATATCGACTAAGGAAAAAAGAATATACTCACAAGAGAAAAAATCATATATTGGATAAATTGTTGGATTACAATAGTGGATATTACAAGAGGAACATCATCCAATTGTGATGCATCATCTTAATATTTTCTTGACAGCAAAACTTAAACTGCATGCATCGATCAACATCCCTACAAGTTAAACTAAAACTTGACCAAGGAACATCATCCAACAATAACATCCCTACAACTTAACTAAAACTGAAAGCATCCGTGATCATCATCATGAACCGAAACATCATCATCATCATTGTATACTTGCCGCGCACTCATATAATCACCGATATATCTTTTGAATCTACAAAGAAAATAACAAAATCAAGTGTTAACACAAAATGCATTGACATGATGCAAGTAGTGATAGAGGCGGGATATCAGTCACATATAAAGGTTGAAATCCATGCCATCTTTGTTTTTCTGCATGGGCAAGTTACTTTGCTATAACTATAAAGGTACTATATTATCATATATTGTATTCTAAAATTTATTGGAACAAAATATACATCATAAATTTGATAATCTACTTACGATATGGTATGTTACTAAAAAGACTGTAAATTTCTTCATATGTCCTCCTTATTGAACAAAGAAGTCTTTCTAAATTGTGTAAGATCATAACATGCATGTAGTGGTAAACGAATCATATGCATTCTCTAATGTCCATTTCATCAATCTACCAAACAACAAAATACTTGAAAGGGGCAAGGTAAAGTCACGATACAGGGCTAAAGTTCAGTATGCATGTACATAGTTTGGATATTCATAACTTCAGAGTTTGCTTCCAAACCAAAAAAATCAAACCACACATAAAATTGGTATTAATAAGATTAGGTATTTGTGCAAAGAAATTATCACAGCGCAGAAAGGTCTCGAAGAGAACACATAAAAATAGCTCCCATGCCCAGATGTGCAGCTGCCAGTAAAAGTGAAACAATGTGCCAGCAAAGCCAATTCTCATTTATGGTGTTCTTATTGTTCACGAAAACAACAGTAGGTATGAAAAACTGTACTATTCCAAAGGCTCAGAATTTTCGAAAGTCGTGGTTTTCTCTTTCAGTGAACAGTATTGACCAAGTACATACCCATGTTATCAAATGATGGTAGCGATGAACACAATGAAAAAAAGGGTTAATAAAAAATACAAAAAATAAATTTACCTGATGAAAGAACACCAGGACGAAGGAAGGCACTGGTCAAAGATATATTCACAATCTAATTGTGAAACGAATAAATTCACAATATAATTGCAGAGTCGTAGGACATGAAATAGGTCAGATGTTCCAAGTTAGAATAAAGGCCAATATGATGTCCGCAGAAATAATATAATGACAAGTATGATACTAATTAGCTATTCTGATATTGCGATTGAGCTTTATATCGCATTGGCAGTGCCATGGAGTAATTCTCTGCTATGAAACATGCATGCTCCTTCCTCTTGCATCTGTACACTGAAAAGTTGAAGCATCTTCCATCAGATGACCACTGATTCTAACCATAGTGATTTCTGAAATGAAGTATTAGCCCATGTATACCATCTAGATATAACACTGGATATGGTCCAGATTATAAATAATTGACCACAAACTCGTGGTAAGATAATGATTCCATCTAAGTAATGTGTGTGTGTGCGCGCGCGCGTGCGTGTGCTGCATCTGCGTGTGTGTAACTATAACTTTGACTTAACGATTGTGATATACATGGATTAAATGAAGACATTGTCAAAGAAATCTATAAAATTGAATTATTTTAAGAAAAGGAATGCTTAAACAAGAATATTTTTTGGTAACCGTGAGTGTTGCAGTGGATAGGCGACATTTTGCTACACATGCAATAGGCATACAAACGTGCAGCAAAAGAGATTCAGTTATACAACCTGTGCGCAGCAACCCTGTCCAGTGGCGTGAGGTTATCAAATCCAGAGAGATAAAGTCTTTGAGGTTTCCTTTAAAAACTCAGTTAGAAAAAGATGATTCACTAAACAAGAAGAAATCGCTAGCATCAACTGTTAGCCTTATTTTGAGAGAGGCAACACCAACACGTTAATCTGAAAAGTAATCTACGTGCACTCTAAGCTAATATGATGCTCTTAATATTCATGATTTGCAACTATTCCCAAACTGCAAATATTATGATACAGAGGGAGTATTTGATAACTTACTTCTGTATTCTATATGGCTTAGGACCCTTCTTAACTATCTGAATTTAGAATGTGTACGTCTGTCTTTGCTAAACGAAATTCTCCTGGTATTAGCATCTTCTACTACAATTAACCACACAAAATTTTGCACAAATATTGGAATAGTTATCACTGTAAATTATTTGGTGACGATCAATAAAAATATAAGAAATCAGTATTTGAAAACTGCATTTTGGTTCCTTTATGTTCTGATGTTCTGATGTTGATTCGGGACTGGCTCCTCTAGCAGAAAAAACGATTCCAATGAGTCCTCTTACAGAACCGCCTACAGTTATCAATGTCAATACTACAATAATCAGCATCTGAAGTCTCGAGGGACATAACAGTTAGAGTGATTCTCAAGTGCATTTTCCTGCTTTTATGCACCAATTGGGGAAGCACGAATAGTGAATGCATTTTATTGATGCACATAGAGCACTAGATAACACATTGCCTGGTAGTACGTGGGGTTAACCTTGTAGTTCAATCGAAGCATCAATTAACACTTTAGCAGCAAAACATATCCAAATTGACATCAAGCAGCAGGCACTTGAGCCCAAACAGTGGCAAATCCAAACACCACCAGAACCAAAATGGCTCCTAATGTGCCACGAACCGGAACAGAGAGGAGGAGTGGACCAACTCACCTAGGAGGAGTAAGCTCCATGGCTGCTTCGTCCCAAGCAGCAGCAAGGCTATCCAGTGGCCGTTCCACCCTGCACGTCTACAGGAGAAGAGAAGTGCAGAGATTAGAGGAAGGGGAAGAGAGAAAGGACGAAGCAAGGGGAGAGGACGGGATGCACTCACCGGATGAGACGAGGACGACATATCCATAGGCACCGGAGGCGCCGCCGGAAACCCTAGCCATGAGGGGGGGTCAAGGGTGGGCTTTGGTGGCCGCGAGCGCCGGATCTAGGCGGATGGAAGGGCACCGCAACCGCAGGTGGCGCAACGAGGAACCGCGGGAAGAGTGAGATTGGAGGCGAGAGGGATGAGTAGGTGGGGGTGCGGCGGATCTGGTAGCCATCGGGGTTGAGAGGTGGAAGGTTGGGGGGAAGGGCCTGCGGCGAGGTGGGGTGGAGGAGGGAGACGAGACAGTTCACGGTTGGTGGCGGTGATTTGGGAGAGACCAGGGGAATCGGAGGCTCTGTTTGTCGCGCTTGTCTCTCTCTCCTTTCCTATGTTATTTTTATCCATATATGTATATCAATCTGCAACGCATATGCTGCACCATTTATATGTGTATCTACTATTAATTTTACAACGTATAGTCAAAATGTTGTACAATTTGTGTTGCTTTATAAGGGGTATCCTTGTAGTGCGCCAGGAACACCTCAGCATAATGGTGTGTTCGAACGTCGAAATCGTACTTTGTTGGACATGGTGCGATCTATGATGTCTCTCACCGACTTACCGCTATCTTTTTAGGGATTTGCTTTAGAGACTGTCGCATTCACTTTAAATAGGACTCCGTCAAAATCCGTCGAGACGACACCGTATGAACTTTGGTTTGGCAAGAAACCTAAGCTATTGTTTTTGAAAGTTTGGGGTTGCGATGCTTATGTCAAGAAACTTCAACCTGAAAAGCTCGAACCCAAATCGGAAAAATGCGTCTTCATAGGATACCCAAAGGAAACAATTGGGTACACCTTCTACCTAAGATCTGAAGGCAAGATTTTTGTTGCCAAGAATGGATCCTTTCTGGAGAAAGAGTTTCTCTCGAAAGAAGTAAGTGGGAGGAAAGTAGAACTTGATGAGGTGACAGTCACCCTTCCCGAACCGGAAAGTAGCGCAACACAGGAAATTGTTCCCGAGGTGCCTGCACTGACAAGGGAGGAAGTTAATGATGATGATCATGAAGATACATATCAAGTTACTACTAAACTTCGAAGGTCCACAAGGACACATTCCGCGCCAGAGTGGTACGGCAACCCTATCCTAGAAATCATGTTGTTGGACAACGGTGAACCTTCGAACTGTGAAGAAGCGATGGCGGGCCCGGATTCCAATAAATGGCTTCGAGCCATGAAATCCGAGATAGAATCCATGTATGAAAACAAAGTATGGACTTTGGTGGACTTGCCCGATGATAGGCATGCCATAGAAAATAAATGGATATTCAAGAAGAAGACAGACGTGGATGGTAATGTGACCATCTATAAGGCTCGACTTGTCACTAAGGGTTATCGACAAGTTCAAGGGATTGACTATGACGAGACTTTCTCTCCCGTAGCGATGCTAAAGTCCGTCCGAATCATGTTAGCAATTGCCGCATTCTATGATTATGAGATATGGCAAATGGACGTCAAAACATCATTCCTTAATGGCTTCCTCAAGGAAGAACTGTATATGATGCAGCCGGAAGGTTTTGTCGATCCAGAGAATGCTAACAAAGTATGCAAGCTCCAGCGCTCGATCTACGGGCTGGTGCAAGCATCTCGGAGTTGGAATATTCGCTTTAATGATGTGATCAAAGCGTTTGGCTTTATACCGACTTGGGGAGAAGCCTGTATTTACAAGAAAGTGAGTGGGAGCTCTATAGCATTTCTCATATTATATGTGGATGACATACTACTGATGGGAAATGATATAGAATTCTTGGAGAGCATAATGGCTTATTTGAATAAGAGTTTTTCAATGAAGGACCTTGGAGAAGCTGCTTACATATTAGGTATCAAAATCTATAGAGTTAGATCAAGACGCCTCATTGGTCTTTCACAAAGCACATACCTTGACAAGATATTGAAGAAGTTTAATATGGATCAGTCCAAGAAGGGGTTCTTGCCTGTTTTGCAAGGTATGAGATTGAGCACGGCTCAGTCCCCGACCACGGCAGAAGATAGAGAAAAGATGAGTGTCATTCCCTATGCCTCAGCCATAGGTTCTATCATGTATGCCATGCTGTGTACCAGACCTGATGTGAACCTTGCCATAAGTTTGGTAGGGAGGTACCAAAGTGATCCCGGTATGGAACACTGGACAGCGGTCAAGAACATCCTGAAGTACCTGAAAAGGATTAAGGATATGTTTCTTGTTTATGGAGGTGACGAAGAGCTCGTCGTAAAGGGTTACGTCGATGCTAGCTTCGACACAGATCTGGATGACTCCAAGTCACAAACCGGATACGTGTATATTTTGAATGGAGGAGCAGTCAGCTGGTGCAGTTGCAAGCAGAGCGTCGTGGCACATTCTACATGTGAAGCGGAGTACATAGCTGCTTGCGAAGCAGCCCAAGAAGGAGTCTGGATGAAGGAGTTCATCACCGACCTAGGAGTCATTCCAAGCACGTCAAGCCCGATGACTCTCTTCTGTGACAACACTGGAGCTATTGCCATTACCAAGGAGGCCAGGTTTCACAAGAAGACCAAGCACATCAAGCGCCGTTTCAACTCCATCCGGAATTATGTTCAAGATGGAGACATAGATATTTGTAAAGTGCATACGGATCTGAATGTCGCAGATCCGTTGACTAAACCTCTTCCACGGGCAAAACATGATCAACACCAGAACTCTATGGGTGTTCGATTCATCACAATGTAACTAGATTATTGACTCTAGTGCAAGTGGGAGACTGTTGGAAATATGCCCTAGAGGCAATAATAAAAGGATTATTATTATATTTCCTTGTTCATGATAATTGTCTGTTATTCATGCTTGAATTGTATTGTACGGAAACAGCGATACATGTGTGAGTACATAGACCACAACGTGTCCCTGGTAAGCCTCTAGTTACTAGCTCGTTGATCAACAGATGGTCACGGTTTCCTGACCATGGACATTGGATGTCATTGATAATGGGATCACATCATTAGGAGAATGATGTGATGGACAAGACCCAAACCTAAGCCTAGCACGAGATCGTGTAGTTCGTAATGCTTAAGCTTTTCCAGTGTCAAGTATCTGTTCCTTAGACCATGAGGTTGTGCAACTCCCGGATACCGTAGGAATACTTTGGGTGTGCCAAACGTCATAACGTAACTGGGTGACTATAAAGGTACGCAACGGGTATCTCCGAAAGTGTTTGTTGAGTTGGTACGAACCGAGACTGGGATTTGTCACTCCGTATGACGGAGAGGTATCTCTGGGCCCACTCGGTAAGACATCATCATAATGAGCTCAATGTGACTAAGGAGTTAGTCACGGGATGATGGATTACGGAACGAGTAAAGAGACTTGCCATGACGAGATTGAACAAGGTATCGGGCATACCGACGATCGAATCTCGGGCAAGTACCGTACCGATAGACAAAGAGAATTACATACGGGATTAAGTGAATCCTTGACACAGTGGTTCATCCGATGAGATCATCGAGGAACACATGGGAACCAACATGGGTATCCAGATCCCGCTGTTGGTTATTGACCGGAGAGTCGTCTCGGTTATGTCTGCGTGTCTCCCAAACCCGTAGGGTCTACACACTTAAGGTTCGGTGACGCTAGGGTTGTAGAGATATATGCACACGGAAATCCGAATGTTGTTCGGAGACCCGGATGAGATCCCGGACGTCACGAGGAGTTCCGGAATGGTCCGGAGGTAAAGAATTATATATAGGAAGTCCAGTTTCGGCTACCGGGAGCGTTTCGGAGGTCACCGGTAGTGTACCGGGACCACCGGAAGGGTCCCGGGGGTCCATCGGGTGGGGTCACCCATCCCGGAGGGCCCTGTGGGCCGTAGGGGGAGGGGGTCCAGCCCCTTGTGGGCTGGCGCACCCGACATGGGCCACCCCCCATGCGCCTAGGGTTGAAACCCTAGGGGTGGGGGCGCCTCCCTTTGCCTTGGGGGGCAAGATACCCCCCCTGGCCGCCGCCCCCCTAGGAGATTGGATCTCCTAGGGCCGGCACCCCCCTGGCCCCCTATATATAGTGGGGGGAGAGAGGGCAGTGATGACCCACAACCGTAGGGGATCTATTGCTGCGTTTTTGATAAGTAAGAGTGTCGAACCCAACGAGAAGCATAAGGTATTGATAAGCGATTCTGAGCAAGAAATTACTTCAAGCACTTAAAGATAACTTTCTAGGGGTTTTCTCGATATAAGCGACAGGAAAGTAAAAGCAAGCAATGTAAAAGGCACTGAGAGTAACAAGTGGCCCAATCCTTTCTTAGCAAAGGAGAGGCCTAGCAACTGAACTTATAAAGACTAAAGCATTCCTGAGGACACACGGGAGAAGTAGTCATGTGCTTTCGCCATATTCCGTATCGATACTATGTTATGTGTTGATAAGTGTTGAGTGGGTGGATCTATGCTAGTACACTCTCTAGACTAAGATGAGTGCACTCTTATGATTAAACACCTTGCAAGCATCCGCAAATACAAGATAGAATTTAAGGCAAAAGCCTAACCATAGCAATTCGATCAAGGATCCATTGTTCCCTTATGCAAAAGCGTACGAACTGGGGTTCAGGTTTCTGTCACTCCGGCAACCCACCGTAAGCATTCTTTGTACACAATGTATTCTCCTAGGTCCTTAATAAGGCGAAGTGTTGAGTGTTCGACTCACACAACACCACTAGTAGAATGAAAACACAACTTAAGTATCAAACAACACATATTACTTCAACAGCATATGACTACTAACAACAAGACTTTCCCCATGTCCTCAAGAACTAAGGTAACTACTCACGAGACATAAAAGAGATCATGATCAGTGGAGATAAATGGGTGATAAACAATCTGGACATAATAATATTTATCCAACAAAACTCAATAGCATTCACCACAAAATAGTAATCAACACCGATGGAGTAGAGAGGATAGGTAGTACGAGTTACAACACAAGTTGCAATTGTGAGAAGAGACTTGGATGAAGATGGAGATGGTGCTGGTGTTGGGGATGATGTTGATGATGATCTTGATGAAGCCCGTGATGATGGTGATGACGATGGCGACGATCTCCCCTTCCGGGAGGTGATCTCCCCGGCGGAATCTGCCCACCGGAGATGGCTTTTTCTTCTCTGTAGGTTTCCGCCACGGAGCGGCGGCGGAACTCCGTAAAAACTCTCTGTTTTAGGGTTTTCGGATAACGGAGAGTATATAGGCAAAAGGGGGCAGCCGGAGGTGGGCCAGGGGCTCCAGGCGCCCCCCGGCACGGCCAGGGGGGCGCGCCCCCAGGGCGCCTGGGCACCCTGTGGCCCCCCTCTGGTTGCCCTTTCGCATGTCTTCGTGATTCGTCCGAAAAATATCCTCCGTCGATTTTCAGGTAATTTGGAGGTATTCTTCTTCAGCAACTCAGCGTCCACTTTTTACCGCTGAATCCTGCGTCTGCTGCTTCGGCATCGGAAAGTTGCAAACTGTGTAAAATAGACCAAAACAACATAAGAACATCATCGTAACGTGAAATATATCAATGGATAAGGATAAATTATGATACAAAATAGTGATGCATTTTGGACGTATCAACACCCCCAAGCTTAGACCTCGCTTGTCCCCAAGCGAATACTGAACTCGGTAAACCTGTCCACAAGTTTAGAGAGTGAAGTGTCGATAACTAGAATACGGACAAGAAGCATCACAGTTTCTCTACCAACTCAAATATCCTCACCAGCAATCTTCAACTCATAAGGCCCTTATAAAAGAGTGGTAACACTTATATTCGGAAGTAGGGCTAAAGAAACTCATTGAATCATGGCAAACATGTCCTTTGGTCAAAGAACAACTAATAGCTTTTACTTTTGCTCTTTATGTTTTGATGAGATTAACTGAAGCTTTTGAAAGAACATGTTATCAGGCAAGAAGCGAAAGTGTTAACACAAAGGAAGATATTTGCCTTAGCTGGCTTGACAAACAACTTACTTATCAAATGATAATGTCAACAAGGATATGATATGACAAATCTTAATGCAACTTTATATGAATGAATCCTTATCAACATCAAATGTCAGCTCTCTTTGAGAAATAGAAGGAAGTAGGAATGACTGACTCAATCTAAAATTAAAAGATAGGCCCTGCTCTAGGGTAGTAGGGAAAACTCATGTGCTATCCTTAAATCAAACAGAATGAAAACAAGTTTTGAGAGGTGCATGATTTGTCAACGAATGCTAATAGATAACTCAATTACTTCTTGAGCTGGACAAGTTTCAAGGAACGGCTCCCGTACGAGGACGATCACATCCTCTTATTCTCCTTTGTTTATCACTGCCAAAGTTTTCTGATTTCTCATGAACCAAGCGTGAAGGAGGGTTTGTTTGTTATATTATTTTCAAGCCGGGCGCACTCTTTGCCAGTTCCTTCTCGTATTATGGGTTTGCACATTAGACATGCAATCCCGGGGTGAAGCTTGTCCAACTCAAAAAGATCATGAATTAGCTATTACTTCCTCATGAGCTAAAACAGAGGCACAAAATAAAAGATTTTGAACATTTGAGGATAACACATAAATTCTGTACTTTAGGAGGTGGTAGTGGAATACCACGAGTAGGAAGGTATGGTGGACTCATATGGAAGGTATTGGTTTAAGGGTATGGATGCACAAGCAGAATTCCGCTTAGTACAGAGTTAGGCTAGCAAAGGTTTTGAGAGAACAGACAATTGATGATGACTAAGATGCAAAATAATATAAAGCATAAACATTGAAATAAGCATAACACATCAAGTTGTCTTCCTTGTCAGCATAACACTTCAAGCATAATAACGTAAGGGTTTTGGCTATGTCGATACTTTTAGGAAAATCATGCGTGTTGTTATGACCAAAGCTATGTTTGCCAAGATTAAATAAAGTTTTCACAGCCATACCTGATATAAGGTCAATACTCCCCATAAGAATCATCATATAAGGTCGATTGCGTGAAGAGAATACCGAGTGCAGCAAAAGGAACCAATAAACTTCTCATTAATATTCCATCATAGACGACTCCACACTCACGGATACAATCTCCACCGAAGGAGTGATAGTCCTCAATGCACACACCTATTTCATATAATAACCTCCCTAGACATGATACGACTCTACTTGACTCTAAAAGACAAAAGGTAAAGATAAAGATACCGGGCACTCCCGCAAGCTTGGAACAAGCCAAGGGAATGCCATTACCCCAGGTGATTTCACTCCTCATCCTTGTTGGCGTTGATCACGTAGTCCTCGGCGAAACGCTTCCATGGAAGGGGTTCTCCAGTCTCATATGAGAAGTTTGTCTCCTGAATCCTACATGCAGCACCCATACTCATGCGCATAAACCTTAGTTCATACTCACAGTTCTTGCGATGTAGATCATTAATTTGCCCTTGGAGCTCTATAATTCTTTCTTCAGACGCGGTGATGCTTTTCCACATCTCCTTCATCTCCTTCAGGAAGTAGTTCTTCAGCTCATTGATGATGTCAAAGTTAGCTTCAACACCACGCTCGATCATCTTCTTGTACTCGACGACTTCTTGCTCCACTTCTTCCAGACTGGCCAGGATGCTCCCCTCCTTGATAGGTCCCTTCAGATCTTCTTGACGAAGGACACCGTCCTCCATCTGAACAACCTGAGGGTGCTTCTTCACCTCAGCGTGGTAAGGGTTGATGACGTTGACGACGAACTTGTCCTTGGGGGAACTTGGAGAAGCCATGGCACCTAGATTCAGCTGAAAGATTCCCTGGCAGAAACAGATCGAAAAGAAAACACAAGAAATCGCAAGATACGTTGCCGGAACAATCCGGGCAAATATATAGCAAAAATTTGTGCACAGAAAGGAAGGTAACGGGCTAAAGCGGGGTCGGAGACGGACTCCCGGGTGTCCAGGCGCCCTGGCGGCGCGGCCAGGAGGTAGGGTGCGCCAGGGGGGCGCCTGGACCCCCTGGAGCTCGTCTCCGGCTCCGCTTAGGCTCAGAATTTTATTAATTTTGCAAAAACTCATAATATGGAACTTTTATGGCGGTTCGCGATGTTTCCTTACCGGAATATATACCTTTTCTTTATTCTGCTTCTGCTGGCGTCTGAAACAGGGCTGCAACATGTTCTTCGTGAGTTGTTGTGTATATTATATTCACATCAACATTGACAGGGTCTCCTGCTATGTAATGTTTAAGTCTTTGCCCATTCACAACATGAGGTTTGGTGCCTTCAAAATTGTTAATCTTAATTGCACCAGACCGATAGACTTCTTCAATATGAAATGGCCCTTCCCACCTGGAAAGTAGTTTGCCTGGAGAAAACCTGAAACGGGATCTAAACTACAAAACTTTATCACCAACATTAAAATCACGTTTCAGAATCTTCCTATCATGCCACTTCTTTACCTTTTCCTTGATCATTTTAGCGCTCTCGTAAGCTTCACTTCTCCATTCATCTAGAGAAGTCAAGTTCATGAGACGCTTCTCACTAGCTAATTTTGGGTCAGCATTAAGCTCTCTGACAGCCCAGAAAGCTTTGTGCTCTAACTCTAATGGCAAATGGCAAGCCTTGCCATAAACCATCTTGTAGGGGGACATGCCCATGGGGTTTTTGTAAGCAGTTCTATGTGCCCACAGAGCGTCTCCTAACTTATTTGACCAGTCCTTTCTATTCCTGTTTACTGTTTTCTGCAAGATCAGCTTAATCTCTCTATTGGTGAGCTCAACTTGCCCACTAGTTTGAGGATGATATGGTGAAGCAATTCTATGGTTGACATCGTATTTGGCTAAAGCTTTTCTAAAAGCTCCGTCCGTGAAGTGTGATCCTCCATCAGTCATGAGATACCTTGGTACACCAAACCTAGGAAAAATTACATCTTTAAGCATTTTCAAAGATGTCTTATGATCAGCACTTTCAGTGGGGATTGCTTCAACCCACTTGGTCACATAATCAACAGCTACTAAAATGTGAGTGTACTTGTGCGAAGAAGAAAAAGGACCCATGAAATCAAAACCCCAACAATCAAAGGGTTCAATCACTAGTGAGTAATTCATAGGCATCTCATTCCTTCTACTAATGTTACCAACTCTCTGACATTTATCACAGGCTAAAACATAATTTCTAGCATCTTTAAAAAGAGTAGTCCAATAAAAACCTGATTGAAGAACCTTATGTGCAGTTCTCTCACCGGCATGATGTCCTCCATAGGGACTATCATGACACCGTTTGAGAATGTCCTTCTGCTCATGTTCCGGTATGCATCTTCTCACGATCCCGTCGGCACCTTCCTTGAAAAGATGTGGGTCATCCCAAAAGTAGTGCCTCAAATCATGAAAGAACTTCTTTTTTTGCTGAAATGTTAAACCTGGAGGCAAATACTTTGCAACTATAAAATTAGCATAATCTGCATACCAAGGATCGGAAAGAGATTGTATTTTTACAACGGCAAGTTGCTCGTCTGGAAAACTATCGTTGACTGGGATGGGGTCGTGCGGTATATCTTCCATCCTTGAAAGATTGTCCGCCACCGGATTGTCTTCTCCTTTCCTATCAACAATCTACAAATCAAATTCTTGAAGAAGGAGTACCCATCTGATAATCCTTGGTATGGCATCCTTCTTTGTCATAAGATATTTAATGGCAGCATGATCAGTATGAATAATAACTTTGGAATCAACAATATACTGTCTAAACTTATCACAAGCAAATACTACAACTAAGAATTCCTTCTCAGTAGTAGCATAATTCTTTTGAGCACTATCAAGGGTTTTGCTAGCATAATGTATAACATTCAATTTCTTATCAACTCTTTGTCCTAAAACAGCTCCAACAGCAAAATCACTAGCATCACACATAATCTCAAAAGGTAAATTCCAGTCAGGTGGTTGTACTATAGGAGCGGTTATTAAAGCTTTCTTAAGGACTTCAAAAGCTTCCTTACAATCCTCATTAAATACAAAAGGGACGTCCTTCTGGAGAAGATTAGTGAGGGGCCTCGAGGTTTTAGAAAAGTCTTTAATAAATCTTCTATAGAAACCAGCATGACCAAGAAAACTGCGAATACCTTTGATATCCCTTGGATAGGGCATCCTCTCGATAGCTTCGATCTTGGCTTTGTCCAATTCAATTCCCCTTTCGGAAATCTTGTGACCAAGAACAATTCCTTCGTTAACCATGAAGTGGCACTTCTCCCAGTTGGGTACCAAATTCGTCTCCTCACATCTCTGCAAAACTTTATTAAGATTGTGAAGACAATGGTCAAAGGAGGTTCCATAGACGGAGAAATCGTCCATGAAGACTTCCATAATATCCCCACAGAAACCATGAAAGATAGCAGACATACACCTTTGAAAAGTAGCAGGGGCATTACATAAACCAAAAGGCATACGCCTGTAAGCATAAGTACCAAAGGGACAAGTAAAAGTGGTCTTCTCTTGATCAGCGGTGTTAACATGAATTTGAGAGAAGCCAGAATAACCATCGAGATAACAAAAGTGGGTATTTTTGGATAACCTTTCAAGCATTTGGTCGATGAACGGCAAGGGATAATGATCCTTCCTGGTTGCCTTGTTCAACTTCTTGTAATCAATACACATTCTATATCCAATAATAATTCTCTGAGGTATTAGTTCATTTTTGTCATTAGGAACCACAGTTGTACCTCCTTTCTTAGGAACACAATGTACCGGGCTTACCCACTTACTATCAGCTATAGGGTAGATAATACCTGCAGCTAGAAGCTTGAGAATCTCAGTTCTCACAACATTCATCATCTTCGGGTTCAACCGTCGTTGATGATCAACAACTGGTTTAGCATCAGGCTCAAGGTTGATAGTATGTTGACAGATAGATGGACTAATCCCCTTAAGGTCATCAAGAGTATAGTCAATTGCGCCTCGGTGTTTACGGAGTACTCCCAATAGTTTCTCTTCTTCATATCCTGAAAGGTTAGAATTGATAATAACATGATATACTTTCTTTTCATCTAAATAAGCATACTTGAGCGTATCGGGAAGAGGTTTAAGATCGAACACCGGGTCTTCTTTCAGTTTTGATAAAATTCCCAAAGGTTCAACCGGAAGGTTATGCTTCAGGATGGCAGGTTGCCTCAAGAATATTTCATCTAGTTCATTTCTTTCCTGCATATGCAAATCATTCTCGTGGTCCTCCATATATTGCTGCAAAGGATCATTATGGGGAATAGCAATAGAAGCAATACTTTCAATAAGTTTATCATCACTAGGTAAATTGGTACCACGAGGCTGCTTAGAGAACTTAGAAAAACTAAATTCATATGGCTCACCATTGAATTCAACAGAAACTTTACCTTTCTTGCAATCTATTATAGCTCCACAAGTTCTAAGAAAAGGTCTACCAAAAATAATTGGACAAAAATTGTCCCTCTCTGAACCAAGTACTAGAAAGTCGGTCGGGTATTTTACCTTTCCACATAGGACTTCAACGTCCCTCACAATTCCGATAGGAGAGATAGTTGTTCTGTTTGCAAGATGAATCGTAACATCAACCTCTTCAAGTTCACAAGGGGAAATCTCACCGATGATCTCTTCATAGAGTGAATAGGGGATAGCACTTGCACTCGATCCCAAATCGCATAGCCCATAATAATTGTGATCTCCTATTTTAACAGATACCACTGGAGTACCTGAAATTGGGCCTTTATTCTTGGCTGTGACAAGCTTAGTGGGAACAGCACAAAAATTTATATTGGAATCCAAAACATCATTAGTAACAAGGTCTTTAATTAATGCAACTTGAGGATCGACCCTGGTCTGGTCCTCAGGCTCATCAACTCTTCTCTCACTTTTATTTATTATGCCTGTCACAAGAGTGTGCTCCCTCATCCTTGCGGCAAAAGGAGGTTGTTCATATATAACTGTAGGCAAAATAGGGTCAGCAACATGAATATCAACATGTGGCTCTTTAAAAGGTTCACGATGCTGGTCTCTCTTCTTTTTAAAAGAATCAACGTGAGAGGCAAAATTCTTACAGAAATCAATCTCTAGATGGGAATCAAGACCAATCTTAGAGCAAAAAGTATTGAAGTAATCAGTTTTCACATAGCTCTCAATATAATCATGTTCATAATTTATAGTGGGTTCAATACCTTTATCAATTTCCCAATCTTCGGTATTCCTCTGGATCCTTTCAATGAGATCCCACCTTTCTTCAACACTCTTCTTCTGAAATACCCCACTAGAGGAGGCATCCAGCATCTCCTTATCCTGACGAGAAAGCCTGGCATAAAAAGTTGTAAGTATAATTTCCTTGGGAAGCTTATGAATAGGGCATTTGAGCATTAGGGACTTCAATCTCCCCCAAGCTTGAGCAATGCTTTCTCCGTCGCGAGACCTAAAGTTATAGATATAGTTCCTGTCTCGATGAATTTCATGAAGAGGATAAAACTTAGTATAAAAGAAAGACATAAGCTCCTGCCAGTCAAGCAAGTGTGAGTTATCGAGAAGCCTATACCAATCCGAAGCTTTATCTATAAGTGATACGGCAAACAATTTCCTCATGACAAACTCCCTCGATACACCTGCAAGCTTAAATAATGAACATAGTTGTGACAAATATAGCAAGTGTTCACCGGGATGTATGTCTCCTGCATAACGATTAGCCAAAACATAATCGATAATACCAGCTGGTATTTTATAGGGCACAATTTCAGTAGGGGGAGAATCAACCACCACAGGTGTGGGGCGTCTTCCCACAAGAAACGATCCAATAACAGGGTTGTCCATGAGGACAAAGAGTAGCAATAGCAAAAATAAAAACAGAATTATAAAAACTTCCTTACCAGTTTCACTTTACCAATAGCGCTACGCTCCCCGGCAACGGCGCCAGAAAACGGTACTTGATGACCCACAACCGTAGGGGATCTATTGCAGCGTTTTCGATAAGTAAGAGTGTCGAACCCAACGAGGAGCAGAAGGTATTGATAAGCGATTCTGAGCAAGAAATTACTGCAAGCACTTAAAGATAACTTTTCAGGGGTTTTCTCGATATAAGCGACAGGAAAGTAAAAGCAAGCAATGTAAAAGGCACTGAGAGTAACAAGTGGCCCAATCCTTTCTTAGCAAAGGAGAGGCCTAGCAACTGAACTTATAAAGACTAAAGCGTTCCTGAGGACACACGGGAGAAGTAGTCATGTGCTTTCGCCATATTCCGTATCGATACTATGTTATGTGTTGATAAGTGTTGAGTGGGTGGATCTATGCTAGTACACTCTCTAGACTAAGATGAGTGCACTCTTATGATTAAACACCTTGCAAGCATCCGCAAATACAAGATAGAATTTAAGGCAAAAGCCTAACCATAGCAATTCGATCAAGGATCCATTGTTCCCTTATACAAAAGCGTACGAACTGGGGTTCAGGTTTCTGTCACTCCGGCAACCCACCGTAAGCATTATTTGTACACAATGTATTCTCCTAGGTCCTTAATAAGGCGAAGTGTTGAGTGTTCGACTCACACAACACCACTAGTAGAATGACAACACAACTTAAGTATCAAACAACACATATTACTTCAACAGCATATGACTACTAACAACAAGACTTTCCCCATGTCCTCAAGAACTAAGGTAACTACTCACGAGACATAAAAGAGATCATGATCAGTGGAGATAAATGGGTGATAAACAATCTGGACATAATAATATTTCTCCAACAAAACTCAATAGCATTCACCACAAAATAGTAATCAACACCGATGGAGTAGAGAGGATAGGTAGTACGAGTTACAACACAAGTTGCAATTGTGAGATGAGACTTGGATGAAGATGGAGATGGTGCTGGTGTTGGAGATGATGTTGATGATGATCTCGATGATGCCCGTGATGATGGGGATGACGATGGCGATGATCTCCCCTTCCGGGAGGTGATCTCCCCGGCGGAATCTGCCCACCGGAGATGGCTTTTTCTTCTCTGTAGGTTTCCGCCATGGAGCGGCGGCGGAACTCCGTAAAAACTCTCTGATTTAGGGTTTTCGGATAACGGAGAGTATATAGGCAAAAGGGGGCAGCCGAAGGTGGGCCAGGGGCTCCAAGCGCCCCCCGGCGCGGCCAGGGGGGCGCGCCCCCAGGGCGCCTGGGCACCCTGTGGCCCCCCTCTGGTTGCCCTTTCGCATGTCTTCGTGATTCGTCCGAAAAATATCCTCCGTCGATTTTCAGGTAATTTGGAGGTATTCTTCTTCAGCAACTCAGCGTCCACTTTTTACCGCTGAATCCTGCGTCTGCTGCTTCGGCATCAGAAAGTTGCAAACTATGTAAAATAGACCAAAACAACATAAGAACATCATCGTAACGTGAAATATATCAATGAATAAGGATAAATTATGATACAAAATAGTGATGCATTTTTGGACGTATCAGGCAGCCGCACCCCAAGCCTCTGGCGCCTCCCCCCCCCCTCCTCGTCACACCTCCAACTCATCCCGCAGGGTCTCGGCGAAGCCCTGCAGCTTTTCCCGTTGCATCCACCACCACGCCGTTGTGCTGCTGGATCTCCGTCAACCTGTCCTCCCCCCTTGCTGGATCAAGAAGGAGGAGACGTCGCTGTACCGTACGTGTGTTGAATGCGGAGGTGTCGTCCGTTCGGCGCTGGGATCATCGGTGACGAGGATCACGACGAGTACGACTCCATCATCCTCGTTCCTTCGAACGCTTCCGCACGCGATCTACAAAGGGTATGTGTCGGTGTACTAAGGTAGGGGTACCTCAGTACCCCAACTTGTGCACGGGCAGTTGCAGCTTCCCGCGGCAGGGTTTACTGCGTGCTCGCCGGTGACCTTCCTGCTCCCTATTAAACCATTCAAAAACAAAGTATACGAGACATAAGACCGAGACCCCGGCAAGAGGAGCTTGCCGGGAAGGCCGTACCAGGCTCAAGACTGCTCCGCTAACACAAGACCCTGGCAAGAGGAGCTTGCCAGGAAGACTAGAAGACAACGCCTCGGTGCTATATGCGCCCCGGCAAGGGCCCGGGGAGCGGCAAGCTCCCGGGCCCGGCAAGATCAAGGCCCCGGCAAGGTGCTTGCCGGGAAGACTGCGCTGTGTGCCCACGCTCCAGCTCATCGGCCCACGCGTCGCCCTGGGGCCTATCCAGGGACGCGTGGCGGATGGCTGTGAAGCCTGGGGTACACGGTGGCACTCCACGGTGATGGATCCATCGCCGTGGCAGACGGAGACGCTAAGGCGGGAGCTTTTGGGGTCGACGGCGACGGGCATTAAATGCCCTTGTCCCCCACTGTTAAAGTAGGTATAGACCACTGTTCTGTACTGTAGCTCCACTGTTCCCGCACTGTTACAACTACCACCTCTTTTACATTTTTACCCCTTTCTCCTACGTTGACACCTGTCGGTGACCCCTTACACTATAGAAGGAGGCCCATGCACAACGTGGAGGGGGTTCGGAACCTAGATCACTCTCGCGCTGGGTGTAGCTGCTTCTTCAAGCTCCCGAGCGCTCAACTCAATACACAACCAAGCAGGAGTAGGGTTTTACGCGTCTACCGCGGCCCGAACCTGGGTAAAACTGCCCGCGTGCTCGCTACGATCTGCTCTTTGTGCTCCCTCCGCCCTCGTACCGCACAGACAAGGGGCTCCGGTCCCATAGGTGTTCGTGGCGGACAGTTTCCCCCGACATCTTTGGCGCGCCAGGTAGGGGGCGTCGAGGTTGTGCGAACCTGATCCGGCGTTCGCGCGGGCGCATTATTCATCAACCTCTCCAGCTTCATCAGCAACTTCATCAGCGACAACTCCATGGCCCCGAAGAAGAAGGCTTCGGAGGTCGGAGGCCCGTCTGCGTCTCACCCGCCGCCACCAGAGCCAACGGTGGGCGGGGGAGATGCCGTCGGAAGGGTGACCGCCGGTGAGGACACTCACGGCGCCACCAGATCCAAGAACAGGACGGACGACCGAACCTCGGTCTCCGTGGACGCGCCGCGTCCATCTCAGCACACGACGACCCAGCAGCGCCATACCACGGGAGGTGGTATCCGCTTGCTGGGGCAAGGCCAAACCGGAGGCTCGCGGGACGCCCCGGACCCCCGTCCGGGCACCAGCAAAGCGAAGGCGCCGGCGCGGGACCCCGCTCCTTCTAACGTTGTTAGAAGTCCGAGCGTATCCCGCTCCTCGCACCGCTCGCCCGCGTTCCCCTCCACTCCAGCGGAAGCGCTCGCAAGAGCGCAACTGCTCCTCGACTTTCCTCCAGCGGCCGACAAAGCCGAAGAATGGAGGGCCACTATACGGAGCCTGATAGACTTCGCCAACAACGATTCTCCACAGCAGCCGTCGACCTCACGGCCGCGGCAAGCTGAGAAGACGAAGGCTGACGGCAACAAGACTGCCGGGGGTGCGACACGCGTGCATTCCCCGCCGCAGAAGCAGAAAACGCCGCCCCGCCGAAACAACCCCGACGACGGCTCCACAGCCTCGTCGGACCCGCGGGCCCGTCGGGACCAGCGCCAGGTCCTCGACGACCGGCGAGAAGAAGACGCTCGGACCACAATCGAGCGCCGCCGAGAAGCTCGGCGACAATCCGACAAGAGGGCTGGAAACACTGTCGACGCGCACGCGCCCGGTGAGCCAGGCGACTTGCCGTACGCGGCAGGTTGCCCTGCGTTCACCCGCGAGCTGCGGCGCGTCCAGTGGCCCAGCATGAAGAATTTCAAGCCCGACGTACCGGAGAAGTACGACGGCAAGACGCACCCCTCGGAATTCCTCAGCGTCTATACCATTGCAGTGCAAGCTGCCGGGGGGCGCGACGAGAAGATCTTGGCTAATTACTTCCCGCTCGTGCTAAAGCCGAACGTCCGTTCGTGGCTCATGCACTTGCCGGAAGGTTCCATCTCTTCTTGGGCCGACCTCTGCCACCAATTTGTTGGCGCCTTCACCGGCGGCCACAAACCTCATGGCCAGGAGAGCGATCTCCACATCTTGGCCCAGAAGGAAGGCGAAACCCTGCGCAAGTATATCCAACGCTTCAGCCGGGTGCAGCACAACATCCCTGACGTTCACCCTGCCGCGGTTATCAGCGCGTTCCATCAGAACGTGCGTAACCGCCGCATGCGTGAAGAGATGGCGATGACGAAGATTCGGGACGTCAGCGAGCTCTACGCTCTTGCTGACAAGTGCGCACGCGTGGAAGAGGGGAGGAGACTCCCCGGGGAGGATACTGGCGCAGGAGGAAGCGACAGCGACGACGCCGCCCCGGCAAAGAAGAGCCGGCGGCGGAACAACAGAAAGAAGGGCAAGAAAGAGGTGCTTGCCGTCGAGAAGTCCGGCAAGGAGGCCCCCGCCAAGCAAGCGCAGGCTGGCGGCTCCGGCAAGGAGCCTGCCCCTGCGGCGGCGGCCGACAAGCCGGGTAGCTCCGACAAGCAATACTGTAAGATCCACCGCACCAAGGGTCACGATCTCTCCAACTGCAAGCGCGTCGAATACCTCGTCGAGCAGCAGAAAGCTGAGTACGAGAGGCGCGACAAGGAGAAGGCCCAAGGTGGCGGGGAAGAGCCCAGCAAGAAGCGGCCGTTCAACGGCCGGGGAGGACGCCGCGGCAAGGCTAAGCAGCGGCAAGGAGATCGACCTCCCCGGGGCCGCGACAACGACGAAGAAGACGACGATGAAGACATGGAGGACGAGGAGAACAGCGAGCAGGAGTTCCAGAAGGCCACGGAGGTCCTGTGCGTCGACGGTGGCGCCTCCCTGCATACCTCCCACCGCCAACTCAAGCAGTGGGTGCGTGAGGTAAACGCAGCGGAGCCGCCCGTGGAGTCGCGCAGGCTCCTCAAATGGTCCAGCACGCCCATCGTTTTTGATCTTGAGGATCATCCTGACCGCACCACTGCGGTCGGGTGCTTGCCGATGCTGGTTTCGCCCACCATCCGCAACCTCAAGGTCACCAAAATGTTGGTTGACGGCGGGGCCGGGCTGAACTTGATCTCCTCTGTTGTGATCAAGAAACTCCAGATTCAAGATGGCGAGCTCGAAGAGACCGGTTCATTCCAAGGAATCAACCCGGGAAGGAGCAAGCCTAAGGGAAAGATCACTCTGCCGGTGACCTTTGGCGGGGAGCTCAACTTCAGGACTGAGCGCATCACTTTCGACGTCGCCGATATTCCATTGCCCTACAATGGAATACTTGGCCGTCCTGCCCTCGCCAAGTTCATGGCGGCTTCCCATTATGCCTACAACGTATTGAAGATGCCGGGGCCAATAAGCGTCATCACTGTCCATAGCGACAAGAAGGATGCGCTTATTTGCGCCGACAAGATCTACCGGGATGCGGCAGCTGCGGCCGAGAAGGATACTCTTGCCGCTGAAGCTCCCGGGGGGAAGAAGACGAGGACCAAGTCCGGCAAGTGCTCTGGGACCCACTCCGGCAACCGCACCTCCTCGGAGTGCTGCGCTGCCATCGAGGACGTTCCATCAAGCTCCACCGGCAAGAATAAGAAAGGAATGGCTGCTCCTCCGGCAACCAAGAAAGTGTCCGCAAAGGAGGACGGCACTGGTGGTACCTTCACCATCAGCGCCACCCTTGACAGCAAATAGGAAACCGCGCTCGTTGCCTTCCTGCGGGCGAATGTCGATGTGTTTGCCTGGCAACCATCTGACATCCCCGGTGTTCCCAGGAAGGTGATTGAGCACAAGCTTGCTGTCTGTCCTCATGCGCGGCCCATCAAGCAGAAAGTGAGGAAGCAAGCCGTGGAGCGCCAAGAGTTCATCAACGAAGAGATCAAGAAGCTAGAAGCAGCAGGCCTAGTTAGAGGTGTGATCCATCCGACGTGGTTGGCAAACCCAGTCGTCGTGCGCAAGGCCAACGGGAAGTGGAGACTGTGTATAGACTTCACCGATGTCAATAAAGCATGTCCCAAGGATCCATTCCCTTTGCCGCGCATTGACCAGATCGTTGACTCCACTGCCGGATGTGAACTACTCTGTTTTCTTGATGCATACTCAGGCTATCATCAGATCTTTATGGCCAAGGAAGATGAAGAGAAGACTGCATTTATCACTCCATGTGGCACTTATTGCTTTATCCGCATGCCGTTTGGGTTGAAGAATGCAGGCTCAACCTTTGCAAGGGTAGTGTACGCTGCTTTTGAGCCACAGATCCACAGAAATGTAGAAGCTTACATGGATGACATCGTGGTGAAGAGCAAGAGCAAGGAAACCCTGATTCAAGACTTGGAAGAAACGTTTCAGAACCTGCGCAGAATACAGCTCAAGTTGAACCCCGAGAAGTGCGTCTTTGGAGTCCCTTCCGGCAAGCTTCTCGGGTTCTTTGTATCACAGAGGGGGATTGAGGCCAACCCCGACAAGATTAAGGCCATTGAGCAGATAGAGGCCCCAAAGCGCGTCAAGGATGTCAGAAGGCTTGCAGGTTGCGTGGCTGCCCTCAGTAGGTTCATTTCAAAGTCTGCAGAACGCGCCCTACCTTTCTTCAAAATCTTGAAGAAGGCAGGTCCCATGAAGTGGACTCCGGAAGCGGAGGCGGCGCTGCAGGATTTGAAACGGTACCTGTCCTCCACTCCAATACTTGTCGCACCTAGACCACAGGAAAAGTTGTTGCTATACTTAGCAGCAACCAACCAGGTGGTTAGTGATGCGTTAGTAGCGGAGAGGGAGTCCGACGAGGAGTCAGCACCACCGGCAAGCGAATCCAGCGACAAGCAGGGGGCTGTCCCGACAAGCTCTGGTCCCGACAAGGATGACTCTGCGCAGGAGCAAGGAGAGGTGCGGAAGAAGATGGTGCAGCGCCCAGTGTATTTTGTAAGTTCCCTTCTCCAGGGGGCTAGATCAAGATACTCTGGTGTGCAAAAATTGCTTTTCGGCCTCCTCATGGCCTCGAGAAAGCTGCGCCATTACTTCCAAGCCCATGAGATAACAGTGGTCACTCGCTTTCCGCTGAAGAGGATATTGCACAATCCGGAAGCAACAGGCAGGATCGTTGAGTGGGCACTGGAGCTGTCAAGCTTTGGACTCAAATTTGAAAGTACTTCAACCATACAGAGCCGAGCGCTGGCAGAATTCATAGCTGAGTGGACCCCAACACCAGAAGAAGAAGTTCAAGAAACAAGTGCACCCGTGCAAGAAGCGACAAGTGAATGGGTAATGTATTTTGACGGTGCCTTCTCGCTGCAAGGCGCCGGTGCTGGCGTGGTGCTCATCGCGCCCACCGGAGAGCACCTCAAATATGTTATCCAGATGCACTTTCCCAGGGAGCAAGCGACAAACAACACTGCAGAATATGAAGGCTTGCTTGCCGGCCTCAGGATTGCGGCCGAACTTGGGATCAGAAAGCTGATTGTGCGGGGAGATTCTCAGTTGGTGGTCCGACAAGTCAACAAGAGCTATCAGAGCCCTTTGATGGAAGCCTATGTCGATGAAGTGAGAAAGCTTGAAGAGCACTTTGAAGGTCTGCAGATGGAGCACGTCCCAAGAGCTCAGAATGAAATTGCAGACGGCCTTTCAAAGTGCGCTTCGATGAAGTTACCTGTGGAACCAGGGACCTTCTTGCTCAAGCTGACTCAGCCATCCGTTACACCATCAATTGGGCAGTCCAAGAAGAGAAAATTGGTCTCCGGCGACTACTTGCCGGCGGATCTTCCTGAAACCGCCGCCAAGGTCCCCAAGATCAACAACCAGAACGCTGAGGAACAGTTTGCTCCTGCAAGTCCTCGGGCTTCTACAGTTGAAGCAAGCGTTCCCGGCAAGCCTCGCCCCGGCGGGCTTGCCGGAGGACCGTCAGCTCCGGCAGAACCAGAGGTCCTTGCCGTAGAAGCTGAGGTTCCCGCAGCGGCCCTCGAGCCTTTAGTCCTTGCCGTCGAGCCTCGAGCTCCGGCATGGGCACAGCAGATAGTCCGTTTTCTGCAAACTGGAGAACTTCCCGACGACCCTCAAGAGATAGAGAAGATAACCAGGCAGTCAAGTATGTATCAGTTCGTGGATAACGAGCTGTACAGAAGAAGACTCAACGGTGTCAGACTGAAGTGCATCTCCAGGGAAGATGGACAGAAGCTGTTGGCGGAAATACACGGAGGCATATGCGGCCACCACATTGGCGCAAGGGCGCTTGCCGGGAAAGCTTTCCGGCAAGGGTTCTTTTGGCAAGAAGCCCTCCAAGATGCAACTGCACTAGTAACCAAGTGTGAAGCATGCCAGTTCCATGCAAAGCAAATTCATCAGCCAGCTCAAGCTCTCCAAACAATCCCTTTGTCCTGGCCCTTCTCGGTCTGGGGGCTCGATATCCTCGGCCCTTTCCCTCGTGCTGTCGGGGGCTTTGAGTACTTGTACGTTGCAATCGACAAGTTCACAAAGTGGCCAGAAGTGGAGCCGGTGAGGAAGGTGACAGCACAGTCAGCAGTCAGGTTCTTCAGGTCGATTGTTTGCCGTTTCGGGATCCCTAACCGGATCATCACCGACAACGGTACGCAATTCACTAGTCGCACCTTCATGCAGTACGTCCAAGACCTTGGCGCCAAGGTCTGTTTCGCTTCTGTTGCTCACCCAAGGAGCAACGGTCAAGCGGAGAGGGCAAATGCTGAAGTGCTGCGCGGACTCAAGACGAGGACCTTTGACAGGCTACGCAAGTGTGGAAGAAATTGGATAGAGGAGCTACCGGCGGCTCTTTGGTCAATCAGAACGACACCAAGTCGAGCCACCGGACAGACACCTTTTGCTCTAGTCTATGGAGCAGAGGCAGTTCTCCCCACGGAACTCGTATACGGATCTCCTCGAGTGCTCGCTTATGATGAGCTCGAGCAAGAGCAACTACGGCAAGATGACGCATTGCTCCTTGAGGAGGGGCGTCTCCAGGCTGCTGTACGAGCTGCTCGATACCAGCAAGCTTTGCGCCGCTACCATAGCCGCAAAGTCAAGGCCAGGAGTCTCGAGGAAGGCGACCTTGTTCTTCGGCGTGTTCAGTCCGCCAAGAATTCCAACAAGTTGACGCCGAAGTGGGAAGGCCCTTATCGGGTGAGACAAGTTACGAGGCCCGGCGCTGTCCGCCTCGAAACCGAAGAAGGCTTACCGGTGAGCAACTCCTGGAACATAGAGCATCTTCGCAAGTCTCACCCCTAAGGCGCGGTTGCCGTGATCCGCTCCGGCAACCACCTTTTGTACAAGCTTTGCCGCTGTTGCATGTAACCCTTTGTACAAAGCCGGGCGCAGACCCCGTGCATCAGTAAAGTTTTTGTGTTTTTCGCACCGATTGCCTTTCGCATGCTTTTCTTTGCTATTTGCATGTCTTGTTTGGCATTTGGTGCAACTCTCAGATATACGGTAAGCACTATTACGCCGAAAGGCCATATGCTTGTTTCCCTCTCCCTTTTTCTTTCCTCTTAAGCAGAAGGAACGTTCCTCGCGCACAAGTTTGCCGGGGGGGAAGGAGGTGGAGGAGGAACCAAGTGCTGTTCAAGAAAGAGAAGTCTTACCGGAAAGCAAGCAACATAAGCAAGCAACATATGAGAGATAAGTTGTTAGAATTTGACCAGTTCAAATTTTAAATTTTAGTTGTCTTCCTTGAATGATCACATTTTGTATGGAAAACCTGTGCGCGGAGGAACCTACCCGTAGCTTGCCGCACCCTTATCTTGTTTTCGAGTTCACTCAACGATTTAAGTGAGCTGCGACAAGTGTCGCGCCCTTGCCTCGTTTCCGAGTACGCTCAGCAAGCTAAGTGTGTTGCGACTAGCTGCGGCAAGGTTGCTTGCCGGCGAAGACCTTGGCCAGCAGGCTGCTCAGAGTCCAGCACTCAGCGCTCACGGCAAAGGCCCCTTGCCGGCAAGCTCCCCGGGAGCGTAGGGTGAAAAGCATACAAAGTTAAAGATTGAGACAAGGAAGATAACATTGCACTAATTGATCAAAATAAAGTAAATATCTTACAAAGGATAACTTGTCGCAATGGACTAATAAGTTCATGACATAATATGCAGCAACAAAAGATAAAGATAATGGAGCCCTAGTCTACGCAGTCGCCTTCCTTCCTGCCAAGCTTTGCCACCTTGGCGATGATGTGGCCGACCTGCTCCTTCAGGGTCTCCGTGTCTGCATCAGCCGGCAAGCTGCGAAGAACGTTCGTGAGATTGATTCCCGGGTTGCGGTACACGATCTTCGTCAGCACCCGCTCCAGAGTTCCCGCGCAGAGCAGGCGCGACTCCTCGGCCAGCTGCGCGGGGATGCGGTTCCGGAGACCTGCAAGGGCCGACGCGATCCCTCTGAAGAAGAGGCTGAGCTTGGCGCTGTGCGGGAGGTCCGGGTCCGGCGAGTAGATGAGGTGTTCGACCTTCAGCGCCAGCAGCTCCTGGTCAATGTTGGACGCAGAAGAAACCAAGTCTTCGGTCCATACCTCGATGGTCTGGCGGAAGAGCTCGGATGCCTTGTTGACGCTGTCCACCAAGGTCCGCTCCTTGCGGAGCTCCTCCTTCAGTTTGTTCTCTTGAGCCCGGGCAGCGTCGAGCGAATCCTTCAGAGTGGTGACCTTCAGTTCCAAGTCCTCGATGGAGTCCTTGGCGGCCTTCAACTCGTCGCCCCTCTTGGAGAGACTCACCTGAAGCTCGGAGTTCGTGTGAGCGTCCTTCTCGCGCTCCAAGATGAGCGCGGCAACCTTCTCTGCGCTCACCTTCAGTGCCTTCTCCAACTGTTCAACCTTGGCGGCAAGCTCCTTCTTGGCGTCTTCCGCGGCAACCGCGGCGGCTTTCGCCTCCTTCAGCTCCCCGCCAAGGGCAGCCTCGCGAGCGGCAAGGTCCTCCTCATGGGAGTCCAGCTCGACCTTCCGCTGCGCGAGCTCTCCCTCTCGCCGGGACATCTCCACCCCGGCGAGACGCTGCTGTTCTTCAGCTTCAGCTTTCTCGAGCACCCACTCCTGGTACTCGCCGGCGAGACGCTCACGCTCCTCCGTCACCTCGCGGAGGGCTGCCTGGTTGGCGGCGCTGAGCTCCGCCGCGCGCTTCTCCATTTCTGCCGCGGCCTTGGCGGCAAGGGCCTCCCGGGAGGCGAGCTTCGCCTGCCTGGCCCGGTAAAGGGCCAGGAGTTGGTGGAGCAACCTCTCCTCCTCGGGCCCCTCACTCCCGCCGGGCGCCTCGACAATCTTCAGGCCTGCGGAGGCGAGGATTTCTCCATCGAACGCCTCGCCCTCCGCAGGAGCTCGTGATGAAGACCCCCAAGGCATCTGGATGAAGACGCCGTTGGGGGCCTCAAGATAATACCCCTGCTCCTTGCTGGCGGAGGAGCCGGTGGCCGGTGCAGCATCTGATGCTCCCGCCGCCTCCGGGCCGGCGGTGCGGTCGCCGTCCCCCTCCCCAGCCGCTGCGTCCGCAGCCGGGGCAGTCTCCTGCGCGGCCGGCTCGGCGGCCTCGGCTATCTCCTCGACGACAGGAGCGTCGCCGCCGCCGCCCTGCGCGCCCTCCTCCTCGAGGTTGATAACCTCCGTCTCCATGGGCTCAGGAGGAGGGAGATCTAAAAAGAAGAAGAAGAAAAAGAAGTTCAAGATTCAAGCAAATACCCAAAAAGAGGCAAACCAAGAAGACAAGTCACAAAACATACCTTGGCGGACGTCCTCAGCGGCGGGCTCCCTCGCCGGGGAGCTCGGCCTTGGCGGAGTGGCCGCCCTCGCCGGGTTGCTCGCCCTTGGCGGGGTACTCTGCCTCGGCGGAGTACCCGCCCTTGGCGGAGCACTCTCCCTTGCCGGAGAGTTCTGCCTTGGCGGGGACGGCGGGGCCTGCGGCTCCTCGACGACGGTCTCCGGGCGCTCTTCCCGCTGTGGCTCCACCTCTGCACAAAACAAGACAAGAAACATCAAGACATGAAAACAGAACCAAATCCTCAGGCGTACCCCGACAAGCGAAAAGAGTAAACCCCAGACTTACGCTGGGGGCTGCGCTGCGGGCTGCGCTGGGGGCTGCTCCTCGGAGCAGCGCTCGGGTCCGGCAGGCTCGGCTCCGGCACACCCCCTGTTGCCGCAGCCGCTGAGTCTTCCGTGGCCTCGACCTCGGGCGCCTTGGCCTTCTTCGCCGCGCGATGGGCCAGGGTCCTGAAATCAGAACAATGAACAGAGTCAGCATCAACAAAAAACCAAGACAGAAATCAAGAAGATGTAAGGTCCTGGATCCTTACTCCTGGTCCTCCTCGTCGTCCTCGCTCAGGGCGGAGAAATCGTACTCCACCGTGGGCGCGTCGGCGCGAGGAGCAGAAGACGAAGACTCCCTCGCGCGCTTGGTGTTCACCGGGGCTGGGGGCTGCGAAGACCCAGCCCCTGTGGGCGCCGGCGCCCGAGGAGCGGGCGGAGCCGCTGCTCCGCTCCGAGAAGACCCTTGCCGGCTCGGCGCCGGCCTGCGGGGCGCCTCCGTCGTGGTCCGCGCACGGGCCGCCTCCGCTGTGGCTGGTGCGCCGGACGGCCTTGGCGCGGCTTGGCTCCCCCGGGGAGCTGCCCGGCGAGCTGGCTGTTGCCGGGGCGCCTGCGCCCTCTCCCCCGTCGCCGCCTTGCGGAGGCGCTTCGCCGGGGACTGCCTCGGGCTTGCCGGGGGCGGGGAGCTCTCCGACGAGGAGAGGTCGTCGGCGTACAACTCCGTGGATCCGCCGGAGTCCTCGGCCTCCTCCTCCTCCTCCTCTTCCCCGGCCGGCTCACTGGGCCCAGCGTCCTGCGCTGCGGCCCCCT
Organism: Secale cereale; assembly: GCA_902687465.1. NCBI lineage: Eukaryota > Viridiplantae > Streptophyta > Magnoliopsida > Poales > Poaceae > Secale > Secale cereale. Next base: position 685,982,576 of record LR738714.1, read on the forward strand.
TTCCCTTGGCGCCTCCGCCCCTCGCGGCGCCTCTGCTCCCTCCGGCGGTACCCTCCTTTGCCGCGGCCTCGGCCGCGATCCCGTGGATCCCGGAGTGCCTCAGCGAGGGGACCCCGGCGAGCGCGTCGGGAGGAAGCTTCAGCAACTTGCGGATCTCCGCCTCCTCCGCCTGGGTGGACGCATCCGCAGCCTCCGCCTCTTCCGGCGAGTATCCGAAAATTCCTGCCGCCACGGCTGCGGCGGCCTCTTCAGCCCGGGAAGCTATGTAGGCGATCTCCTGGTCGGTGGTGTCCCGTGTGTGCAGCTTGAGGTCGTCCTTGTTCTTCGCCACCTCTGCGAGGTTGTCGTAGAAGTTGAGGACGTCGATGGGCTTCGGAGCAATCCACGTGCGGTCCAAGCCGTGCGAGTCACACATGGGCATCATGGCAAGGATGCGATCCCTGACGATGTTGTTGCAGAGCGGCACCACTTCCCGGGGAGTCCTGAACCACTCGGGGTGTGCCGGGTCGTACTTGAAGAGTTCCCGGACCATTCCCCTCAGCTCAAGCGTGGTGAAGTTGAAGTTGAGCCCGGGGCGCAGCCTCATTATGTCTGCCGGGCCGCCGTACTCCCAGGCCGGCCTCTTCCGGTCTTGGAGAGGGGCGATGCGCCGGCGGAGGAAATCTGCGCCCACCTCAGCAACTGACAGCTTGGCCATCCGAAGACGAAGAATCCGGACAAGGGCGATATCGAGCTTGATATCGTCCGAGTCCAGCTCGCTCCAGTCCCTGCCGCGCACGATGGGCGTTGTGCGCGGCGCGGTGAAGGCTTGCGGCTGGTCTTCGACGATCCAGCACCACTCCGCTCGCCATTCCTCCCACTTGCCGCGGAGCTCCCCCGGCAAGTACGCACCCTTTTTATTCAGACGGAAGACCCAAGAAATTCCTCCGGAGAGGGGGGCATCGGCCTCGGCTCTAGGAGTGAAGAAGTGCCTAAAGAGTGCAACATTGGGGTGGACTCCTATGAAGTTCTCACACATGTGTGCGAAAACCGCCATGGTGAGGATGGCGTTGGGGGTGAAGTCAAGCAAATGGAGGCTGTATGTGTTCATGACGTCGCAGAAGAAGTTTGAGAAAGGAGGACAGAGGCCACAATGAAAGAAGGCAGCAAAAAAGTAGTACCCGCCGGGATAGCTGTCCTTGGCGGCGGCCGGATACGCTCACGTGCGGGGATGCGCGTCGGTTTCCTTGGACCAGAACAAGTAATACTTGTTCCAGAGCTCCCGCACGCCGAGCTTCGGCGGGAAGACGACATGCCGCTTCCGGTACGCGATGAGCTTCGCCGCTTGCTCCGATTTCTCCTTCTTGGACTTCTCCGCCTTCGCCTTGTCGGTCTTTGGGGCCATGGCGGACGCGGCGGAAGGAGGGGAACGAAGAGCTCGGCGGCGGCGGAGATGTGGAGGCGGAGCGCAAGAGAGAATCTTTGGAGGAGGAAGACGATGCAATGAAAGCGCAAGGAGGGGAACCGCGCCCGCTTCCTCTGCTTTTATGGGGGAGTGGGGGGCGTTTCGCCCTTTCCATTAAGAGATCGTGGGCACGTCCCATCCCACGGCGCCGCGATCGACGCGTGCCGTTACAGTGGGGTGCGGCGGATACGGAAGTGGATTCGGCGCGCCGCGGGCCGCGGATGCCCGTGCACTGTTTTGGGCCTGGCCCAACAGCGCTCGGCACCGTGTGTGGCCCAGGCCCGGGGGCTCCTGTCGGTGTACTAAGGTAGGGGTACCTCAGTACCCCAACTTGTGCACGGGCAGTTGCAGCTTCCCGCGGCAGGGTTTACTGCGTGCTCGCCGGAGACCTTCCTGCTCCCTATTAAACCATTCAAAAACAAAGTATACAAGACATAAGACCGAGACCCCGGCAAGAGGAGCTTGCCGGGAAGGCCGTACCAGGCTCAAGACTGCTCCGCTAACACAAGACCCTGGCAAGAGGAGCTTGCCAGGAAGACTAGAAGACAACACCTCGGTGCTATATGCGCCCCGGCAAGGGCCCGGCGAGCGGCAAGCTCCCGGGCCCGGCAAGATCAAGGCCCCGGCAAGGTGCTTGCCGGGAAGACTGCGCTGTGTGCCCACGCTCCAGCTCATCGGCCCATGCGTCGCCCTGGGGCCTATCCAGGGACGCGTGGCGGATGGCTGTGAAGCCTGGGGTACACGGTGGCACTCCACGGTGATGGATCCATTGCCGTGGCAGACGGAGACGCTAAGGCGGGAGCTTTTGGGGTCGACGGCGACGGGCATTAAATGCCCTTGTCCCCCACTGTTAAAGTAGGTATAGACCACTGTTCTGTACTGTAGCTCCACTGTTCCCGCACTGTTACAACTACCACCTCTTTTACATTTTTACCCCTTTCTCCTACGTTGACACCTGTCGGTGACCCCTTACACTATAAAAGGAGGCCCATGCACAACGTGGAGGGGGTTCGGAACCTAGATCACTCTCGCGCTGGGTGTAGCTGCTTCTTCAAGCTCCCGAGCGCTCAACTCAATACACAACCAAGCAGGAGTAGGGTTTTACGCGTCTACCGCGGCCCGAACCTGGGTAAAACTGCCCGCGTGCTCGCTACGATCTGCTCTTTGTGCTCCCTCCGCCCTCGTACCGCACAGACAAGGGGCTCCGGTCCCATAGGTGTTCGTGGCGGACAGTTTCCCCCGACAGTATGTAGATGCACTCCTTTATGCTCGTTGCTAGATGAACTCCTTAGATTGATCTTTGTGAAGCGTAGAATTTTTTTTGAATTTTGCTACGTTCCCCAACACTTCGACACAGACATCTTATCTCCGTCTCGTTCTTTTGAAGCATCTCGGCCTTCGCGGAGCTCAAAAACATATTCACGATGCCTTCGGTCATCGTGCGGACCATGGTCGCCTGCGGGGTAGAGCAAAACGATATTTTAGAACCAAGAAAAAATTTGGCATGACTTTCCCTAAAAATAGGACCAAAAAGAATGCATAATGCCAAAATTCTCGCCGAAACAAAAATGAATCAACATTCCGGCAAAATATTGGCAACTATCACATTTCAAATACCGGTACGTGCAAACACAAACATATATGCAACACCACAAACATATGCAACACCACGAACATACATAGATCTAGCTAGGCCATAAAAAGTGCATGTGCACATTGTTGTAGGGAGAACAACATAAAGATAGCTTCCCCCCTTACTTACCTATCAAAAAAAGGTAATTTAACCACTTAATTTGGATGAATCTATGGTGGAAATGAGGTGACAAGGAGCAGCCAGCCGAGACAAGCTTTGGAGGAGGAGGTGGAGAGAATGAAGTGGGGAGAAAGTGATTGGGTAGGTGTGGCTGTCCAAAATATCTTGTTGGTCCCAGGTTACTAATGGCGCACCATCTCCAAATGCGCCATTAGTAACCCAGGTTACTAATGGCGCACCTGCTGGTGGTGCGCCATTAGTAGTTTTGCAAAAAAAACTACTAATGGCGCACTGTGGGATAGTGCGCCATTACTAGTTTAAACTAGTAATGGAGCACTATGGCACGGTGCGCCATTAGTAGTTTTGCAAAAAAAAGAATAAAAATGAATAATAAAATAATAATAAAAAAGAATAGTAGTGGCGCACTTTATGGCTGGTGCGCCATTACTAGTTAGAACTAGTAATGGCGCACTGTGCGTGGATGCGCCATTAGTATGTTTGGAAAAAAATTGTTACTAGTGGCGCACCATGAGCCTGATGCGCCATTAGTGTATTCCACACTAATGGCGCACCTGCACATGGTGCGCCACTGCTATATATTAGTGGCGCACCACATGTGAGGTGCGCCATTAGTATCTATAGCCCTTTTCCTAGTAGTGAAGCAAACAACACACGAAAAATAGAATCTATCAAAAACAGAACAATTTGTAGTAATTTATAACTTTCGAATACTTCTGTAACTGTAAAAAATTGAAATAAATTGGTAAATGTGAGGAATTTGTCTATTAATCATCTGCAAAAAGAATCAACTAAAAAGCACTCTCCAGTAAAAAAATGTCAGCCAATCTCATGAGCGCTAAAGTTTCTATTTTTTACAGCATGATCATATCAACTTCACACAAGTCTTCCAAAAGGTTCTACTTGGCACAAACACTAACTAAAACACAAAACCAAATCAACAGAAGCAAAAACAAAGAAAATAAAATTGGGTTGCCTCCAACAAGCTCTTTCTTTATAGCCATTAAGATAGGCTTGAGAATTCAATGATGTTCACATGAAAGATAAGAATTGAAGCACAAAGAGAGCATCATATAGCATGTGAAAATCACATCTAAGTCTAACATACTTCCTATGCATAGGAATTTTATAGGAAAACAAATTAGCAAGATAAGCAAGATCTAGCATATGCAAGGAAGAAGAAAGAAACAATAGCAATCTCAACATAACGAGAGGTAATTTAGTAACATGAAAATTTCTACAATCATATTTTCCTCTCTCATAATAATTGCATGTAGGGTCGTAAGAAAATTCAATAGTATAGCTATCTCATAACATATTCTCAACATGATCCGCATGCATGCGAAGTTGACACTCTTCCAAAATAGTGGGATTAACACTAACTATAGTCATGACCTCTCCAAACCCACTTTTATCAAAAATTTCATAAGATTGAACATTCTCCAAATATGTGGGATCTAAAGTTGACACTCTTCCAAACTCACTTTCAATATTATTGCAAACATTATTACCAATCTCATATATATATATATATATATATATATATATATATATATATATATATATATATATATATATATATATATATATATATATATCATGGGGCTTAAATAAGTTGTCAAGATCATAAGAAGGATCACCCCAATCATGATCATTGCAACAAGTAGTAGACATAGCAAAACTAGCATCCCCAAGCTTAGGGTTTTGCATATTATTAGCACAATTGACATCAACAGAATTAATAATAACATCATTCCAATCATGCTTTTCATTGAAGGAACTATCGTGAATCGCTTCATAAATTTCTTCTTTCAACACTTCATCACAAATTTCAGATTCACGAATTTCAAGCAAAACCTCATAAAGGTAATCTAGTGCACTCAACTCACTAGCAATAGGTTCAACATAATTGGATCTCTTAAAAATATTAGCAAGTGGACGAGGATCCATAATTTAGCAACCGAAGATGCAAGCTAATAAATGGCACATAGCAACACAAGCAAACAAAAAGGCGAACGAAAGAGGGCGAATAAAACGGCAAAGGTGAAGTGGGGGGGGAGGAAAACGAGAGGCAAATAATGTAATGTGAAGTATAAGGGTTTGTGATAGGTACTTGGTATATGACTTTTGCGTAGATCTCCCTGGCAACGGCGCCAGAAATTCTTCTTGCTACTTCTCGAGCTTGCATTGTATTCCCTCGAAGAGAAAAGGGTGATGCAGCACAGTAGCGTAAGTATTTCCCTTAGTTTTTGAGAACCAAGGTATCAATCCAGTAGGAGACCATGCGTGAGTCCGTCGCACCTGCACAAACAAATAAGAACTTCGCAGCCAACGCGATAAGGGGTTGTCAATCCCTTCACGGTCACTTACGAAAGTGAGATCGTATAGATATGATAAGATAATATTTTTGGTATTTTTGGTATAGAAACAGAAAGTAAATAATGCAAAGTAAAGTAAAGTAAATAGTAGATGGAAGATTAATATGATGAGAATAGACCCGGGGGGCATAGGTTTCACTAGTGGCTTCTCTCATGATAGCAGAATTCTACAATGGGTGAATAAATTACTTTCGAGCAATTGATAGAAAAGTGCATAGTTATGAGAATATCTAGGCATGATCATTATATATAGGCATCACGTCTGTAACAAGTAGACCGAAACGATTTTGCATCTACTACTATTACTCCACACATCGACCGCTATCCATCATGCATCTAGATTATTAAGTTCATAAGAACAAATTAACGCCTTAAGCAACATGACATGATGTAGAGGGATAAACTCTAGCAATATGATATAAACCCCATCTTTTTATCCTCGATGGCAACAATACAATATGTGCCTTGCTGCCCCTACTCTCACTGCGAAAGGACATGGCAAGATTGAACCCAAAGCCAAGCACTTCTCCCATTGCAGGAACTATAGATCTAGTAGGCCAAACCAAACCAATAATTCAAAGAGACTTGCAAGGATATTATAATCATACATAAAAGATTTCAGATAAGAATCAAATATTGTTCATAGATAATATTGAGCATAAGCCCACAATTCATCGGATCTCGACAAACACACCGCAAAAAGATTACATCAAATAGATCTCCTCGAAGATCGAGGAGAACTTTGTATTGAGATCCAAAGAGAGCGAAGAAGCCATCTACCTAATAACTATGGACCCAAAGGTCTGTGGTAAACTACTCAAAACTCATTGGTGAGGCTATGGTGTTGATGTAGAAGCACTCCATGATCGATCCCCCCTCCGGCGGAGTTCTGAAACAGGCCCCAAGATGGGATCTCACGGGAACAGAAGGTTGCGGCAGTGGAATTAGGGTTTCGTATGTTGCCTCGATGTTTTCAGGGTACGTTGATATATATAGGAGGAAGAAGGGCACCGGGGGAGCCAGAGGGAGCCCACGAGGGTGGGGGGCGTGCCTGCCCCCTGGGCGCGCCCCCTGCCCTCGTGGCTGCCTCCCTTGTTCCCTCGCATGTACTCCAAGTCTTCTGTGTAGATACGGTTCCCAAAATAACTCTCCTGAAGGTTTCATTCCGTTTGGACTCCGTTTGATATTCTTTTTCTGCGAAACACTGAAATAGGCAAAAAATAGCAATTTGCACTGGGCCTTGTGTTAGTAGGTTAGTCCCAAAAATAATATAAAAGTGTATAATAAAGCCCATTAAACATCCAAAACGGAATATATAATAGCATGGAAGAATCAAAAATTATAGATACGTTGGAGACGTATCACTACTCCAGGACCATCAAAGAGGAAAAAGGATGCTGCTTCTGTTACTCCAGCACCTGCCACATCAGCACCTACTAAGAATACCAAAGCAACCAAGAAGACAAGGGTTCCTAGCACATCTTCAACTGCCAAGAACGCAAGGTCATCCATTGCATCTCCAGCAAAGAACACCAGAGCATCAACAGCTAGCAGAGGAGGGGGGTTACATAGTTATCAATGCTCCAAGGCATGATGCTCACTCTGATATGGAGATTGGGTCCAAGAGGGTTAGGAAGCCAACTGGAAAGTGGAAGGCATATTTCACTGCTAGTGGTAACTACTGAAGATTCCAACATTTGGAAAAGTTGTCTTGTTTGCACTGTATGAGTGTTGAAACCTAAGTGTTTGCATTCTAAAACCTATGTATTTGCTTGCTGAAACCTGATTGTTTGCATTCTAAAACCTATGTACTTGCTTGTTGAAACCTAAGTGTTTGCATTCTGAAACATATGTATTTGCTTGCTGAAACCTGAGTGTTTATGGGTTTGTGACTTCTTATTGTTTATATTCTGCTTCATATTGGTGCTACAGAGGTTCGCAACTAATGCAAAGATTAATAGAATCCCACAACATTGATGCAAAAAATTCTACAGAAAAAACATAAAAATTACATGAACAAAATAAAAATTCTATGAACAAAATTACAAAAGAAAAAAATCATAAAAATTCTATGAACAAATTTACATATTTTTAGCATATGAACATACAAACATTTGCATATTCTACAATAATATCATAAAAAAATCTATGAACAGAAAAAATCAAACATTTGCATATTCTTTGCATATGAACATATACATCATCATATATATGAAAAAAACAAGCATATATATGAAAAAACAAGCATATATATCATCATATATATATGAAAAAAACAAGGACAGGGATAGCGCCGGCCGGACCAAGGTGAGGAGCAGGGCCGCGGGGTCGGCGGCGACGACGGGGGCGGGCCGGGGCAGCGCGCGTCGGGGCAATGGCGGCGAGCGGCGACGGCGTCGGGCAAGGGCGCGGGCAACGGCGACGGTGGGCGACGATGACAACGTGCGCGGGCGACGGCGATGGCGACGACGGGGGCGGCGGGCGGTGTTGGGGCAGCCTCGCGGTGTCGATGTCGTCGGCATCGTTGGGGGCAACTGCGAGATGAGATGTGAAAAGTCCTAAGTGCCATCTTATATAGGAAAGCCTTTAGTCCCGGTTGGTGACACCAACCGGGACCAATGCCCCCTATTAGTCCCGGTTCGTGCCACCAACCGGGACCAAAGGTCTCTTTTCAGCAGCCCAAAGGGCGGGAAACAGAGGCCTTTGGTCCCGGTTGGTAGCACCAACCAGGACTAAAGTGTGGTATTGGTCCCGGTTGGTGCCATGAACCGGGACCAAAGCTCGGCATTGGTCCCGGTTGGTGGCTCAAACCGGGACCAATAGCCTCGCACAGCCGCGGTGCGGCAGGAGTTTAGTCCCACCTCCCTAGCTGAGAGACGTCGTGACCTGTTTATAAGCGCTGCTACCCCTTCCATGTCGAGCTCCCCTGTAATGCAGGCTTACGGGCCTAAACACACTGCATCTGCGTGTGGGCCTACTGGGCCTTCTACGGGCCTAAATCCTAGCCCACGGGTGGTTTCTAGTCGTATTCAGGCCGTCGTGGCCCAGTAGGTGGCATTTTTTTATTTTATTCCATTTTTTCTTTATTGCTTTATTTTTAAATTTGTTTTTCCACTTTCAAAAAAATACTTACTATTGCTATTTTTATTTATTTTATTAAAGTTTATTTATTTTACTTTATTAAGGTTTATTTTGTTTCTACTTATTTATTTTATTTTATTTTTGCTTTTTTTATTTATTTTATGAAAAATCTACTTGCTTTTAATGTTTCGAACAGAAAATACTTTGATAATTTTAGTTGCATAAAATTTATATAATTTTAGTTTCAATAACACTAGAGGTTTATAAAAGCTTTTTGGTTGATTCCTTTAGCTATTAGAGTTTCATAAAAGTTTTCTTGTTCATTCTCTTTTCTATTAGAGTTTCATTAAAGTTTTCTAGTTCATTCCTTTAGTTTATTATTTTTGCCATTAGAGTTTCATAAAAGTTTTTCAGTTCATTTTTTTATTAGTTCATTCTTTGAGCTAAATGACCCTGAAATTGAAAAACATTTCAAATGAACTCTGAAAAGGTTGAAAGTTGGCATGGCATCATCATTTCACCCACATAGCATGTGCTAAAAAGTTGAGGGGACTACGGCAAAAACTGGATGCACTTCATGTACAAAACGGACTATTTGTTTCGATGTATCAGTATTTCACACGAAAACTCATCTGTTACAAAGGGATTTCATTTTTTTGAACTTATTTAAACTACAGACTTTTTGTATGTTCAAAATACACCATTCAAAGCCACATCATCAATTTTCAACCATTTCTGACTTCATTTGTTATTTTTCATGCATTTACTGAATTTTTTGAGCTATAAGACCCTGAAATTGAAAAGCATTTCAAATGAACTCTGAAAAGGTTGAAAGTTGGCATGGTATCATCATTTCACCCACATAGCATGTGCAAAAAATTAGAGAGGGTTATGGCAAAAACTGGATGCACTTCGTGTACAAAACGGACACACTACTGGAATTAGGGATTTTGCCGTCTGTCGGTTCTTTGCCGTCGAGGGTCTTTGCCGTCAGCCTTGAAAGCAGACGGCAAAGAAATGGCTAATGGCAAATACTATCTTTGCCATCAGCCAGCTCTTTGCCGTCTGCTGGCAGACGACAAAGATTCTTTGCCGTCTGCCAGCTGACGGCAAAGAGCTGGTGGTGGGGTCCACTGGACGCTAGTACACTGCAACGGTCCACCCACCTCTTTGTCGTCTGCTGGCGGATGGCAAAGAAAACGCCCTCTAACTGCCCCTAACAGCGCCCCGCCCCTGACCCCCCTGCCCCTCTTTCCCACCCCGACCCCCCTCCCCACTCTCTCCTCACCGGCAGCCGCCCTCACTGCCCCTGACCCCCCGCC